>SRVM01011703.1:0-545480 GCA_007570785.1 Antilocapra americana
AATTATCATATGTCTAATCAATCGCCAGCCCAGGATTGATGCTCGGGGCTGGTGCATCGAGATTTCCCGGGGGGAGGGAGGAAGGAGGGAGGGGGGAGGGGGGTTCTGGAGGGGGAGTATATGTAAACCCATGGTGATATCATGTCATTGTATGGCAAAACTAATAAAAAAAATGAAGAAAAAAGAATGCTCAAACTACCGCACAATTGCACTCATCTCACCCGCTAGTAAAGTAATGCTTAAAATTCTCCAAGCCAGGCTTCAGCAATACATGAACCGTGAATTTCTAGATGATCAAGCTGGTTTTAGAAAAGGCAGAGGAACCAGAGATCAAATTGCCAATATCTGCTGGATTATCGAAAAAGCAAGAGAGTTCCAGAAAAACATCTATTTCTGCCTTATTGACTATGCCAAATCTTTTGACTGTGTGGATCACAATAAACTGTGGAAAATTCTGTAAGAGATGGGAATACCAGACCACCTGACCTACCTCTTGAGAAATCTGTATGCAGGTCAGGAAACAACAGTTAGAACTAGACATGGAACAACAGACTGGTTCCAAATAGGAAAAGGAATACATCAAGGCAGTATACTGTCACCTTGCTTATTTAACTTATATGCAGAGTACATCATGAGAAACGCGTGACTGGAGGAAGCACAAGCTGGAATCAAGATTGCCAGGAAAAATATCAATAACCTCAGATATGCAGATGACACCACCTTTATGGCAGAAAGTGAAGAAGAACTAAAGAGCCTCTTGCTGAAAGTGTAAGATGAGAGTGAAAAAGTTGGCTTAAAGCTCCACATTCAGAAAACTAAGATCATGGCATCTGGTCCCATTACTTCATGGCAAATAAATATGGAAACAGTGGCTGACTTTATTTTTATGAGCTCCAAAATCACTGCAGATGGTGACTGCAGCCATGAAATTCAAAGACACTTACTCCTTAGAAGGAAAGTTATGACCAACCTAGAGAGCATATTAAAAAGCAGAAACATTACTTTGTCAACAAAGGTCCGTCTAGTCAAGGCCATGGTTTTTCCAGTAATCATTTATGGATGTGAGAGTTGGACCATAAAGAAAGCTGAGTGCTGAAGAATCGATGCCTTTGAACTGTGGTGTTGGAGAAGACTCTTGAGAGTCCCTTGGACTGCAAGGAGATCCAACCAGTCCATCCTAAAGGAGATCAGTCCTGGGTGTTCATTGGAAGGACTGATGTTGAAGCTGAAACTGCAATCCTTTGGCCACCTGATGTGAAGAGCTGACTCATTGGAAAAGACCCTGATGCTGGGAAAGATTGAGGACAGGAGGAGAAGGGGATGACAGAAGATGAGATGGCTGGATGGCATTACAGATTCGATGAACATGGATTTGTGTGGACTCCGGGAGTTGGTGATGGACAGGGAGGCCTGGCGTGCTGCAGTTCATGGGGTCACAAAGAGTTGGACATGACTGAGTGACTGAACTGAACTGAACTGAACTGTGAAGTGTTGTCTATCAGGGGAGCTCATTTGGGACTTAGTACCCAGGGTTTTTACTGGGTCCTGCTCACATAGGTACCCTCTACCTAGCACACACCAAAATTCCAGTCTCCCAGAAGGAAAGCAAGTATTCTGCACAAATCGTGTTGTTTGTGTTTGGGTGCATTAAACCACCCTTATCAATTAGGGAATGGTGGGAACTTTGAAATCAGAGTTTTGCCATACAAGGGCTAGCCTTGCAAAGAGGCCTCTCAAGAGGATAGCAGTCATAGGCCTACTATGTGAATTCTTTCCTGCATAGAAATTAAGGGTCCCACAGTGTAACATACTTGGACAATTTGGGATTGGACTGTGTAGGCCCACTTGTACATGAATTTTTTTCAATAAATGTATTAGAAAAATGGAGATTTATGACAATTTGAAAAACCGACAGAATGAATATTATATATGTAGATACTGTGCCTATCCTTAGATCAGCATAAGGTGAGTGATATTTAATATAAGATGAATAATGTGTTAGTTTTCTTACTGTTTTATAACTTCGATTTCAAAGAATTACATTACCCATTACAGAATTGTATGCCTGTCTCTTCCTTTCACCTATTTGGATTAGCCTATTATTATAGGTAAGTGGTTTCTTTGAGTAGGAAAATGGCAACCCAGTCCAGTATTCTTGCCTGGAAACTGCCATGGACAGGAGAGCCTGGTGGGCTTCAGTCCACGGGGTTTCAAGGAGTCAAACAGGACTGAGTGACTGAGCACACACACAGGTGTATTTTTTGGAGAAGATAACAATGTTTCCAGTATTATATTATTAATATGACTGTATTACTGTATGCCATACAAATTTTATAATGACTTATTCATTATTGTGTAGGCTGTGAAGCAATATCATTGATTACACTGGGCTACCATAAGACAATCATGTTGCTTCTTTGTCATTACCAATGCGTGAATTATTATACCTATAAATATACATTTCTTTTTCACATTATCCTTTCATTTTTGATGTCTAGTGTTAGCAATACATTAGGTATCTGCTGTGTTTTGTATCTTATAAGACAATATGGTGTAGGTACTAATGATTCTTATAAACAGATGTATACCTACAGCCTCGGTAAATACAGTATAGTGCTATAAATGTATTTTCCCTTCCATATAATTTTCTTTTTTTAATGTATTTTTAAAATTTTTAGTTGGAGGATAATTGCTTTACAATGTTGTGTTGATTTCTGCCATACAACAAGGTGAAACTGCCATAAGTGTACATATATCCCTTCTCCATCCCACCCCTTTAGGTGGTCACAGAGCACCAGGCTGTGCTCCCTGTCTTATACAGCAACTTCCCACTAGCTATCTGTGTTACACATTATAATGTGTGTATTTCAACACTATTTTCTCAATTCGCCCCACTGTCTTCTTCCTCCCCCACCATGTTCACAAGTCTGTTCTCTAGCTCTGTGTCTCTATTTCTGCCCTGCAAGTTGGTTTATTAGTACCATTTTTCTACATTTTCATATATATGTATTCATATACAATGTTTTTCTTTCTGATTGACTTCACTCTCTATGACAGTCTCTAGGTTCATCCACCTCAGTTCAACTGACTCAAATTCATTAATTTTCTTAATAATGTTTTCTTTTCTCTAGCTACTTTATTGTAAAGGTACAGTACATAATACATAAAACATAAAAAATATGTGTTAATCAACTGTTTGTGTTATTGGTAAGGCTTCCAGTCACAGTAAGCCATTAGTAGTTAAGTTTTGTGGAAGTCAAAAGTTGTAGGTGGATTTTTCACTGCATGGGAATGGGGGTCAGTGTCCCTAACCCCACATTGTTTAAGGGGCAGCTGTACAGGGTTTCTCTTAACCTCCTCGTCTTCTGCCTAGTGCCCTATCCTTGTCCTCTACTGGTGACTTGGAGGCTGGAGCCTTTCACCTGCTGTAGGGCTGACAGTCACCTGTCTGAAACAGGATAAGAGAATGGCTCTGAGTGAGTGACTAGCCAACATTTTACTGTTTACTTGTCCTATAACTAGGACCACTAATATGGTCTCGGTGTTCCTGAGATCCTTTTCATACTAACACTTACATGATGTTTGCCTGTTTCTTACAAGCATACAATGGAGTTTTCTAGAGGCTTGTAATGTTACAATATACCAAAGGCATAAATATAAAGCAGTGCCACTCTTCTCACTAATTTATTTTTTGTTTTGGAAAATATAGCTATTTTTCCTTAAAAATCATGAGATTATTTTTAAATGGACTAAAATGTTTAAATAATGTAAATTTCTCAGTTTTTTCTTAATGAATCTAATAGCTACATATTACCCACATAAACAGAAGTTCTTTGGAGTATCCATGCTTTTTAATTATGTAGGTCTTTGGACCAAAAAGCTTGAGAAATCTACATACCCCATTTTTCTGAGTCTTGCAATTTGTCCTTTTGCTAGTTGTCTGTCTATACCTGTGTTGTCCCGTATGGTAGCCACTAGCCACATATTTAACTTTTAAATATACAGTAGTTAAAATGAAATAAAATAAAAATTGTGTTTCAGTCTTACCAGATTCCAAGTGGTCAGTAACTACATGTGGGTAGTGGCTACTAAAATGGATAACACAGATCTAGAACATTTTTATCACTGAAGAAATTTCTGTTGGATAGTGCTGATCAAAGCTGTGAACTTTTAGAAGCTGTTCTTATTTCTTCCCCTGATTCTTTTCTACTCTCATGCTCTTTGCTTACATCATTATAGCTAAGCACATAAGTATGTATTATTGGTTCATAAAACATTTTATCATCATCGGATGATGGGACATGCTTTCCTAGTGCACACACCCATGTGAAATTTTGTAACTCACCACCTGGCTGGGACATGAACCTAGCCAAAACCCATGGTCTTTTAACTGAGATCAAACACCTGGTTTCAGGACTTAATGAGGCTCAGATTCTTGATATCTTATCACAGAAAGAATTCAGTGAGAGACAAAGTGATAGGTAAGAAAAAGATTTATTTAGAGAGAAAACACACTGCACAGACAGTGTGGGCCATCTCAGAAGGCAAGAGGCCTCAGGATATGGGATTGTCAGTTTTTATAGGGGTGGGTAATTTCATAGGCTAATGAGTGAGGTGTATTTTCGCTATTGGGGGATGGGGTGGGGATTTCCAGGAATTGGGCCACTACTCACTTTTTGACCTTTGGTGGCCAGCCTTGATCCTGTCATGGCATCTATGGGTGTGCATATGTCATTTATCTTGCTGATGTGTTACAATGAGCATATACTGAAGCTCAGGTTTTAATGGAAGTTGACTTGTTGCCATCTTGAACCTATTTGGTTCTAGATGTCATGTCAAAGACAAATGTTGTGCCCTTACTCTTTCCCCTCTGTTTCATCTGTAACATCTTTTATTTTTTATTTATTTTTGGCTGTGCTGGGCCTTCACTGCTGGAAAGGGTAGTTGAGGTGAGTGGGGACTACTCTCTCATTGTAGTGACTACTCTTGTTGTGGAGCATGAGCTTCAGTCGTTGGGGCACGTAGTTCTGGCTCCTGGGCTCTAGAGCACAGGATCAATAGTTGTAGCACATGGAATTAGTTGCTCCATGGCATGTGTGGGATCCTCCTGGATCAGGGATCAAACCTGTGTCTTCTGCATTGGCAGGTGGATTCTTTACCACTGAGCCACCAGGGAAGGCCAGTTGTAACATCTTAATGATTCCCCTCATTTAATTAGTGACTTAAACAAAATGTATTCATTTTATATCTGTATGAAAATCATGGTTTTACCTATTTTTGAAAAATTTCCTCCAACAGAACGTATATCTAGGACAAAAGGGATTGATTGAGTGATCTTAACCAAAGTTTTAAAAAAGCACAGCCTATAGAATTACACAATTCAAATTCTGGCTCTTTGAGGCACTCGGGGCCACTACACTGTGCACCTCCATTGGGAACCATGCACATTGCAGTCTGTGTGAATGTGTTTCACTGCACAGTGTTTTGCACAGGTCTGCACTACAGGCATGCATGTGGAACTGGAGGGAAGAAATCAAAGTGTTAGATGATTAGTCGTGGCCAACTCTTTGGAAGTCCATGGACTATAGCCCACCAGGCTCCTCTCTCCATGGCATTCTCTGGGCAAGAATACTGGAATGGGTTACCATTTCCTTCTCCAGGGGATCTTCCCAACCCAGAGATCAAACCCAGGTTTCCTGCATTGTAGGTGGATTCTTTACTGTCTGAGTCACCAGGGAATACTAGAGGGAAGTGGGTAGGGCATAACCTTTCAAAGAATGATGCAGCCCGAGGACGTGACACAAACTGATTAGAACCAAATGGGTCCAAGACAGGTTGACTTCCACTAGACCTTGAGCCTTACTGTATGCTCATTTTAACACATCAGCAGGCTAAATGACACACCAGCAGGCCCCATGACAGTTCCAAGGCTGACCATAAAAGGTCAAAAAGTAGGCGGTGGCTCAATTTCTGGAAATCCCTGCCTCTTTTCCAAAATAGTTGGAACAGTCTTCCCAGTCATTAGCCTATGAAATTACTCAGCCCATAAAAACTAACCACACCATATTTCCAGGCTGCTCTCTCCTTCTGAGATGGCCCACACTCTGTGGAGTGTGTTTCTCTCTAAATAAATCCACTTCTTACCTATCACTTTGTCTCTCACTGATTTCTTTATGTGATGAGACATCAAGAACCTGAGCTTCATTAAGTCCTGAAACTGGATGTATGATCTCAGTTAAGAAACGATGGGTTGAAGTCCCAATCTGGGTTTTGGCTGGGTTGGAGTCCTGGCACATGGGTTCAAGTCCCAACTGGAGTTGCACAGTGTAACAAGGAGTTTAAAGGGAGAGTTCATAGAACGGACGCATTTACAGATGAGGACTGTTGGAATGAATGTGCAGACAAAGGCAGAACTGGCCTCTTCGACAGTAGAGGGAAGTCAGCTGAACATCTACGAGACAGAGTTCACATGCCTAGACGCAAGAATTATTTTGCGCCACTACCAGTTTTCTTCAATAGAAGCTGAAGAAATAGCTCAACAGTAATCGAAGGCTAGAATCAATCTGGTAGAGTGTGATCCTGTCACGCAAGTGTATGCTTCTCGGTTCTGTCTCATCACAACAAAGATTTGGAATGATGGATATTGAAGCCCTCAGCAGGTCACAACTCTCAGGTCTTGGACAGACCGTGTTATAGCTCTTAGACAAATCAGTGTTACAGCTCCATGTTACAGCTCTATTTGATTTAGATAATAGCAGGAGAATCCATCTTTGAAGCGTGAGGGCATGCCGACCCAAAGACGTGAAGAGAATGCCCCAGCACGTGGCGGGGAGAGAGAGAGCCCTTTGGCTCCTGTTTTTATTTATTTTTTCCTCCCTCTGGGCCTGTCCTATGCAAATTGGGCTAGTAAGGAGTGCTGTTTGTTCTACCTGAAGTCCTCACTCAGGTCCTCTGATTTTCCTTTGACCTTCCTTTGTTCTATTTTCATGGGCTTTTCCCTTCCTTGTCTTGTAGCCACCACCATTTTGGACTCCTCTGTTTCCTATTCTACCTACCTACCAATCCCAGTGCAGCATAGTTTTCCAAAGAGGCACACGTTTTTCCTCTTACAAAACTCAACCCGCAAAGTTTGGATTTTAATTTGCCTACCTGTGTAAAATTGCTGCAGGGAAGAACCAATTCTGACTCCATGTTGGATCTGTTTCTTTGACTTTATTTACCCTTTGCTTTTTCTTGCTTTTTTTATTGTAGTCATTTTTACTTTACTTCCTCACCTCTTCTTGCTCTTTATTCTATAAAAGAACATGATATCCAGACCCTGATAAGTTGATATTTGGAGACATTGTTGTTATTGTTCAGTCACTAGCTAAGTCACGTCCGACTCTTTGTGACCCCATGAATTGCAGCATGCCAGGCTTCCCTGTCCTTGACTATCTCCCAGACTCTGCTCAAATTCATGTCCATAAAGTCGGTGATGTCATTCAACCATCTCATCTTCTGTTGCCCCTTTCTCTTGCCCTCAGTCTTTCTCAGCATTAGGGTCTTTTCCAGTGAGTCAGCTCTTCAGCTTCAGCATCAGTCCTTTGAATGAAGATGTGGGGTTGATTCCCTTCAGAATTGATTGGTTTTATCTCCTTGCTGTCCTAGGAACTCTCAAGAGTCTTCTCTAGTACCAAAGTTCAAAAGCATCAGTTCTTCAGCACTCAGTCTTCTTTATGGTCCAACTCTCACATCTGTGGTTTTGGAGACATTAGTCTGCCATCTTCTTGGGTCAGCCACCTTTCTAAATAAAGTCATATTCCTTGCCTCAGCACCTCGCCTCTTGCTTAATTGGTCTGTCATGTGGTGAGCAGAGCAAGCTTGGACTTGGTAACAAAATTATCTATGTGAAAATTCAATCTAACATTGAAATGAATAAATTTGTATTCTGGGTTCGTTTTGTTTGCTAGGTTACTTGCTTGTTTTAAGCAACTTGTTTAGGTTTATAAGGCAAATCAGTGATGAGCTAAGTAGATAATTTAGCTTCTCACTTTGTTCCCAGACTGGTTTCCCTACCAGTGCTGAGAGTGACTGGCAACTTTTAAAAATTCAACACTGCCTGGAACTTGGAGAACATAGTAAGCCTCAGTCCTGTATTTTCACTAGAGAGACAGCCTTGTACATAGTGAACCATTATACAGTGTGATAGATACTGTCCCAGAGGTGGGAAACTGTGATATAGAATCACAAACAAGGAAGTAGTGAAATTTGGCTGGAGAGTTAACATTTTGTCAGGGTTTTGAGGACAACTAGAATTTAACCAGAATGATTTTTCTATTCATACAAATATGAGAACTTCCAATTGTACTTCCAAGTAAAAAGCCAGTCTCCTAGTTGATCCCCAGATCTAGCCTCCCAGTATTCACGTATTTTATAAGGATTGCTCTGTATACCTATATACATAGTTATGGAAGTAGCAGTGTATAGAGTCTAAGATTTGGTCATAAAAGACATTGCTGCTTCCGTGTGGTCTCTTGGCTTACTTGCTCTGAGTGTAACTGACTGTCGTGTTGTGGGAACACTTAAGCAGTCCCATGAAGAGGCTCATATGGGAAGGAATCAAGTTTACTCTGGGCCAGTGGCCACCCAGCCGAAGAGTATTTCCTAGCTTCCCTGGAATCTAGGTTTATCTTTGTGGCTTAAGTTCTTGAGAGCAGAAGAGATGTGTGCAATCTCTGAAACTTGCCTTTAAAACATACTTTTGCAGTCTTTTTTTCATTATCGCTTCTGTAAGGAGCCTTCTTAGACATTTTTTTCCCAAATTGCCCCCATGAAAATTTAATACCATAGATATATCATATATCTGTTTATGCACTGTATGTAAATAGCTGCGCTTTATCATAAAAAGGACTAAAGTTTTTTTGCCCTTCTACCACCCATGAACCAACTTTTGCCCTTTGGGGGCACTGTGTCCTTGCTGAGAATGCACTTTTTAAAGGACTGGGTTTGTTCTCTGTCTTCCTTCTTGTGGACAGAATTGTGTGGTGAGCTAACTTCAATTAGGCAGACAAAAACAGAATGTAAGCAACAAAACAGAGGGAACTTGGAAGCTTAGGCAGCATCACAGACCAAAGCTGCTGGCTTGTGACTAGACAGTTAACTGAGAAAAAGACGTACTCTGATCTCATCAGACTCATATATCGATAATTTGCTATAGTTTTGTTGTGGTTTTCAGCCATTAGTTTTGTAGTAGTAGAGTGTACCAGGAGCACATACAGAATCTTCATGAACGTTTTAAGGTATATTTCAGAAACTTGAGGAAAAAAGTATTTGAGAATTTAATTCTTCAAACTTCAATAAAATGATAATAGAAGGGGATAAAAAAGGCAAGAGAGAGTGGAACAGGAGACCACAGTAATTTCAAGAATCCTTTAGAATATTGAAGGTTATTTTAGGACAGTGAGCCCCAAAATTTAATCTCTGGGACAGCAGTATCAGTATCATATGGACACTTACCGGAAATGCAGATCCTTAAGCCTCACCTCAGACCTACTGAGTCAGAAACCCTAAGGTGGAGCCCAGTAATCTCTTTTAACAGATTCTCCAAAATGATTCTGATGTGTGTGCAAATTTGAGCAGTATTTCCTTCAAAAAAAAAAGAATGGAGATTCCCTTGAAAAGTTAGCCAGTTCACAGTATTGTCCTTCCCTCACCCTCCATACTCACTATTTGTTGGCTCTAGGGGCCAGAGAAGATGGGAATGAGATGTGCAAGCAGGGGTATCCTTTCGTCTTGGGGTGACCACCGTTAACATTCTGGTTGTCATCTTTTCATGCATTTCTGTATGTGTGTACATGTGCATATCTTTTAATTTTTACACATGAGATCATATTGATATTTTAATAGTCACTTTTTAATCTTTCTCTTCTTACATTCCACATCTTAGCAATGTGGTCTTATATTAGCAAGATAATATATACATTTCAGCAAAATTTAGTTTATAAATATTTATAATTATATTGCTAAACTATAAATATTATTTAGCTATACTTTTTATGCACATATATATATCATATATAGACACAACCCACAAGTTTTTCTCTTTTGAGGTAATTCATTGAATCAAATTTTCTATTGTTGAGACAATTTTTATAATTTATAGTTTGCTGAGAAGTCATGTGTGTTCTTTTGATTTTCAAATTTGTTGTCATGTGGTTGCATGTGATTATCTCTTGCAGTTTATTTAGTCTCTTTTATATCTTCTTTCTTATTTCTCATTCTGTGTATTTTTGTTCAGCCCTCTCCCTCCTTCCCCACTCTTTACTAAAATCAGGGTTTTGGTTTTTTGTTTTTCCAAAGAACAAAGTTTTGGATTTATATATCCTTGCTGTTATTTTTAAAATTTATTCTTAAGTTTATCAATTCCTGCTTCCTGTTGTATTCTGTTTTTTATCTTTTTTCTTACTTTGAATAATAATTTATGTACGTTTTTAAAAGCCTATTTAATGATGAAAGCATTTAAGACTCTAAAATTTCCGGAACTTTCCAGAACGCTCGGTGAGAGGTGGAGGAGCTGCGGCTGCCCGAGCTGTGCACAGCAACACGCTCCTTCCCGCTCCCCCACACTGGTGTTGGCCCTCTCATGGGCTGTAGAAAATGGTGAAAGAAACCACTTACTATGATGTTTTGGGGGTCAAACCCAAAGCCACCCAAGAAGAATTGAAAAAGGCTTACAGGAAACTAGCCTTGAAGTAGCACCCTGATAAGAATCCAAATGAAGGCGAGATTTCTCAAGTTTATGAAGTGCTCTCTGATGCAAAGAAAAGGGAATTATATGACAAAGGAGAACAGGCAATTAAAGAAGGTGGAGCAGGTGGTGGTTTTGGCTTCCCCATGGACATCTTTGATATGTTTTTCGGAGGAGGGGGCAGGATGCAGAGAGAGCGGAGAGGTAAAAATGTTGTGCATCAACTTACAGTAACCTTAGAAGATTTATATAATGGTGCAACAAGAAAACTTGCTCTGAAAAAGAATGTGATTTCTGATAAATGTGAAGGCCGAGGTGGTAAGAAAGGAGTGGTAGAATGCTGCCCCAATTGCTGAGGTACTGGAATGCAAGTAAGAATTCATCAGATGGGACCTGGAATGGTTCAGCAAATTCAGTCTGTCTGCATGGAGTACCAGGGCCATGGGGAGTGGATCAGTCCTAAAGACAGATGTAAAAGCTGCAATGGAGGAAAGATAGTTCGAGAAAAGAAAATTCTAGAAGTTCATATTAATACAAAGGCATGAAAGATGGCCAGAAGATAACATTCCATGGTGAAGGAGACCAAGAACCAGGAGTGGAGCCAGGAGATATTATCATTGTTTTAGATCAGAAGGTCCATGCTATTTTTACTTGACGAGGAGAAGACCTTTTCATGTGTATGGACATACAGCTGGTTGAGGCGTTGTGTGGCTTCCAGAAGCCAATATCTACTTTTGACAACCAAACCATAGTCATCACTCCTCATCCAGGTTAGATTGTCAAGCATGGAGATATCAAGTGTGTGCTAAATGAAGGCATGCCAATTTATCATAGGCTATATGAAAAGGGTCGCCTAATCATTGAATTTAAGGTAAACTTTCCTGAGAATGGCTTTCTCTCTCCTGATAAACTCTCTTTGCTGGGAAAACTTCTGCCTGAGAGGAAGGAAGTAGAAGAGACTGATGAAATGGACCAGATAGAATTAGTGGATTTTGATCCAAATCAGGGAAGATGGCGCCGTTACAATGGAGAAGCATATGAGGATGATGAACATCATCCTTGGGGTGGTGTTCAGTGTCAGACCTCTTAGTAGGGCCTGTGAATAATACTCACTACTGGTGTTTTATTTGCAGTAGTGATTGAGTGAAGGACTATAATCATAATATGCTCACTACTTGCTTTTGTTTTAATATTCAACTATAGTAGTGTTTAAAAGTTAAGTGAAGAATAAACTCGAATATAAAAGCTCTGACTTTGCCCTGTATGTATGATGACTTCAGTGTACAAGATAAGTTTAATACTTGTAAAAACAACTTTAAAAAATTTCCCCTAGCATTTTTTAGGCCGTACTTTGTAATTGATTTCAGCTATGTACATGGAATAGCTTAGACTGTAATGCCAGGTATATGTATTGACTTCAGTGTATGACCCTTAATTGTTAAGCTATGAAATTAAAACTGTATTTAACTGGCAAAAAAAAAAAAGACTCTAAAATTTCCTCTGAGGACTGTTTTAGTTTTTAAAGTAATATCTCATTGGTCTAAATTTTTCTCCTTTTGATCACCTTCTAAATGGTTTGTAATTTCATTTCTGACTTCTTTGTTTCAAATATTATTTAGTAGTATGTTTGTTAATTTTCAAATATTTATGATTTTTAAAAATCTTTTTACTTTCAGAATTTTATTGACTGATTAGAGAATACAACATGTAAAATGCCTTCTTTAAAATCCTTTTCCATTGTTAATTTATTTTTTTTTTCAGTAATATTTATTTTGACTGCACTGGGTCTTTATTGCAGCGAGTGGGCTTCTGTAGTTGTGGCATGTGGGATCTTAGTTCCCCAACCAGAATTTAACCCCTGGCCCCAGCACTGAGAACGGAGTCTTAACCACTGGCCTATCAGGGAAGTCCTCATCCATGGTTTATTTATTTTTTTAATTGGAGTGTAATTGCTTACAATGTTGTGTTACTTCCTACTTTATAGTGAAGTGAATCATCTGTTGTTGTTCAGTCGCTAAGTCACGTCCAACTCGTTGTGACCCCATAGACTGTAGCACTTTAGTCTTCTCTATCCTTCACTATCTCCCAGAGTTTCTTCAAATTCATATCCACTGAGTTGGTGATGCTATCTACTAATCATCTCATCCTCTGCTGCCTTCTTTTCCTTTTGCTTTCAGTCTTTCCCAGCATCAGGGTATTTTCCAGTGAGTCAACTCTTTGCATCATGTGGCCAAAGTATTGGAACTTCAGCTTCAGCCGCAGTCTTTTCAATGAATATTCAGGGTTGATTTCTTTAGAATTGACTGGTTTGATCTCCTTGCTGTCCAAGGGACTCTCAAGAGTCTTCTCCAACACAGTTTGAAAGCACCATTAAAGATGCTCACCCTTGTTTATGGTCCAACTCACATCTGTACATGACTACTGGAAAAACCATACCTTTGAACTATATGGACCTTTGTCAGCAAAGTGATGTCTCTGCTTTTTAATACACTGTCTAAGTTTGTCATAGATTTCCTTTCAAGGAGCAAGTGTCTTTTAATTTCATGGCTGCAGTCACCAGTCCACAGTGATTTTGGAGCCCAGGATAATAAAATCTGTCACTGCTTCCACCTTTTCCCCTACTATGTGCCATGAAGTGATGGGATCGGATGCCATGATCTTCACTTTTTGAATGTTGAGTTTCAAGCCAGCTTTTTCATTCTCCTCTTTCACCTTCATCAAGAGGCTCTTTAGTTCCTCTTCACTTTCTGCCACTAGAGTGGTATCATCTGCATATCTGAGGTTGCTGATATTTCTGCTGGCATTCTTGATTCCAGCTTGTGATTAATCCTGTCCAGCGTTTCTCATGATGTACTCTGTATGTAAGTTGAATAAGCAGGGTGACAATATACAGCCTTGCCATACTCCTTTCCCAATTTTGAACCAGTCAGTTGTTCAAAGTCCAGTTCTAACTGTTGCTAAGTTCTAACTGAGAAACCCACTATAGGTTTCTCAGGACACAGTTATAGGAATTAGCTATATGTACACCTATATCCCCTCCCTCCATGGTTTATTTTAAATGACATAGCTGCTTGAGTACTTTTGCTGTGTAGGTTTCTTTGCTTTTCATAGAGAAGGATGAAATTACTCATTGATAGAATGTGTGCCATATATAAAGTTTTGGCACAAACTGGCTACAGAAACAGAACAAGAGTTTCTTGGCCTAGGAGTTTTCTTATTTGTTAATTTTTTTGTACAGGCTTAGTTTAGAAGAGCCAAACAGTTAGCTCCATTTTGAGCTGAGTTTTCTTAGAACAAGGGTGGTTTGAATGACATGAAGTTAGGAGGTAAGGCCATTACAAAAGCAAAATAAAAACAACTTAGGCTTTTTTAGATGCAACTGGGTGTTCTGGGATGCTAACCAAAGTTTTGTAAGCATGTTAAGCTCCAAACAAAGAAAGGGGAGTTTTTTGTCTAAAAAGACTACTGTTTGCTATTTTTGCTAAGAATATAGATTGATGTTCATAAGACATAAACCTTATGATGGGTTGGGGAGGGTGTTTGGAAGGGAAGTTGTCCCAAACTGATTGCCTGTGGACCATTTGTTGGACTGTAATAGTGTTTTATGTGTAGGATTAGTTGCCAACACTTTAAAATAAATAAAGCATATTCTGACTTCCCTGGCGGTTCAGTAGTTAAGACTGTGCTTCCAATGCAGGGGTCATGAGTTTAGTCCCTAATCAGGGGACTAAGGTCCCACATGCCACGACGAGGCCAAAAGAAAAAAAAGCAGATTCACTCACACACACACCCTGCATTCACACACACACACACACACACACTATACGTACACCAGTCTGCATTTCCAGTGTTTAAAGATTCCATGAAGGCTGAGATTACTTTAGTATGCTGCTGCAATAGACTGGAGCTGGGGTGTGCCTGTCCCTTTTAGAAAAACATCTCCCCTTGGATGTCCCCACTGTTCCCTTTTGCCCCCAGGTTTGAGGCTAAGTGTCAATAGTCAGTTATCCTTTGTCCTTGTGCTACTGTTTTTTCACTGTAGTTTTAAGAAGGAAGGGCAGTATATTTTGAGTCCACTTTTCTCTCAAAAGTAGGGAAAGAAAAAGGCCTTTTGATTATTTAAAAAAAAAAGATTTTTGTTGTGGAAATGCAGGATATTATTGTTATAGTATGCAAAGTATATCTGTGTCAAAAGAGCACAAATTAAGATGCCATTTTATTTTTTTAATTTTAAAACAGACTTTATTTTTATTATGTGTTTATTTGGCCAGGTCTTAGTGGCAGCATATGGGATCTTCAGTCTTCATTGTGGCATGCAAACTCTTAGTTGGAGCATGTAGGGTCTAATTCCCTGACCAGGGACTGAACATGGGCCTCCTGCTTTGGGAGCACAGAGTCTTAGTCATTGGACCACTGGGGAAGTCCCAAGATGCCATTTTAAAACCAACCATACATAGTAAGCTCCATAACTAGTATATGGAAAAGTTAAAATAGGGCTTGTTTTTGAATGTGAAATAAGGGACACTACTATAATATGTAGCTATTTACTTGGTAAGAAAAAAAATCCCTGGGCATCAATACCATATATCAATGATAAGTTCCTAAAGCAATGCCTTCTGACTAGAGCAGAAATTATGTACTTCAAACAGAAAAAAAGTAAATGTAAATATCATTGGAAATACTGTTTCATAGCATGCTGAAGATATGACCAGGCAATATTACAAATTTAAATTATTTGTGGCATTTTTTATTTAAGCTCATGAAAATACATTAAGAGAGAATACCACACAGTTAACAAATTTGTGATGCCTGAAAATTTTAATGAATTGAAGAAATTTTGGATTTGTTGCCTGTGAAATTGAAATATTGAGTGACTCTTACATACATTAGAAAAGTCTGTCAAAATATAATTTAAGTGGATAAAAATGTATTAGCTTGGTTATAGATAGTGCTCCAAGATTAGTGAATAGTTGGGGTTAGCATTGGACCATGTTGAAAAGGCAAGGCCTAGATTTAATAATTTGTTTATTGCAGATTTTACTGGGAATAATTTTAGACTGAATGCTTAAAAATTGCAGCCAAGATAGTAATGATCACCATAAATTGTATACTAATTCCTGAACTTCAGATGGTTCAAGACTTTGAAGAATTTATGGTATGCATAACTCTAGACTTCAATGTATAGTTTAGAGATGACAGTGCTTTTTTAATGACTATAAAAAATCAATTTGTACTTGCATCCAAGGGAAAATCTTTCCCCTCAGTTTACCAGTGATGAATGACTCAATTATTTGGCTTTTTTGGTTGGCATTACAGCTCATCTAACTACTCATCTTAAAAAAAAAAGGATTATTTTTACAAGGGCATTCAAAAGGAGTGTCATATAATTCATTTCTCCCATTTGTGTATATATATATTTGGCAAACATTTTTCGGGGGACCCCACAGCAGTTCCTGGACCAGGGATCCTCATGCGCCCCCTGCAGTAGAAGCACAGAGTCTTAACCAGTGGACTGCCAGGGAAGTCTCTAGCAAATATTTTTTCAGGAAACAGTCTGGATCACTTTCACATACTGAAGTTGGTTTCCAAAAGTGAAAATTGTGGCCTCATTGTCATTCCCCCAATTATGGAATTTATGACTGAATTCTAAGAGACTTTTTGATTTGATACTTTATGAAAATGAAAAATTAATTTTTCAGTTAATAACAATAAAGTGAATGGATGGCTATAAATGAAAGTATTTATTTATTTGACTGTGTTGGGTCTTGGTTGCGGCATGCGAGATCTTCAGTTGAGGCATGTGGATTCTAGTTCCCTGACCAAAGGTCGAACCTGGGCCCCCTCCACTGAGAGTGTAGTCTTAGCCACCAGTTATGTCCCCCAAATGAAAGTATTAAAAGTTAAATTTTATAGCATCAGAGCATTAGAATTCTGAAAATACCTTTGAATTATCCTAAATTCAAAACTCACTATGCAAAGTTTAATGTTTGTTTGAAAGTACCTGTGTTTAAGAGGTGTTATCTTCTTTTATGCAAATCAATTTTAAAAAATATACTGGATTCAAGGGCTGAATTCTGTATTATAGGTTGCATGCTAACTACATTGACATCTTGATACAGGGGAAAGGATGTCAAGGTTTTGGTTCTGGGTCAAAAATATATGAGCTGCAAGAAAATTTTAATAATTGTTTCTCTTGTTTTTTATTTCAGTTTCAAATTTATAATTTCTAATATCATAATTGTTTACATTTATGTTACATACCTAAATCATGGTTCATTAAAGTGAAGTGAAGTGAGGTGAAGTCACTCAGTTATGTCTGACCCTTTGTGACGCCATGGACTGTGACCTACCAGGCTCCTTCGTCCATGGGATTTTCCAGGCAAGAGTACTGGAGTGGGTTGCCATTTCCTTTTCCAGGGATCTTCCCCACCCAGGGATCGAACCTGGTCTCTCGCTTTGTAGGCAGACGCTTTTACCGTCTGAGCCACCAGGGAAGCCATCATTAAAAATAACGTTTAATTCTATTTCTGTTATCTTGATCTCTTCAATTATTTATGTTCTAGCTTGTCCCTCTGTGTGTGTGTGTGTGTGTGTGTGTGTGTGTGTGTGTGTGTGTGTCCCCACTAAGTGTTAGAATTTGTGACTCTTGTCATAGTTGAAAGGTAAAATGTTTGCTACATGCTTGGGGAAGACGGCAATGAAAATACGGTGATCACATTATTCTAATTTTACACTGTTATCACGTTTCCTTAACTTAGGCATTAAATCTATTTACATGATGATTTGTTTCATGGTGGCAGTTTTAGGGAATGAAAATTGAGCATTTCAACATTGTAAATATATATTAGACAGCTCAGTATCATGGGGCCAGAGCTTTTCCCTTCACCCTTATCTCACCCCCTGTAGAATCTTCACTGAGAATTCCCTGTGAACACTTCTAAGCATTAAAAAATAACACCCATGAGCTTTGATAGGGTCTGAGACTCTACCCAGACTCAGTTTAGACAGGTAATTCCGTTCAAGTGAGGAACCAGAGGCTGTGGTACTTATGTTTTGTACTAACTCCTGAGATACTGTCGTTGCCTCATTGACATTCTTTGGTTTGGGATCAGACTCCTGTAGTCTGTGAGACACTGCCTGGTACTCCCCACTCCCTGGCACCCCTATCCTCCCCTTGGCTCTGATGCAGCTACAGCTCTGCTTTCTCAATTGCTTGCTGTGTACTGCCTTTTCATAGAATTAAAGGCTTGAAAAAGTGTAGTAAAGCTTTTGACCACAGAAGAAAGAGGTTTTTTCTAGTTTCTAAACCTGCCCAAGGAAAACAGAAAAAGAAGATGATGGAAAAAGTTCTTCTAAATCTTAAATAATTTGTAGGTACTGAATTGTCACTGTTAGTATTACCCTTTTTCTTCCCTAAAGTTCAGTGTCTCTTTGGGTGTTTACATTTTAATTTTGCTGAATGTTTAGAAAAAAAATTATTTATTTTAGAAACGGCAATTTCAAAGGGTGAAATTGCAGCTCTCCACTCTTTACCTTTCTCCTTACTCCCTTTTGACCTTCTTTGGGGTCAGATAGGTATGACAAGAATATGTTTCTGAATCTATTCCTCAGTAGTTCCCAAATGTGGTCCCTGTGCCAATAGTTTCTGTACCGCCTGGAAATGTCCTAAGAATGCAAAATCTTGAGCCCCATCCCAAAGCTACAGAATGAGAAACACTCGGGACATATGTCAGTAGCAACGTGTGATGATTGTGGCATATCCTAAAGTTTGAGAACCGCCACTCTATAGGACTTGATATATATCTCTGTTAGCTTTGTACATGGAAACCTATACAAGTTTTAAAACTCCTTCAGTGTCTTCATGCTTTCCTTTCATCGCTTTGGGAGTCTAGGATAAAGTATATATTGTGGTGAACTGAGGACCTTTACCCTAGCTGGCTGGGACGTTTTTGATTGTTGCAGACAGTGAACTGCCTTGAATGACAATTACTGATTGTTGAGGTAATGGGTGAGACAGAGATGCCACGGGTACTTTCAGAAGAAATTAGACCTGGCATGCCAGGAACCAGTGACCTACTTCTGAGACATGGCCAAGAGCAGTTATTCTCATTTTGATTAATGGTGGTAGTTGAGTCACTAAGTTGCCTCCAACTCTGTTGATACCCTATGGATTGTAGCATGCCAACTCCCTCTGTCCATGGGATTTCCCAGGCAAGAATGCTGGAGTGGGTTGCCATTTCCTTGTCTTTGTTAGTGTATGTAATTCACTGGAGAGAAAAAAAGTCTGAGTATATGACTTTACATGCGAAATTGTGTGTTCAGTTTCTTTTTATTGTGGTAAAATATGCATAACATGAAATCTACCATTTTGACCATTTTTAAGTGTACACTTCAGTGATGTTAAGTACGTTCACACTGTTGCACACCCATCATCACTATTCAGCTCCTGGACTTCTCCATCGTCCCAAGCTGAAACTCAGTATCTGTTAAGCAGTAACTATCCATTCCTCCCTCCATGGAGCCCCAGATGACCACTATTCTACTTTCTTTCTCTACAAATTTGACTATTCTAGGTTCCTCATGTAAGGGGAATGATACAATTTTTGTACCTTTGTGTCTGACTTATTTCACTTAGCATAATGTCTCTAAGGTTCATCTAGGTTGTAGAAGGTATCAGAATTTCATACGTTTTAAGAGCCAAATTCCATTATGTGTATATACCACATTCTGTTTATCCATTCACCTGTGGGTAAAATTTGGGTTCTTTCTACCTTTTGGCTCTTGTGAATTGGTGTACAAATATCTACTCAAGTCCCTGCTTTCAGTTTTTTTGAGTATATATCTAGAAGTGGAATTCCTAGATCATATGGTAATTCTCTGGGCCACTAGAGAATTCTTTATCATGAATCTGCCTACAATGCATGAGACCCAGCTTTGATCCCTGGGTAGGGAAGATACCCTGGAAAAGGGAATGGCAACCCACTCTAGTATTCTTGCCTGGAGAATTCCTTGGGGAGAGGAGCCTGGCAGGCTACAGTTCTTGGGGTTGCAAAGTCATTTAAGTTACTCAAAATCAACTGATTCATGGAGGTAAAGGAAGAGAAATATTTATTATTGAAGAGGGCCAGAGGGACTGCTGTTGCCTTTTTCTCACTTTGTGAATATGCAGTCCATTCTGTAACAGTCTGTGGAAACAGTATGTAAATAGTTTTAAGGGTCGCAAAGAGTCAGATACGACTGAGCAACTGAACTGAACTGACCATTTATAAAGAAGGGTTATGCATGATTCAGGAGGTGAAACAAATGAATAGTAGTGGTATTTTTAAACTTTTGGTCAGGAATATTAGTTTTAAGGGAATGTCTCACCCACTGCAGAATTTTTATTTATTTATTTTTGTTGAAGTATCGTTGAGGATGAGATGGCTGAATGGCATCACCAATGTAATGGACGTGAACTCCTGAAGTCTTTCAGGAGATGGAGAGGGACAGGGAGGCCTGGCATGCCGCAGTCCATGGGGTCGCAAATAGTTGGACACGACTGGGCATACACTGATTTATAATGTTAACTTCTTCTATATAGCAAAGTGTTCAGTTTTCTATGTGTTGTTTTTAGTCCCTAAGTTGTCTCTTTTGTGACCCCATAGACTGTAGCCTACCAGAATTCTCTGTCCATGGGATTTCCAGGTGAGAATACTGGAGCGGGCTGCCCTTTTCTTCTCCAGGGGATCTTTCCCACTCAGGGATCTTCTACATCGGCAGGCAGAGTCATTACCATTGAACCTCCAGGGAAGCCCCTCAGTTATATACGCACATTTTTTCATTGCAGGATTTTTATTATGTCTGACTCTCAACTGTTAAATGACAGTAGTTCCTGAGTTATTGGATCAAAGAACCACTCCTACAGATCTTCAAACATGAGTGGGTGGGGCAGGGGTTAGGAGCATTCTGTCTAAGGTTGTGAACACTAGAAGAACAAAAGAGGAAAAACATAAGTAAGTTGAGTGAAGAATTAGAGGAACTGACCACATGGTCTTTAGGATTGGCTGCACAAAGCTGTGAATGCTCTTTTTGAATAAGGAATTTTCAAAGATTATCTTGACCGTAAGGCAGACAAGCGGGTAAGGTGGGTGCACTCAGGTTCTCTCTGGGGTTTAAGTTGGGCTCTCAGTTGCCAACACCAGGGAGCTGGCAGGAAATGGACCTGTGTGTAAGGGACTCATCAGTCTTCCCCTCTGACCCTCACGCAGGAGTGTTCCCTTGGGACCTGCACTGGTCTTGTCTCGGACCTGCACCCGGCCACCCTGTTCCTTCTCACTCTCAGGAAGGGAAGGGGAAAGACCCTTGAGGGGGAGACCATCCTTGAGGTGAAGAAATAGGATAGTGACTAATTTAGGAATTCTGATTTGATATAAAGTGTTCCTGGAGTAACTAAGGAAACGCAGATGAATTCTGCATAAAGAACTGTTTTGACTGTTACAACTGGGAAGTCGCAAAGGTTTCCCTTCAGGAGGGACTTGGGACAACTTTCCTTTCTGGTTTTGGGCATGGCCAGCCTTGGTCTAGCACTTCAGTAATAGATTGGATTACGCCCAGTTTTGATCTCCACACTTTTAAAAAGGTATAAATCCAGGGGTCCATAGAAGGGGATCAAATTTTTCCAGAACCCCACTAAAAGGTTTAAATTTTTCTGTAGCAATACTATAAAAGACCACAAGATGGCAACAAAAGAACTCTAAAATGCCACTTTTTTTTAAAAAAAGTAGATTTGGAAGAGGCAAATAACAGACCTGGAGAAGGCAATGGCAGCCCACTCCAGTACTCTTGCCTGGAAAATCCCATGGACGGAGGAGCCTGGTAGGCTGCGGTCTTAGGGTCGCTGAGTCGGACATGACTGAGCGACTTCACTTTCACTTTTCGCTTTCATGCATTGGAGAAGGCAATGGCAACCCACTCCAGTGTTCTTGCCTGGAGAATCCCAGGGACGGCGGAGCCCGGTGGGCTGCCATCTATGGGATCGCACAGAGTCGGACACGACTGAAGTGACTTAGCAGCAGCAGCAGCAAGTAACAGACCAGATGTTCCTTGATAAAAACAAGAAAAAGAGTTTAAGAATGCATATATTTTAAAACTTACAGAATAATCAAAATACTTGCTCTGTAAACTTTTGCAGAGTAAATTTGTGCTTGTTTATTGTTTAGGTAAAGGATTTCATACATGTTAAAAGACAGTACTGTGGTGTCAGTTACACGTGAATCTGAAAAAACACCTCAAACTCCTAGATACATAGAGTAGAAAGTGGTTTCAAGGAACTAGGGGGGAGCAGAAGATGAGTTGGTTAGATGGCATCGCTCACTGATTGGACATGAATTTGAGCAAACTCTGGAAGATACTGGAGGACAGAGGAACCTGTTTATGATGTGCTACAGCCCGTGGTGTCACAGAGTCAGACATGACTTAGCAACTGAACAACAACAATAACCACATCTTTATCTATTCTTCTGTCAGTGGACACTTCAATTGCTTCCACGTACTGGCTGTTGCAAACAGTGCTGCAATGAACACTGGGATGCATGTATTTTTTTTTTTTGAATTATGGTTTTCTCGAGATGTATGCCCAGGAGTATGATTGCTGGATCATATGGAAACTCTGTTTTTTCGTTTTTTGAGGAACTTCCTTACCATTCTTCATAGTGACTGCAGCAATTTACATTGCCACCAACAGGGTAGGGGGGTTTCCTTTTCTCCACCTTTCACCAGCATTTGTTATTTGTAAGTCTTAATTTCTTTAGGATCAATTTCTGGATATAAAATTGCTATATCCAGGATGGCTGCTGCTGCTGCTAAGTTGCTTCGGTCGTGTCCAACTCTGTGCGACCCCATAGATGGCAGACCACCGATGGAGACATTTGAAAAAAAGGTTTTGTTAAGATAAATTGCCTTCCAGAAAGACGGCATCCCCATTGATATTGAATGGGAAAGCTCATTTCTGTTCTTTAGGAATAGGTCTTTCTCTCTTAAGCTCCTTCAGTCAATTTGACTGTTGCAGTCTTGGCCTCTGTCTTTAGGCATCTTCAAGGTGGGGAGGCACAGCTTATCTTCCTCTTGTCCATAGTCTGCCTCCCAGAGACTGGCTCACCACGTTGTGGTATATACCTTTGTCCCACCTAGAGTCATTTGGGGTGGGCTTGGAGGGGGCCTGGAATGACCTTGACCCATCCCCTGGCCTGTTTCTGTGGGTCTTTTTGGATCCTTATCAGATCTCCCATCATGTCTCCTTCTTCACTTTAATTTTTTTTTTTTTTTTGGCTGTGCTGGGACTTCGTTGTGGTACCTTGTCTTCTCTCTAGCTGCGGCTTGTGGGCTTAGTTGCTACGTGACTTGTGGGCGCCTAGCTCCCAGACCAGGGATTGAACCTTGCGTTGGAAGGCAGACTTTTCACTACTGGACCACCAGGGAAGTCCCTCCTTGACTTAGCATGCAGTAGGAGTTTTTGTAATGTAGTAAGGTTAGTATATCTGACTCACACTATTTTGGGATTTCTGTCTAGGCAATAAAGGCACCTCTTTGCAAGGCTATTTATGGTGTTGACTGCATGTTTTCAGAGAGACCAATTTGACTGAAGCTTGTTCTTTCCTGCCATAGTTAATTATATGACTTAGAATAGTTTCTGACTTTGAAATACAGAAAAACCAATTCAAACAAATTTATTGTTTTATCTAACAGTGGTAGAGTAGGCTTCAAACTGATAAAACTCAGCAATGGCTCATTTTTGTCATTATTGCTATTGTTGTTTAGTTCCTAAAGTCATGGGATCACACTTTCGTGATTCCATGGACCCCATCAGGGTCCATGGGATTTCCCAAGCAAGAATATTGGAGTGGGTTGCCATTTCCTTCTCCAGGGGATCTTCCTGACTCAGAGGTTTCTTTACTGCTGAGCCACCAGGAAGTCCTGTGTCATTGTAGAACCCAGGTTTATTCCTCTCTTCATCTGCTGTTGTCTGCAGAGGCTTCATCCTAAGGCTGCCTTCTTGTGGTGGCAAGGGAGCTGCCAGTAACTCTGGAGAATACCAGAGTTCCTTGGTGATTTCTTGGAATAGAGACAGGGAGGATCTTATTCTACTAAAATGAAATAAATCTTTGAATTTGTTATAGTACTGCTTCTGTTTTATGTTTTGGTATTTTGGGCTGAAGGCATGTGGGATCTTAGCTCCCCCACCGGGAATTAAGCCCGTATCGCTTGTGTCAGAAGGCGAAGTCATAACCACTGGACTACCAGGGACTACTCATCTCACATGCTAGTAAAGTAATGCTCAAAATTCTCCAAGCTAGGCTTCAGCAATACGTTAACTGTGAACTTCCAGATGTTCAAGCTGGTTTTAGAAAAGGCAGAGGAACCAGAGATCAAATTGCCAACATCCACTGAATCATCGAAAAAGCAAGAGAGTACCAGAAAAACATCTATTTCTTCTTTATTGACTATGCCAATGCCTTTGATGTGTGGATCACAATAAACTGGAAAATTCTGAAAGAAATGGGAATACCAGGCCACCTGACTTGCCTCTTGAGAAACCTGTATGCAAGTCAGGAAGCAACAGTTAGAACTGGACATGGAACAGTTCCAAAACTGGACATGGACTGGTTCCAAATAGGAAAAGAAGTATGTCAAGGCTGTATATTGTCACCCTGCTTATTTAACTTATTTGCAGAGTACATCATGAGAAATGCTGGGCTGGAGAAAGCACAAGCTGGAATCAAGATTGCCAGGAGAAATATCAATAACCTCAGATATGAAGATGACACCACCCTTATGGCAGAAAGTGAAGAAGAACTAAAGAGCCTCTTGATAAAAGTGAAAGAGGAGAGTGCAAAAGTTGTCTTAAAGCTCAACATTCAGAAAACTAAGATCATGGCATTTGGTCCCATCACTTCATGGGAAATAGATGAGGAAACAGTGGAAACAGTGGCTGACTTTATTTTGGGGGGCTCCAAAATCACTGCAGATGGTGACTGCAGCCATGAAGTTAAAAGATGCTTACTCCTGGGAAGGAAAGTTATGACCAACTTAGACAGCATATTGAAAAGCAGAGACATTACTTTGCCAACAAAGGTCCGTCTAGTCAAGGCTATGGTTTTTCCAGTAGTCATGTATGGAGGTGAGAGTTGGACTATAAAGAAAGCTGAGCACAGAAGAACTGATGCTTTTGAACTGTGGTGTTGGAGAAGACTCTTGAGAGTCCCTTGGACTGCAAGGAGATCCAACCAGTCCATCCTAAAGGAGATCAGTCCTGGGTGTTCATTGGAAGGACTGATGCTGAAGCTGAAACTGCAATCCTTTGGCCACCTGATGTGAAGAGCTGACTCATTGGAAAAGACCCTGATGCTGGGAAAGATTGAGGGCAGGAGAAGGGGACGACAGAGGATGAGATGACTGGATGGCATCACCAACTCGATGGACATGGCTTTGGGTGGACTCCGGGAGTTGGTGATGGACAGGGAGGCCTGGTGTGCTGTGGTTCATGGGGTCGCAAAGAGTCAGACACAACTGAGCGACTGAACTGAACTGAACTGAACCAAGGAAGTCCCCTCACTTTTAAAAAAAGTTTCATTTTTCTTTATTTGGCTGTACACAGTCCTAGCTGTGGCAGGTGGGCTCTCCAGTCTTCACTGCAGCATACGGGGTCTTTAGTCATGGCATGTGAACTCTTAGTTGTGCTCAGGCCCTCTGCATTGGGAGTGGGGCCTGAGCCACTGGACCACCAGTGGTGGAGTTCCCCCTCAATCCTGAATCAACCACTGTGACCACGAGAATGGAATATTCTGATTTGTCATGTATCTACTACAGGGTGTGTGTCGGGGGCTGGGGTGGGAGGTGGTACAGGTCAGCCACACATAAACTACTTAGAAGTGGTTCCCTTCTGGAAAAGGGTTTGGTTACTGGAAGAAGGCAGGAGAATGCTGGGAAGGCAGAAACAACAGTTGGTCACTATGATGGTATTTTATTAATAGCAATTCAGAGGAGGTTAATTTGACTAGGGCAATGGCTTTCAAATTGTGGTCCCTAGACCTACTGAATCAGAATTCTGAGGATGGCGCCAATCAGTCTGTGTTTTAATAAGTTCACCAGGTGATTCTGATACAGGATGAAGTTTGAGATCCAGTGATAAAGAGGTTTCTCTCAGGGGCTGTGGAAGTGCAGTGGACTATTAGTTAAATCTGGGTATAGGGGGATTTCTTATGGGAGGTCCAGTATTGTTGGGTCCTAAAGTAGGAGGCAGACCTCACTGTGTGAGGAAATTTCCATTTAGTACCCTCTAACTTCCTGTTTTTCTTTTTAACTGAAGCCTGTGACAGCCTTTCACTGTCAGTTTACCATATTTATCCTGCCTCTTTCAGCCACTGTGATTCATCTTTTCTTTCTCATAGAATATCCTTTTTTTTGGTCACTGATTTAAACCCTGTGTATGTGCTCTGTGCTAAATCTCTTCAGTCATGTCCAACTCTCTGCAATCCTATTAAGTGTAGCCCGCCAGACTCCTTTGTCCATTGGATTCTCCAGGCAAGAATACTGGAGTGGGTTGCCATGCCCTCCTCCAGGGGATCTTCCCAGCCCAGGGATTGAACTTGCATTTCTTGCATTGGCAGTTTCTACCACTAGCACCACCTGGGAAGCCCTAGCCATCCTTGAAGTTTCAGTTTAAACTTTTCTCTTTTCCAGGAAATCTTACCTGGTAGTCTCAATTTTCATACATTTAATGATTCCTTGTATACCAGGTAGCACTGTGGTAAGTACTAGAATTGTCTAAATGAATTATTTAAAACCAATTAATTATTTGGTATAAAAGATATATATGCATATTTTTAAAGACGCTATTAGAATGCCCTCTAAAAAAGGCTCTGCCAGTTTGCATATTCACCACCTTATGAGGCTAGTTAGTTTCCTACATTCCCCTTGTCAGTATAGACACTATCAGTCTCTCTAATTTTTGCCAGTCTGAAAAGTGAACTATATCTTGTTGCTGTTTTAATTTGCATTCCTTTAACTTTGCTATATCTGAACATCTTTTCTTTGTTGGCTATTTGCATTTCTTCCATATTTTTCTTGTTAATATAATACTTGTGTCAGTTTGTGCCTTGTCAGAATATCCTAGAATGAGTGACTTATAAACAACAAAAATTTATTTTTCACAGTTTGGAAGCCTAAGACCTACCTGGTCGCCAGCATAGTCAGATCTAGTGAGAACCCTCTTCCAGGTTGCGGCTCCTATTTTCTTCTTGTATCCTCACATGGCAGAAAAAGAGAATAGAGCTCTCTGGGGGTCTCTTTTTTAAGGGTACTAATCCCATCCATGAGAGTTCCACTGGAATGACCTAATTACATCTCAAAAGCCCTACCTCCTAAAACCATCACATTGGGATTAGGATGTAAATTTATGAGTTTGGGGGGCTGGGAGGGTGGAGGGATAAGTGAGGAGGAACACAAACACTTAGGACATAAAATATTCTAAGTCCATTAGTTTTTTTTTTTTTTTAACTATGGTAATAGTAACTGGTAATACTTGTATATGAAAATAACAGAAAAAGTAATGAGAGAAAAAGTGATTTTTTTCTTTTGGTGTACTTTTTTTTTGCATTTTAACACATATGTAAATTTATGTAACTGCCACCATAATCAGAATAAAGAACGGTTTTTGGACTTCTCTGGTGGTCTCGCACCTGCTTCCACACTCCCAGTACAGGAGGCCAGGGTTCAATCCCCGGTCAGAAACTAGATCCTGCATGCCACCATAAAATCAGGTACAGCCAAGCCAAAACAGAAAAGAACAGTTTCATCATTCCAAAAACTCCCTTGTGCTAGCCCTTTGTAGTCATACTTTTCCTCACCCATAACTTCTGACAACTACTAATCTGCTCTTCATAACTACAGTTTTGTGGCTTTGAGGATGTCAAACAAATGAAATTGTATAGCCAGTTCAGTTCTGTTCAGTTGCTCAGTTGTGTCCGACTCTTTGTGACCCCATGGACTGTAGTAGGCCAGGCTTCCTGTCCATCCCCAACTCCCTGGAGCTTGCTCAAACTCATGTCCATTGAGTTGGTGATGCCATCCAACCATCTCATCCTCTGTTGTTCCCTTCTCCTCCTGCCTTTGATCTTTCCCAGCATCAGGGTCTTTTCTAACGAATCAGTTCTTTGCATCAGGTGCCAAAGTATTGGAGTTCCAGTTTCAGCATCAGTCCTTCCAATGAATATTCAGGACTGATTTCCTTTGGGATTGACTGGTTGGATCTCCTTGCAGTCCAAGGGACTCTCGAGTCTTCTCCAACACCACAGTTCAAAAGCGTCAATTCTTTCGCGTTCAGCTTTCTTTATAGTCCAACTCTCACATCCCTACATGACTACTGGACAAAGCATAGCTTTGACTAGAGGGACCTTTGTTGGCAAAGTAATGTCTCTGCTTTTTAATGTGCTGTCTAGATTGGTTATAGCTTTTCTTCCAAAGAGCTAGCGTCTTTTAATTTCATGGCTGCAGTTACTATCTGCAGTGATTTTGGAGCCCCCCAAAATAAAGTCTGTCACTGTTTCCCCATCTATTTGCCATGAAGTGATGGGACCGGATCCCATGATCTTAGTTTTTTGAATGTTGAGTTGAAATCGTATAGTATGTGACCTCTTATGGCTAGATTCTTTCACCTAGCATGATGTTTTGAATTCTTTCAAATTGTTTCATGTATTTGATCCTTTTTATTGCTGAGTAGTGTTCACTGTATAGATGTACTAAAGTTTGTTTATCCATTCATCTTTTGAAGAACTTTTGGGTTGTTTCCAGTTTGGGACCAGTACAAATAAATTTGCTGTGGATATTTGTATACAGTTTTTGTGTGAATGTAAGTTTTTATTTCTCTAGGGTAGATACTCAGGAGTGGGATTATTGGGGCATACAATAAATGCATTTAGCTTTGCAAGAAAGCAGCAAACCATTTCCTAGAGTGGCTGTATCATTTTGTATACCCACTGCAATGTATCATACTACCTTACTGCCTTTGCCACAACTAATTAAATCAGGGGTAAGTGCCTTAGACTTGTGAGTAGACTAGCATGAGAACTCTGCAGCAAAGAGGACAAGAACACCCTCAAAAATTGAATTTGAGAGTTTCGAAAAGAAGAGAAGCAAAAGCCAAAGTAGAATTGAAGTACAAACCTAGAAATACTGAGTCACCTGTGGTAGACTTATTAAGTAGGGAACAATAAGTGCCTGTTTCAGAGGGAGTGAAGAGATAAATCAGCAGAGCTGCTGTTGGATCATGAAAGATGAAAAGCTCATAGCCCATTGTTCCTTGAAAACTGGCCTGGCTGCTGACTTGAAGACTTAACACTTTTAATATTTTTTTCTTTTCTGTGTAGCCTTAAACTCTCATTAGTTATGAAAGGAATTTTTAATATAAAAGCTTCATTGAGATATAATTCATATACCATATAATTCATCCATTGAAACTATTCATTGTTTTTTGTATATTCATAGTTACACACTCATAACCACAATCATTATTAGAAACATTTTCATTACTTCAAAAAGAAACTCAATACCCATAGCAAAACAGCCTTTCTTATTATGGGGACCAGGTATAGTTCCTGCTTATCCCTAAGTAATAGGTTTACTTTTCTTGCATGCCTGTGAACATATTCAAACAAGACAATTGCAGCTTACTGCAGGAACTGGGTATCAACCTACATTCTCAAAATTGCAAAGCTTATCTTCCATATGTGCTTGTTCACTCCCATGGGGTCCCATGTGATATCCTCCTCCCTGAGGCTGTAAGTATTAATAATAAGTGATAGCAAACTGCTCTCAACCTCATTTTTCCAGTGTTGGTTGTCATGTGTTCAGTCATGCCCTTAATCCTAAAATGGGCATCCCAACTTCATGAATAGAGCAATTAAGAAGGAAATTAAAACAAGCGCCAAATCAGCACACTTTAAAATAGTTAATTGAGATTTTCCCACCAGAGGAGCAGGAAGAAAAATATATATATAAATATTTTAAAAAGAACAAACTCTAAGAGGTATGTGGGACAGCATCAGACATAGCAATATATTATAGGAATCCCAGAGAGAGAGAGAAAAGAGAAAACATGAAAGAAGGACATTTTGAAGAAATAATATATAAAAACTTTCCAGATTTGGTGAAAGATGTAAAATCACACATCCAAAAAGTTTAATGAATTCCAAGCAGTATAAACGAGATCACTGGAAGACACAATGTAGTCATGTTGCTAGAAGAGTAAGAAAAATCTTGAAAACCTCCTTGTAGATTTCTCTCATCTACAGAAAGGAGGCGAGAGAAAAAGGACCTATTTTGTACAAGGATGCCTCAATAACGATGACAGCCAGTTTCTCCTCAGAAACCATATTGGCTAGAAGACAGGTGGATGACTTGCTAATGTGCGAAAAGGAAAAAATGTCAACCAAGAATTCTGTGTCTGGTAAAACTCCTTACAAAGTGGAAGAGAGTCGTATTCCTTCAACTGCCATTGCTGCCATCCCCAGGAAGATGGAAGGTGGGAGAGGAGCCCGTGTCCCTTGTCACTCAGGTCCTCCAGTTGTCACCCCAAAGAGTTAAAGATAGTTCACCTTCACCGAGCTTGTTAGCACTCCAGCTCTGATCCAAGCTGGATCCAGGATTGCATCCAGTGCAGTGTCTGCATCATCAGTATTCTCTTTGACTGGAAAGAGCTCTACAGTATTTAATGGGGTCCAGAATGTGTTTCTCAGCTAATCCAGTGGGAGTTTCCGACTAGGGCAATAAACAAAGACATTGATAATTACAGCCAGATTTATTGACACAAGTGCTGCAACAGGAGGAATACCTGGTCCTGGTGCTGGTATTGACACAGTCTTTGGTGGCCTTATCATTGGATATGACAGAAACCCTTCATGAGAGAAAAACAGTTCTCATGTGCTGTTCTTGGATTTGCCTTGTCTGAAGCACTGGATCTCTTTTGTTCAGTGGTTGCTTTCTTGATTTTTTTTTTTTTTTTTTGCTTTGTAACAGAAACGACTGCTTAAAATGTTTTCATTTGTATTAATTACAGATGCAATTATGTATCTTACTGTGACTCTGAAAACTATCCTGTTGGTGTTGTGGAAATTTATGTTATTTCCAAAGTCATTTTATTGAAGGTGAAAACAAAAAACAGATGAAGGAGAAATGAAGATATTCCCAGATAAACAAACACCAAGAGAATTAGTTATTAGTAGACCTGCCCCATAAGAAATGATAATGAAAGTCCTTCAAGATGTGAAATGAAAGAGCACTAGACAGTGACTCAAAACTATATGAAGAAATAAAAATAGTAGAAGTATTGACAAAGGTAAATGTAAAAGTCAATTATTATTGAAAGTTGGCTTTGTAACCTTTTCTTCCTATATGATTTAAAAAGTAAATATATAGTGTAAAGTAATAACTATAAATCTATATTAATGGGCATGCGTTGTATAAAGGTGTAGTTGGTGACAATAACAACAGAAGGAGGGTGGAGCTGTAAAGAAATAATTTTTTAATATAATCAACATCGAATTGGTAGAAAGTTTATTTTATGTAACTAATACTCATATAGCCTCTTCAGCTTTTTATTATTGATATTTGCTTGATATTTGTTTCCCATTCTTTTACTTTCAACCTAATTGTTTCAATGAGTCTGTAGTGTGTGTCCTGTAGATGGCGTATATTTGGACATACATTTTTATCTATTTTGATGATTTCTGCCTTTTGATTGGATTCTTTAATCCATTCACATATAATATTTATATGATGGATTTATGTCTGTTTTAGTTTTCTGTTGGTCTCATAACTTTTCCCCTTCTGTTCTTCCTTTATTGCTTTGTTTTGTATTATGTAGTTGTTTTCCTAGTGTAACATCTTAATTCTTTTAATAATCTTTTTCTTTATATAGATTGTTTTGAATTATTTTCTTAGTTCTTGCTCTAGGGTTTACCATGTACATTTAGACTTTTCAGAATCCACTCAGATTGGTACTGACTTTGTAGTGATATTTAAAAGCATTACTCTTAAATAGTTCTAGTGTCTTGTCCCCTTTTCAGTGCTTTAAAAATAACATTATATGTTACACCTGCCAAAATATAGTGTTATAAATATTACTTTATATAGTTTTATGTCTTCTAGAGACACTGAGAGAAGAAAGGAGAGCAAGTCTATATTTATAGAATTTGCTTATTTACCATTTTTGGTTCTCTTCACTTGTTCCTGTGCTTTCAACTTACCACCTGGTGTCATTACCTTACTGAAATACAGATTTCCTTTCATTCATTTTCTTCTATTATTGTCAAAATGGATTACATTTCTATGTGTTGTAGGTCAACCATACAATTATATAACTGTTCTTTCATAAGTTGATTTTTTAAATCACTTAAGAAAGGAAAATAAATAAACATTTATATTGTCTTTCATAATTACCTTTACTGGTGTCTTTGCTTTTTCATGAGGATTTGAATTACTGTCTGTAGTCTCTTGTTTTCCACCTTAATAACTTCATTTAGCATTTCTTGTAAGATAGGTCTTCTTGCAACAGATTCTCAGTTTTTGTTTATTTGGAATGCCTTTATTTTACTTTCATTTTTTGGAAGATAGACTTGCTGGATATAGGATTTTTGGCTGACAGCTTTTTTCCTGCAACACTTGGGTATGTCATTTCACTGTCTTTTGGCCCCCATTGTTTCTGATGAGAAATCAATATGCCATGAGTCATTTTTGTGTTACTGCTTTCAAAATTCTTTTTTGTCTTTGTCTTTTAACATATTTACAATGATATGTTTATATGTGGATATATTTATATTTATATTACTTGGATGTGCTTCATGAATGTGTCGATTAAATGTTTCTCATCAAATTTGTGAAGCCATTGGACATTATATCTTAATTTTTTTTAACTGCTGTTTATTTCCTCTCTCTTTTTCTGGTACTTCCATTATGCGTATATTGGTGCACTTACTGGTATCCAGCATTCTTCTGAGGCTCTGTTCATTTTTCTTCAGCCTTTTGTCTCCTGTGTTCTTTGAGTTGTATAGTTACCATTGGTCCATCTTCAAGGGGCTTCCCTGGTGGCTCATGGTAAAGAATCCAGAGAAGGAAATGGCAACCCACTCCAGTAGCCTAGGAAATCCAATGGCCAGAGGAGCCTGGCGGGCTACGGTCCACGGTGTCACATGGAGTCAGGTACAACTTAGCAACTAAACAACAATAACAGCAACACAACTGTTGTCAAGAGAGCTGACTCTTCTATTAGTTCAGATCTATTGTTGAACCCCTTTAGTTAACATTTCAGTTATTGTACATTTCAGTTATTGTACTTTTTTACCTCCACAATGTTAATGTAAGTTCTTTTTAAAAATTACTTCTCTTTGTTTATTGACATTCTCTAGTTGTTGCAAATTTGTCATACCCTTATCTACTTCTACCATGGTTTTCTTCAGCTCTTTCAATATGTTTATAATGGTCATTATGGAATCTTTGTTAAATCCAATACCTGGGCCTTCTCATAGCCAGTTTCTGTTGCCTATCTTTTTTCCTGTGTAAGAGTCAGGCACACTGTCCTGTTTCTTTGTATGTCTTGTAATTTTTTTGTTGAAAATTAGACCCTCTAGATAATATTGGAAGGACTGATGCTGAAGCTGAAACTCCAGTACTTTGGCCACCTCATGCGAAGAGCTGACTCATTGGAAAAGACCCTGATGCTGGGAAGGATTGGGGGCTGGAGGAGAAGGGGACGACAGAGGATGAGATGACTGGATGGCATCACCAACTCAATGGACATGGCTTTGGGTGGACTCCGGGAGTTGGTGATGGACAGGGAGGCCTGGCGTGCTGCAGTTCATGGGGTCACAAGGAGTCGAACATGACTGAGCGACTGAACTGAACTGAACTAGATAATATATTTTAGTGAATCTGGATACTGATTAGCCCGCTCCCCTGGGACTTGTTTGTTGCTATTTGTCTACTTATTTGTTTAGTGACTTAACTGTTTTAGTGAAATCTATTGTCCCTGTAATGTTCAGACTCTGTACTTGCTCCTCCGAGGTGCGAGCCTTCAGTGTGCACAGATGGCTCTGGGAAGGCAGTGTTTAAGCAGGGCTCACTACGTGTCTTTCCCTGATCTCTCTGTGAAGCTGTCTGCCTCTACTGGTATCACACCCAGCTTTTAGGCTGATTTTTCTGCTGTTTCTGTGTGTACCCTGTGACATAAATTTCTTTGTAGTTTGGTCCAATTCAGTTTGGCCTCCTTTACCAGGGTACTTTTTGATACTAGTCTCTTGACATGTTTTCTGTCCCTAGAAGGCTATGTTAGCTTTTTCTTTCACTGGTTCTCTCTGTTAAACTTGCTGACCCAACAGTTTAGCTTGTTGCTATTATTGAAGCTATCAGACTTCCTTTTAATGTCTTAACTCAATTTTTCCATTATTTTTGAGATAATAGAAAAATTGGCTTAGGCTTGAACTTCCCTATACTGTTTTAAATAAGGTAATTTCCTCTTAGGAGAGATTAAGAACTCTCTGTTGTTATGGCTGCCTTTCTGCCTGGGCAAAATTTCTGAGCCATTGTGCCAGAGCAGGTGTCGGGGGCAGTGGCCCACTTCTTTTGGAATGGCAACCCTGCTTAAGAGCAGATCACTGGGTTGGGGCAGTAGCCTTAGTCTTCTTGGAGTAGAATCTCTGTCCTACCAACAGCTTGAAGGAAAGTGAAAGTGTTAGTCACTCAGTCATGTCCGACTCTTCGGGACCCCGTGAATTGTAGCCCATCAGGTTGCTCTGTGCATGGAATTGTCCAAGCAGGAATACTGGAGTGGACTACCATTCCCTTTACCAGGGGATCTTCCTGACCCAGGGATCAAACCCAGGTCTCCCACATTTCAGGCAGATTTTTTACTGTTTGAGCCACCAGGGAAGCTAACCAACAGCTTGGGACAAGGGCAGTTAGGGCCACAGTATCTTTGGCCTGCTTCATCTTGGACTGAGCCTCCAATTTATGTGTGTGGTCTAGGTTTAAGAAGGGAGCCCTAAACCTCCATGCTGCACTTACCTAAAATTGATTCTCTGTAACACAGAGTTAGGAGGGAAAAGAAATGTTGGTGGCTCATCCTCCTGGGGGTGGGGGAAGCCATATCCCTTTGGAGTCAGGGGAAGAGGGAGGCCCATCTTCTTGTCAATACAACCTAGAGTAGAGTTTGCATCACATGAGATTGGTAGGAGTGACAAGTGAGTGGGTTATGGGTAAAGTGCCACAAACTTTCACTTCTTACCAAGAATTAGTAGATTTTCTTAAATGTTTCTTCATTTACCATATACCTTTAGGACAATTGACAGAGACTTTATTGTTTTTAAAAATAATTTTCACCAGTATGTCTGGTTCACTGGGAAGTATGTCTATAGAACTCTTCACGCTTCCACTCTTGAAATGGATCTTTTTCTTGAGTTGCTTTTGTAGCTGGTATGTAGAATCTATACAGAGATGTGTGTGTGTGTGTTGCTCAGTTGTGTCCAACTCTTTGTGACTCCATGGGCTGAGGCCACGAGGCTTCTCTATCCATGGAGTTCTCCAGGCAAATCCTGGAGTGGGTTGCCACTGCCTTCTTCAGGGGATCTTCCCAACTAGGGAATCGAACCTTCGTCTCCTGCATTGCAGGCAGATTCTTTATTGTCAGGGCCAACAGGAAGCCCGCATGCAGAAGTGTAAGTAATTCATAAGATGAAAATCCTGAAGGTAAAGGATTATTCTCATATTTTATGCATGAGGAAACTATTTATTTGTATTGCTTCCCCATGGACAGAGGAGCCTGGGGGGCTGCAGTCCATGGGGTCACTAAGAGTTGGACACGACTGAGCGACTTCACTTTTAGTTTTCACTTTCATGCATTGGGGAAGGAAATGGCAACCCACTCCAGTGTTCTTGCCTGGAGAATCCCAGGGACGGTGGAGCCTGATGTGCTGCCGTCTATGGGGTCGCACAGAGTCGGACATGACTGAAGCAATTTAGCAGCAGCAGCAGCAGAGTTCAAGTCAAAATTCTGTTATTTCTAAATCCCAGGTGCTTGTTCACTGACCGATCTGCTTTTTATTTGTATTTTTAATAAATTGAGACCCTATTCTTCAGATAACAAAGGCATTTGTTATGTACTGCTACATAAAAAATTACCCTGAAACCTAATGGCTCAAACAAAAATACACTTTTTTTTTTTTTTAATCCATACCATTTCTATGGGTCAGGAATTCATAGCTGGGCAGTTCCTCCTTAGAGTCTGGCATGAAGTTGCTTTCCGGATGTTGATTTAAGCTGTAGTCATTTATGCTTCACTGAGGCTGGGGGTTCTGTCTCCCAAGTGGCTCCCTGAAACGGCTGCCAATTTGGTGGTAAGTTGTTGGCTGGAAGCTTTCATTTCTCTCCTATGGACTTCTCTGGCTTTCCTGAGTGTGAGTAATCCAAGGAGAGAAGGGAGAGTCAGAGTTTACCCTTTTCATGGGTTAACCTTGCAAGTCACATAGCATCACTTGTACCACATTCTGTTCATTAGAAACAATCTGGTAAATCTAACCTTCCTTCAGAGGAAATGGAATTGGGCTCCCCTTTATGAAGTGAAATGTATCAAAGAATTTGTGGACTGATTTAGAAACCACCTTAAGAAGAGGCAAACAGATTTCAGTTCACCATTGCATTAGCTATGATAAAGACTCAGAAAAATAACTAGTTTTCTTGAGCTAGTTTCTACAGTTCTCTATATATTTTGGAGTTGTCTATATGGCTACACAACTTACAGTCTTGCATAAATCCTGCAAAATTCAAGTATCAGTAAGAACTATGTTTTCTCAGTGTTTATGTTCTGTTGCAGGACCTGAAGTGGTGTGGGATTTCTCAAATTTTCATCATGGCCCTTGTCTATCCCAGTAGTTAGATTTGTATTCTAAAGACAATGGTTGCCCCCAGATTCTATTAGGGTAGTTGCAATTGAGAGGAAATGACGATGAGATTCTTTGTCACTGAAACAAAGCCCCATTTATGTTAACAAATCACAGGATATGTTTGTGATGACTGTTCTTTTTCTAATATGTTTAGGCATTGAGCTGTGACTGTGCTGAACAGGCAGAAGTTGAGCTCTGGGTATAGCTGCTCTGTACTTGTCTGGCCAGTCAGAAAACAGAGTGGGTGAAAGAAGAGGATGGGGGATTGTAGAGTGTAGGTGAGAAGAGGATATGGGGTAAGATAGCTTTTTTCCTGATATTAGACACTTTTAGATGGGAATGAAAATATCTGTAAGTGGTCCAAGGAGACTAGATGACATGAAATCCTGGAGTAGCGTGAATATAGTAGACTCTGAAGAGCCTGGCAAGCAGTAGTCCATGGGGTCACAAAGGAGTCAGACATGACTTAGAGACTAAACAACAATAAGATTAAAAAAATATTTTTCCATGAATATTGATGAGCATCCTTCAGTTTACAGGAGATTTCCAGACTCACATCTTCCTAGGCAAGCTAATCTGGTCTCCTCCCTTAAAAGAGATGGAAACTCAGTGAGTTTAGTATCAGAGCAGGGACTAGAAAGGTCAGTTTCTAATCTAGTGTTTTATTCAGTGTTTTTATATTGCCTTGAGTGGTTCATAAGGCTTTGCATTATCTGGTTCCTTGATACTTCTCCACCCTCAATTTCCCTGTATCCTGCCACCTCAGCAGAGCTGGCTTTCTTATATAACTCCAACACACCCAACATTCTCTCTCCTCTCCAGGGAGGACCTCTCTGATTACCTTTTTGAAAGCATTACCCAGGCCTGCTTCATCATTTTCCCTTATTTGCTTTATTTTCCTTTAAAGAGGTTATTACAGTTAAATGAGATCAGATGGGTGGGCCCTTATCCATTATGACTGATGTTCTTTTAAGAAAAGGGAGAAACACCCTGAATACATAGGCGTAGAGAAAAGCCGACTTGAGGATACAGCAAGAAGGTGGCCAACTTTCTTGTCCAAAGAGAGAAGCCTCAGGAGAAATCAAACCTATCCACATCTTGATCTTGGACTTCCAGCCTCCAAAACCTCAAGAAAACCAGTTCTTGTTGTTTAAGTCATCCAACCAGTGGTATTTTGTTATGGCAGCTCAAACCAATATTCCCAGCTTCCCCCACTCATCTCCTTAGTCACTAATGCTGTTGCAGCCTTGTTGGCCTTCTTGCTGTTTCTCAAATACGCCAGGCTGGCTTTCACCTCCGTGAAGCACCTCAGTGAAATGTAGAACACCTCAGTGCTGTACATTTACCCTGCCTGGGATGCTCTTCCTCCCAGGTATCTCTGTAGCTTATGCTTATTCCCACACTTCAGTCAGGTTTCTGCTCACATGTTGCCTTCTTAATGATGCCACCCTATTTAAATTTTAGCCGCTGTCACCTCCTGGTTCCCATGTTTGGTTTTCCTCATCCCACTTGTCACCGTCCCACATACTGCATACTTGCTTTATTGTCTGCCCCTCCTTAAGGCTGGAGACGCTATGAGAGCAGGAGTTAGTGTTGCTTTCTGGTTCGCCACTGGTACTTTGGTACCCAGAGGGTTCCGGCACAGAGTGGGCCCCCGAGTAATATTTCTTGAATCAGTTGGTGGATGAACAAATGGTACTGGCCCATAGGTAGGCAAAAAGATTGGTAGGGTAGACTAGAGAGGCCGTAATCCATTTTTATATATAGGAATTTAAGAATTTGTTGTCTTTTTTTTTAAGGGAAGAAATTGCAGAGAAGGGGGAAATGGTTGTTTACTTAATATATGGAAACTTCATGATTGATCTAACACATTTGGAAGAAGACAAAGTTAGGTTGCTACGTTTTATCACAAAAAGAATTCATCTTAGATTAATTGAATGTCTAAATGTAAAAAAGTTATAAAATTGTAAGCATAAATATAGTAATTTTACAAGAATTTTTGTATAATTTCTGTGTGTATATGCTTTGGGTTGGGTAGGGTGGTGAGATGAGGCTTCTTAGACCAAAAGCAAACAATTAACAAACAAAATGCCCACACCATTTAGAAGTCATAACAGAATAAATGACAAATTTGACCACGTGTAACTTTATAATGGCAAAAGACACTAAGAAATAAAAATTGTCAATGAGGAGGAACCAATTGCAACATATTTAACAAAGGGTTATATTCCTTATACACACGCACTATCTCCTGATAAAAGAGACAGTCAGCTCATTAGAAATACAAAGTATATTAAAAGGGCTTTTTAAAAAAACTCATCAGGATCATTCATCCTTTCATCAGATATACACTGATTTTCTACTGTGTGCCAAGTATCATTCTACTTATTAACAGATAAGTAGTAAAAAAAATCAGACAAATGTCCCTGACATCATAGAGCTTATGTTCTAGTGGAGGGAGATAGGTAAGAAATAATGAGATAAACTACATGTTAGAAGGTGGTAAGTGCTATAGAAATAAAGCCATGTAAGGGAGCAACATAAAGGAAATGAATATAAGGAGAGGTTCATGTACCCAGTTATAGGGAAATGAATTAGAAAACTTAGATGGAGTGGATGCTTTTTCTAGGAGAATGTAAATTACAAGAATGATTGTGGAGGCAGGAGAGAAATTCTAGTCAAATTATTATATGTCATAAAATATCTAGAGAAAGTTGTTTAAGAGCAACCCCTAGGAAAAGCGCCAGAAGAGGTATTTTAAAGGTGAATTCTACAAAGCTTAAAGAGCAGACAGGTCCATAGATTTTTAAACTATTTTAGAGTTTAGAGAGAGAAGTGAGGTTGTAGAGAAATGATCATTTGTTAACATATTTAGTAACAATGGGAATTCATGTAAGTATTTTGAAAACTTGTGTCAATATTTAGTAAAATTAAATTATTTATCTCCTTTAATCTGGCTGTCTCACTATTGGGATTCTTGCCTTTGGAAATTAAAATATCAGTTGGTAAGGCTGTTTGTATAAAACAATGTTTGTAGTATCAACTTTAGTGTTCAACAGGTTGAATAATTGATGGGTAAGTTATACTATAAATATATATATTTTTAATTTTCTTTATCGTGTTGGTTTTGCCATACATTGACATGAATCTGCCATGGGTATACATATGTTCCCCCTCCAGAACCCCCCTCCCTCCTCCCTCCCGATTCCCTCTCCCTGGGTCATCCAGTTGCACCAGCCCTGAGCATTAAACCTGGGCTGGCGATTGATTTCACATATGATGATTAATATGTTTCAATGCCGTTTTCCTGTATCATCCCACCCTTGCCCTCTTCCACAGAGTCCACAAGACTGTTCTCTACATCTGCGTTTCTTTTGCTGTCTCGCATACAGGGTTCTCGTTACCATCTTTCTAAAACTATGAATATTTTATACAACTATTTAAAAAAGAATTTATATGACTTACTTGGAGAAATGTCAATAATCAGGAAAGCAAACAGCAGGCTAAGGTGTAAATCTTTGGGGAAAAAATGAATATTTCCCATTACACACAAATAACATGTTTGTGTATGTTTATGTGAATATAAAGAAATATATGAAAGGAAATAATCACACATTCAAGTGTGATTATTTGGAGTTTTGGGAGAGCTTTGTTTTTTCTTTATTATTTTTGGCTTGTTGCCTCTATCAGGAGTTTTAGTTTGAAATGAATATCCAGTAAGATATTTTATAAAAGACTTTTCTTTCAGCATTTTCTATGCTAATTTTAATGTGAATAAAAGAAGTACATTTGCTTGGGTACTAGGTAAAGCTGATGCTTGAAACAGGGTAGTTGATATTAATTTGGTGATATCCAAAAGGCAGGATTTGTGAATTTGACCAAATTTTGCCCAATGATTGAATGTTTTTGGTGGTATAGTAACTTTGAGAAGTTACTCAAGTTCTCTCAACTGAAGGTTTTTAATTGGTAAAAGAAAGGTTAAAACTATTTACTACATTAGGTAGGTATTTTTATTGTTTAACAACTCAAGAAAGGATCTTTAAAGTGTTAAGCTTTTAGCACAATAAGATTTAATTGAATTCAAATTTCCTGACATTTTCAGTGGCTATGATATACCTCGCATTATTGCAAGTCTGTATCTATTTCTGTATCTTTATATAGAGGATAAAAGGCAGGCAAAGTATTACAATATCCAATGCCAGATGAGTACTATTTATTTTAATGTATTATTGAAGGCAAAAATGATCAGGAAAGACTTCATGGAGGAGGTGAGACAATGCAGGTCTTACATATGTTCGTGATTTTTACAGGACCGTATTGGACAGGCACAGAACCGGCAGAGGCACTGATGCCGGTGCCCGAGTTTTGCCAGGGACGCCTGGAGTACCACACGCGAGAGCGCCCCCTGCCGGAACCAAGTTCCCCGGGTCGGTGTCTCCGGTCTCCGGGAGAGCGCCGCGCCGGCGGTACGCAGGCGCCGGCGGCAGCTGAGGGCTCGCAAAGGCTCGACAGACGCGCATGCGTGCGGCTCTCTGGAGGCGGTAGCTTCTTCGGCGTCGAGACGAGGCTGAGTGCTAAACTGTGTGGGGCGCAAATGGGATCCGGCGGTTAGTCGGGTAGGCATAGGTAGGACGGCTGCCTTGTGGGGAACAGGGGGCTGGAAGGCGGGCGCCCAAAGCGTGGGGTCCTGCGCCTTTCCTGCACGATCCAGGCCGACTATTGTATCTGTGTCGCAGCGACTGCGCACAAAATGGCGGCGGGCTGACGGCGGGGGCGGGAGGAGGTCGGGGACCCCCGGGATGGGACGGGAGCCGGGCTCCCCAGCCACGGCGTCGGTTCACCGCACTGCCCCGGGGGCCAGGTCGGACGCCGAGGCTAGGACCCTCTTCGCAGAGAGCCGCCTGGCGCCTTTGCTCTGGGCGGAGGAGCGAAAACAGCCCTTGGGCAAGGCCGTGGCTGCCCCTTCCCCATCGGCGCAGGGCCGGCCGGGCCTGACAGGAGGAAGCGGTGGTGAGGGAGCCCCGCGGAGGGAGGAGCCGCTCCGGTCGGGCCTGGAGGAGAGGCAGTGCGGCTCGAGCCGAGCTCATTAGCGAGCGACGTTGTCTGAGAAGCGTGGAGGAGAAGAACGCGTTTGTGTCTGGGCTGGGGACGCGGGAGGTGAGGTGAAGGGGAACCGGACGGTGCAGCGGCTTTGGCTGGTCCGGGTTTCCTCTGCCTGCCTTGTGCGGGAATGAAAGCAAAGAGAAAGTCATCTCTGTGCGGGATACGAAGGGCTCAAGAATTGCTCTGATACTTTAAGATTTCTCAGAGGAATCGAGAATGCGCATCGCTAGTGATTCCTCGCTTGGGCCCGTGCTGTTCAAGTTGGAGGGAGAGCGTGTACCACATACAAGAATCATTGAGGACAGCTGAAACAGATCTTCCGTTGAGATAACTGAATGAGGGAGACTTATATCATTACAAGATCCTTAATTGAGCTAGACAGTGAAGGCTGCCTCAAGCTATTTCCTCTTAATCTTAAAATTTGCTCCTAGGTGAAATTCTGGGGGGAAATACTATTTTAATCTGGAGGAGTTCTGAAAAAAATTTGCTATTGGGATCCGGCGACTTATGTTGGTTTAAATTCTTTTTCTAACCAGATTTGGAATTGTGCACACACACAAAATTTTTTTTATTTGTTGTAAAGGGTTAATTTATTTTTCAAGGATGTCTGTTGGCTCAGATTTACAATTAAAATTGATAAACGGAAAAAACTTACAAAAATGAGTTTAATGAAATTTATACAGAAAAATGAACGCATAATTTACATTATTTCAACATAGCTTTAAATATTGTTGATTAGGTATTCTAGACTTAGTGGGCTTATGTTGTATTCTTTTTCTTTTTTGGCAACATTTCATATACACTTTATTTTGTATTCTCATACTCTGTAATATGCACTTTTAAATAATTACATAATATACAGTTTTAAATAATATGTAATATACATATTTTATGTAATAGACACTTAAATAATATAAATTTTTTAATAATTAAAAATTAACACGTTAACAGACTAAAATATGCCGGACCATTCCCTTCTTGATTGGTTGTTAAAACCAAGTGAGGGAAAGATAAAACAGAAGAAACCACAAAATCTCATCCGTTTTTGTTTACTAGCTTTATGTCACACGTATCTATTACTTTGAGTATTGGTTATAGTTTAGTTTTGTAACTGTAATGTGTTATTTTGTTATGGAAGGTGTATACAGCATATACTCAGGTTTTAAAAATGCTTCTTAGAATCAGTGATCACTTTGTATTTCATGGCTGTCTTAAAGGTTTTCTCTTGGGTGCTCTTAAGAAGGTCATCTCTGGAAATTTTGTTTTTATGTAGTGAAAGAAAATGAGAGACAAATAGTTTAGTGGAAAGAGAATAGGCTTTGGAATCAGAAGATTCGGCCTCGAATCCCAGTTTTCCTCTTACTGTGTGAGTGAGATGTGGGGTAAGTTATTTTAGTCTTCCTGAACTTTTATTTCCTTATCTGTAAAGTGGTAATAATACTGCTTCCTGCCTGGAATTATTGTGAGGGAGAAAATGTGTGAAAAGCCCTTATCCTTTGACACATAAGGAGGTGCTTAATAAATGTTAGTTGTTACTACTGCAAATTTTTAGGTGTTTAGGAAGCATCTTTTGATAGAAAGTTGCAACCTGTAGGTAGTCCCTCTTAGTAAAAAGAAGAGGCTTAAAGAATGTAGGTTAAATTGATGGGATTTTGTAGCTGAAAGATTATCTAATCTTTCATTAAAATACTTTGTTCATCTATAAACTTTATGTATACCTCTCTTGAAGCATGTGTCAAAATTGTAACCATTTATTTATATGATCGTTATGTTCATCTTTGTATCTGTCTCAATGCCGAGTTTGTGTTAGATAGTCAGGTCGGGTAAATGAACTCAGCTGATGGTTACCAGAGTCTGGGTAAGAACACAGGCTTTGGGGTCCAAATCATGCTCTGTGTGCTGTTACTTAATGTATACTGAGCAGGGCTTGGGGAAAAAAAATCTGTCCAAATGATTAATAAAATGCTTTATATACTGAGAAATAGTGCTTCTAGTCTGGGTACCCAGTAACATGTTTTGGGCTGTTTTGCAAGTAAACAAGCCACTGAATGTTGAAATGAGGTGGTTTAGAGATCTTCCAAACTGAAAGTAATTATGCTTGTGGCTAAAGCCAGTAAGCCCTCTTTGTATTTAACTTTACTTACTCTTTGCACTGTTTCACTTATTTATTTACTGTTGTCTGAAATTTGTGATTGAAATGAAAATGAGAGGAAGATAGGTATATGGAAAGGGAGAAACCATGGTAGGGAAAAGGTGAGGTATAAAATAAAACACAGCTCTAATGATCAGTGAAGATCAAGGGTAATGGATTTGTATTGAAAAGAAAAAAAAATTCAGGGGGTATAGGAGAAGGAGTTTTTAAGGTGTACATATTTTGATATTTTCTTAGTGCTACCTTGGGATACTTACGTTTTGAACTATTTTTCAACTCTCGAGCCCCTTAAATACCAAAATATATTTATTGTTTCAGTCTTTAAGTTTTCATACTTTTTCCTTGCCTCATTTCCACAGCCTTCATTTTATTAAACTTTCAGGTGATTTCTTTGTTGTCTGTGCTATGAGTGAATGTTACCAACTTCCTATTCTTTTTAATTTCCTCACTTGTTAAAAATTTTTTTTCTAATTAGGGAAAATTTTAAGCCTATACAAAAGCAGAGAGTATTATATAATGATGAACCCATATACTTATCACCCAGCTTCAACAATTATAATTTAAAACAATTATAAGTAAGTCTTATCTTTACTCTCCACTTTATTATTTTTAAACAATTCCTATAACATATTCCTTAATTTATAGTTCAGAATTTTTCTCTAAAACATTAGCAAAAGACATGCATATCACACCTAAAGTAATAGTAATTCCTTAATGTCAGAGACTCAGTCAGTTATTCAAATCTCCCCATTTATTTCTTACACACTAAACCACCATATTGAAATTTTTGGAAATTACCTAGGTCTTAATAAAAGAAACAGATAACTATCTGCTTATTAAGTAAAGCATTTTGTTTATTAATGTAACATTTTTTGAGCCATCTGTTGCATTTCAGCGGGTATAATTTTAATCATTTTTTACATCAACATTATCCAGAGTCATCGGTTAATCAGCTTGCTGAGGCTCACATATTTAGCAGTCCAGGATCAGAATTAAAGCGCTGAGTCTAGGGTCTAAGTTCTTAAAAAAACACTATGCTATGTTAGTCGTAAATTTTACTTACGGGAGTTACCCAATTTTGCATGAAATCATTTGCTGGCACCCTTTGTAGCAGGGTGGGTGTCTTCACATCAGTGGAAGTTTCCCCAAAATCAGATTATTGTGGATTGCATAATGGTCTGACTAACAGTCAATAGTTAGGGAGTGAACATGATGTAGAAAAATAGCCAAATCCAAAAAAGTGCTTAGGGCTGATTATTTTTTTTATCATTGCCAGCTTTCTGCCCGTTGCCATACTTGCTTATAGTCCTTTTTTGACTGAGTATGTAACTAAGACATTAGGTAGCCCAGTGTTGGGTCATTAACTATTTTTGAATGAGTTAAAATGCTGGCTGACATGGGAATACCCTATTTCCCTTCCCTCTATCCTTTTGCATGCTTGAATGTGCACACACAGCCATATTTTTTTCCCTGAACTACTTTGAAAGTAACTTGCGCATACTGTGCTCCTTTACCCTTTATTAGTTTATTAATTTATTTCCTAACTGTGGTCATAGTACAGTTATCAGTCTCAGTAAATTTAATGTTGATAATTTTTTTTTATCATTTTCTTATTTTTTTCAGTTGACCCAGTAATGTTTCTTGTAGCAGTTCTCCCCACACCCCCCAGTATAGGATCAGTCTAGGATTAGGTAACTGCATTTAGTTGTCACATTTTTTTAGTCTTATTTACTTTGGAATATTTTGTAGTCTTTTATCTTTTGCGAGGTTGACATTTTTTGAAGACTACTGTTTACTTTCTTTTTATTTAATAGAACATTTCTCATTTTCGATTTTTTTTTCTTTTTTGATGTTTCTTCTTGAGTAAATTATATGTCCCAGGCCAGAAAAATCAAGTTTCTATGTTCCCCCCACCATGGTACCAGATCTAGAGATACATGAAGTCCATCTATCCTTAGTGAATTATGATGTCTGAGCACATGTTTGGTCAAATGTTTTTTTCCCCCTTGAACTGACTGATCTATGGAGAGAGATTTTAACACCACGCAAATGTCTTATTCCTCATTAAAATTTCACTCAGGATTTTTGCCTGAATCAATCTTTACATTACTATGATGGTTATACAGTGATTTTCCAACTTAGTAATTCCTCTACAATTACAATGATTGATTGCTATGGAGATGTGGACACCTGGTTTTCTCAGTGGTTTATAATTTATTACTGTCCAGTTTTTTATTGCTTTCTCTTATTCCATGTGTATATGTATGTGTGTGTATATGTATGTGTGTGTATATTTGTGTGTGTGTGTGTGTGAATCACTCATTTGTGGCCAGCTCTTTGCAACCCTGCAACCCCATGGGCTGTAGCCCACCAGGCTCCTCTGTGGAATTTTCAGGCAAGAATACTGGAGTGGGTAACCATTCTCTTCTCCAGGGGATCTTCCTGATCTAGGGATTGAACCCAGATCTTCTGCACTGCAAGTAGATTCTTTTACTGTCTGAGCTCCAGGAAAGTCTATTTTACTGTCTGAGCTCCAGGAAAGTCTATATATATATATATATATATATATATATTTATAATCCTGTTTTCCACAGTGAGAATCCTGGTTCCCAGTGCTATAAAACCATTTACCTAGCCTCTGCTTGATCCCATGGTATATCTGAAGTTATTTAAGAATTAATTCATCCATACCACTGCAAAAAAAAAAGCAAAAAAACCCAGACTACTAAAAAGAGTGAGAATTCTTAAAAGTTCTCTTTTCTCTTAAGTCAGATAGTGGGTTCATAAATTACTTGTGTAGTTTTCTTTTTCCCTTTTAATAAGCTATGGTATTCATTTGAAAAATGAATTAGTTTGCTTTCAGTTTTAGCTTTCCCCTCTTCTTCCCATTCTTTTTTAATTAAAAAAAAATTACATCATTAACCTGATTCTGAAAGTCAAAGTTATATAGTAAGGTGTACTCCATAAAATATTATTTCCATTTATTTCCTTTCAGTTCTTTCTGTTACCACTTACAGGTAACCTACTTAATTGTTTCCTGGCTATCCTACTTCTTGTAACCCTTAAGCGTATATATGTGTCTTCTTGTTTCCATTTTTTACATAGAAAGACACACATGCTGTTTTGTAGTTTGTAAAGACTTTAAGGCATTTGGCATTTTAAGACGTTTGGCCAGATAATTTAGGTACGCTTAATTGAAGGTTTTGGATGGCATCACCGATGCAGTGGAGATGAACTTGGGCAAACTTTGGGAGATGGTGAGAGACAGGAGGCCTGGCATCTTGCAGTCCATGGGGTCGCAGGGTTGGACGTGACTGGGTGACTGAACACTAACAAATTTAAGATTTTGAAAAACCATTCTAGGCAGATGGGAACATTATTTCTCTCATGGACTTCTTGAAAGAAGTGAATAGCCAAATGGCAGGGAGGACAAAGATGCAGTTTTACCTCAAGAACAACTAGGTAGTGAATGTCTTCAGTACTGCATATACCTCTTTGTCCTGCTTACCTGTTACATTGGCAGTATTTTGTTTGAGTGTTTGTGTTTTCTCACTAAGGTGATGAGTATGCCATCAGCTGCATTTTGGCAACATTTTTATCAGTACTTGCCATTTTTCTCACTTCTAGTTTTTAAAAAATCCCAGAAAAGATTTCTTTATTCCAGTTTGGATCTGGTGGTTTCTTTTGAACTAATGTGTTGTATTTTTTGAGAGTAGCAAAGTAATAAGCAGAACCACCAAAGAACATCTCGGGGCATCATTTACTGGGAATACTGGGTTGTCTGTAAAGAATCATTTATGTGCATAGTATGTATAGTCCTAAAAAAGAAAAAAAGCATGTGATTGTACTCACATATCTTGTTTACAAAAAAGGTTGTGTTCTTGGAAATAATAACTATCAAATCATTGCTATGCAAGGTTATTAATGGCTCTCATGGTAATCTATTCTGATATTGTGCATTATTAGCAGGTTGATCTTCCATTTTCTTTCGGATCTGAAATCATGATGGTTACCAATCCTTTGTGATGTTTGTAATACCCTTCATGATAAAAACAATGTTTTTAGTTTTCTGCTTATTTTTTCTTTGTTTCTTTGGCACTTTCATTGAGGTGTGCCACATTTTGGCATTTTTAACATCCAGCATGATATTCTATATTTATGCTTGTGACAGGTTTAGAATTATGTGACTTGCATACTTTTTGTGGGGCAAAACTAAAGGTAGAAAAGAGTTGGCTAAGTGGATCTGTTTTTATATACTAGAGGAGATTAGAAGGTTGAGTACCAGTTAAACTGAGAAAAACACAGAAGTGACTGGCCAGTGTAATACTTGGGTTGTTAATAAGTGTGAAGGTAGATTTTTTTCTACCTCCTGAGACACAGTTGCTCTGACGCAGAGTATCAAATCAGATATGTGGGTATAAAATTAGAAAAGTAATGTTAATGGTAGTTTTCCTTTTGTGGTAAGATTATAGAAGACTTTTTATTCTTTTCTGCATGTCATGAAGATGATTTTTCTTTCCTTCTGGGAGGGTGTTATGAATAGGGATTGCTTTTTTAATAATTAGAAAAAACAAAGCTATAAAATTTAAATTTTATGTACCTACAATACAGGATGGAAAGAACATTGAGAGGAGTTCAATTTGTGACCTTGCCAGTTAGTTCTAAGGCTTTACTTAATCGTAAACTTAAATTCCCTTGCTTACTTGGTTGTTGTAAGCTCAGATGAGATAACAGATACCGAAATGCTTTTTAAACCATGAAGTGCTTTAAAGTTCAAGTATGGGGATTGATATAAATCTTTTCATTATGAATCTAATTGGAGCCATTATGATCTGCCTAATTTTTGGTGATGCTTTTATATTTTTAGATTTCAGACTTCTTTATCAGTATGTATAAAGAAAATGAAGGATTCCTTTCTATCTGAAAGACTGTATCAAAATAGCAGGTAGTTTTTGTCCGTGTGGTAGTGGACATGTCAGAAAGTATATCAAGGGATATAATGGTGAATATTTTAATACATCAAGCTATTTCTTCATTTCTGCCTCAAGAATTGAGTTTTTTGTAGATGCTTCTAGAGTTTTTCTCGTTGACATTTTATTGGATATATCTCGTTTCAGAGAGGCATGTTCTGGTTGATAGGGCATGGAAGAGAGTTTTTAACTGCTGCCTGTCTTTAGGAGGTCAGAATGTTTTCTGACCATTAAATGGACCAGAACCTGGTGGTTTGGAGTCGACAATAAGAAAGAAAAAGAGAGAAACAGGCTGATATTCCCTGGTTTACGCAGAGAACCAATAAAGCCCTTGACACAGGGATTACACTGCTCACAAAGGCCCAGAGCGTCCTCTCGAGCCGGTCTTGTAAGCCTGGGCAAGAAAGTGAGCTCGGCGGGTTTTCATGCTTCAGAGAATTAGCCTGAGGGGGAGAGAGAGAAAAAGAAAGACACGGGGACCCAGGCTTGGATGGAACAAGGGTGCTTTAATGATCTTTGTGTGAGTATATATAGGCTGTTAAGGAATTTCTTTCAACAGTGATAAAGATCAGAAAATCAAATGTATAGTAACCGTTTAACAAGGAATTAACACTGGTCACAAGGTCAGAAGACAACCCTTATCTCAAGAGGGAGGGTCGTAACTAGGCAGATTTACTGAAGGGAGAGAGTTTACTGAAGGAAAGCCATGCATGCAGTTCATCTCATGACCTCAGTCCGGGGAGCAGCGTGCTGCTCCACGTGTTCCTGTTACCAGGAACTGATAAGGCACAGGATTTATGAAAGACAGAAAACAGCACACAGGGATCCTCCTGTTAAATGTTCCCTGACAGAGGCCCTGTTTTTGAAAAATGTTTAACATAGGAAAATGTTGATTTGAAATAGTGACTAGTATAGTTCATACAATGAAGTTTTGTGTACCTTCTTCCCCTTCCCATCCATGTATGTATGTACATATACAAAACTAGAAGAAATTCCATCAAAATATTAGTTCATTATCAGTAATGATTTTACTGGTAAGAATTTCACTTGCTGCTTTTTATTGTTTTCTTTAACAAGCATATGTTATTTGTATCATCAGGAATAGAAATTCAGTTTAAAGGGTGAGTAGTATTTAATCACAATTAAATCAAAGTAATTAATAACTAAGGACTCAGATCTCAATTCAGATTTTTCTAAGTTTAATGATGTGTTGATTCTCTGTAAATTTGTTGGGTGAATGAACCTCTTTGTGGCCAGAACTCCTGGAGTTAAATGAAAAAGGCTTTATAATTGTTGTCTCTATTTGTTCAGTTGTTTTCCAGGTGTTAATGCCAAATTTACCCTTGTCTTAATGGTTCTTGTTTCTTACCACATTGTTTTTAGGTTATATCAGTTGCATTCTCAAAAGACTTGAAGGTTTGTTTTCTTTGGTGTGGGATAACCTAATTGCTAACAAGAGGCTTCATATCAAAAGCCCATGGCTTGTTTTGCTTAATTTTACTCAATCTCACAAATAGTTTTTTCCCCACCAAAATAAATATTGAAACAGAGAGGAGTGAGATATGTCTGTTATCTGAATGAATGAACTGCTTAATAACAAGTCAGTTGAATCAGGTGGGAAGGAATGATGTAGGGGAAAATGAACTAAAATGAGATTTTAGACTTAAATCTGCATGTTATTTACATGTTGCCTGATAATCATAACAGATTAGCTGATTTTGACTTTGTTAGACTTTGGTGTGATAATGTTAGATTTGATAGAGAAGTACGAAGCTGTGTTGGTTTTATGCTCTCCAACCTTCCTTTTTTGTTTTCTGTTAAAAATTTCATACTTGATATTTAGCACTTTTTTTTTTTTTTTTGGTAACGTTCAGACGTGTGAAAAAGTAGAGAGGAGGAAAGGTAATAAGTTCTTTTGGACCCGTCACTCAACTTCCTCAACAAATATTTTTGCTAGTTGTGCTTCATCAAAATTCCCTCACCCACTAAACACCACACTTCACTCCTGCCAAAATGCATCCTTTGTTTTCTAGATTATTTTAATGAAGATCCCAAATTCTTCGTTGGACTTGTTAGGTACAGTAACATTTGAGTCTTTAAATGCTGGTGCATCCGTGAACCTCTGTGGATAACTATAGATTTTCAGTTTATAATAGTCAAGGAAAAAGTGTTTAGTTGGGGGTTGGGGAGCTTGCCTTTTTCTAATCTTTTTGCATTTTTGAGGGTTTTTTTTTTTTTTTCCAAAAAGACATTTCCATTATTATGAATTAATTGCTTCAAAACATTTTTTTATAAAGCAGTTAATTTTTTTATTTTTGGACTTCCAGAGCACCTGGTATATTGTAGTTCTTCCAGGATGGGTCTTGTTTTCTGGAGATTTAACTCCATTCTTCTGAATCTGTTAGGATAGAGGTTGTATGTGAAAAGAGAAATTATTTTTATGATTTCTGCTTTTGTTCATTTCTTAGCCCCCACCCCAAATTTAACTCCCCTCTGCTTTGCAAAGATTAAAAAATACTGATGCTAAGGAGTGTAATTTACCTGCCTGAAAGGCCCCTACTTAATGGAGTGAGGGGAGAGAGTGAAACTAATGTTTATTGGGCAGCTCCTTTATTAGACACTATACATATTTCATCTAACTTAGTCCTTAACAGTAATTACTATACATATTTATATTCCATTTAACTTAGTCCTTAACAGTAATCCAGACAGGAAGATACTTTCCCATTTTACTCATGAGAAAACTTGTGGTCTGGAGGTTAAGTAGCTTGTCCAAGACCTTAATAGTAAGTGGTGAACCTTGTAGAATTCAGACCCTTCTCATCTGACATACATTGCTAGCTTAGAAATGAATTTGAATATTTCATGAATTACTGCATTTATTACACTAATAGCTGAAAGTGTGCCATCATTCAGTTGCTAAATTGTGTCCAACTTTTTGCGACCCTATGGACTGCAGTGTGCCAGTCTCCCCTGTCCTTCACTGTCTCCTGGAGTTTGCTCAAACTCATGTCCATTGAGTTAATGATGCTGTCCAACCATCTCGTTGTCTGTCATTCCCTTCTCTTCCCAGTGGAGTGGGTAGCCATTCCCTTCTCTGGGGATCTTCCTGACTCAGGGATTGAACCCAAGTCTCCTGCATTGCAGGTGGATTCTTTACCATATAAGCCACCAGAGTTAGCCCAAAGTGTGCCACAGGAAATGCACAAAGAGATTCTTGTAGGGTGTGACTTTGAAACAATCTTGAAAAGTGAGTTTAGTTCCGAGAGCTAGGGGTATTCTAGGTAGTACAGTATGAATAAAGTATGGAAGCAAGAATGTTGAAAGTGGTCAGGAGATTGCAAATAGACCCATTTGGCTGTAGCATACATTTTTAAATTTAATTTTACTTTTTTTTGGCTGTGCTGGGTCTTTGTTGCTGTGCTGACTTTTCTCTAGTTGTGGCAAGTTGGGGCTATTCTTCATTGTGGTGTGCAGGCTTATTGCGGTGGCGTCTCATGGAGCATGGACTCCAGGTGTGCGGGCTTCAGTAGGTGTGGCAGATGGGCTCAGAAGTTGTGGTGCACAGGCTTAGTTGCTCCACAGCACAGAATCAATCCAGAATCTTCTGCCTTGGCAGATGGATTCTTTACCACCAGTGAAGCCCGTGTAGCAGAAAGTTTTGGCTAGTAAAACGTGATAGGTAGATTGAGATTAGATTATATACTAAATGCAAGGTTGACACGTTTAGACCCTATCTTGCAGGTAGCAGTAAAGTGGCGAAGGTTTTTATGTCGAGGAGTGATAGTAAAAGAAATGCTTTAAGGATATTAGTAATGACAGAATGAATTGGAATGAAGGGCAGCTGTGGTGAGAGTGACAAGAGCTTTGCAATAGGGTGGTGATGATGGTGAAAGGAAAAAGAAAATTCTATATTAGAGATTTTGACAGGAATACATAGAATTTTATAATTAGTTACAAATAGAGAGTAAGATGCTTTTAGTCTCTGTGACTGAGGAATTGGTATAGAGAACAGTATTGAAAATGGATAGTTTGGGAGAAAATTCTAAAGTCAGTAAAAACAGTAGCTAAAAGTTGGCATAAGGGAGAGAGGTTCTTGACAAGTATTTTTTCCCCCTATCTTCATAGATAATTTTATTAAATAGTCCTGGAGTTACTAAAGATTCACATGTCTTAACTGAAGCTTTATTTTGTCTTGGGCCAGAATACTATAGCTTTGTCAGAAACATGCAGTTGATAAATTTAATTAGTTTTAAATTTTCAAATCATTCCAGCAGTCTCTTTCATATTATTATATTTCATTTAGAAATATAACCTAGGCTAGTCTACATTTTCTAAAATTTGAAACGCATGTGTTGAGTAAGACCTTGTTGTTATCTGAAATCTCTCTTCTCCCAGTTTCCTCAAAACTCTAGAAGATACTCATCCTGTGAAGCTCAACTCAGATATTCTTGACCTCTTCCAGAAATAAATCAATTCCTGATGCTTTTTAGCATTGTTGTAATAATGACTCTTTATTTTGTTTTTCTTGTTAGATTGCTTGCACTTTGCCTGTAGGAATCATGTTTTACTTGGCTTGAATACTTCATAATGACTGTCATATTAGACAAAAACTTTTAATAAAGTGAATGAATGATCCTGAACTCATTGCTTTCCACTAAAATCCAAAGGGCCGGGGTCAGGGGGGAGATCTTTGGTGATAAACAACAACTGAGAACTTACCAACCGAAGCAACTGAATGTATATTTTCACCCCATCCCCCAATGGCATGCAGGATTTGGACACTTCTAAGAAGTTTTAAAAGGAGTTGTAATTGCCGCTCTGCACCTAGGACAGCACCCAGCGCGGCATAGTGTACAGGAACTCTGGCTTGAGGTTTGGGGTTTGTATTCTGGATTCGGGAAAGAAGAGCAAGTTTTTGGGAAAGTTTAAAATCCTCATAAACACCCTAAAAATGTATGAAATGCAGAATGGTGTCATGGCTTTGTTTCAAAATGTTTTACACTGGCTATAGAACCCACTTCATGAAGTAGTTTGAGTTAAAATGATCTAATATTTGTGTTTTAACTTTCAGCTTTGTGTTATTCTTGGAAAATTTCGCACCACTTGTGAATTCCTTGAACCTGGGCATTGCAAACCCACTTCTGTTGGGCCCATCTCCTTTGCACTTTGCTCAGATTAAGACTCAGTTGGCGCTGCAGCAGCTGAATGCCATTGCCTCACATAGTTCAACACCACCTTATACTTTATTAAATCAGGCTTTCTTGAAAATAGCCATGTCGAGACCCAGGTTTAATCCTCGAGGAAACTTTCCACTTCAGAGGCCACGAGCACCTAACCCTTCTGAGATGAGGCCTCCAGGACCATTTATGAGGCCTGGATCTATGGGTCTTCCAAGATTTTACCCAGCAGGGAGAGCCCGTGGAATTCCACACAGATTTGCCTGCCATGAATCTTATCAGAATATGGAACCACAGAGAATGAATGTTCAGGTAACTCAACACCAGACTGATCCAAGATTGACCAAAGAAAAATTGGATTTTCATGAAGCACAACAAAAGAAGGAGAAGCCTCATGGTAGCCGATGGGATGATGAGCCTCATATATCTGCATCAGTGGGAGTGAAGCAGAGTTCTGTAACGCAGGTTACAGAGCAGAGTCCTAAAGTACAGAGCCGCTATACAAAAGAGAGTGCCTCAAGTATCTTAGCAAGTTTTGGATTATCTAACGAAGACTTAGAAGAACTCAGTCGCTATCCTGATGAACAGCTAACTCCTGAAAATATGCCATTAATCTTGAGGGATATAAGAATGAGAAAAATGGGGCGTCGATTACCTAATTTACCTTCTCGGAGCAGAAATAAAGAAACACTTGGTAATGAGGCAGTTTCGAGTAATGTGATTGATTATGGGCATGCAAGCAAATATGGCTACACAGAAGATCCACTTGAAGTACGTATTTACGATCCTGAAATTCCAACTGATGAGGTCGAGGATGAATTTCGGTCACAGCCAAGCATTTCTGCATCTGTTCCTGCTCCAAATGTGATGTGTAATTCTATGTTTCCTGTTGAAGATGTGTTTCGACAGATGGACTTCCCCGGTGAGTCCTCCAATAATCAGTCCTTTTTCCCAGTTGAGAGTGGAAGCAAGATGTCAGGTTTACACATTTCAAGAGGACAGTCAGTCCTTGAACCTGTAAAATCTGTCAGCCAATCCATTAGCCAGACAGTTAATCAGACAATGAGTCAGTCTCTGATTCCTCCTCCTATGAACCAGCAACCTTTTTCATCGGAATTAATCTCAACTGTAAGCCAACAAGAGCGGATCCCACGTGAACCTGTCATTAATTCATCTAATGTACATGGATCGGGAGGAAGTAAAAAGAATTACCAGTCAGAGGCTGACATCCCCATTCGGTCTCCCTTTGGGATTGTGAAAGCATCGTGGCTACCAAAGTTTTCGCATGCTGATGCCCAGAAGATGAAGAGACTTCCAACTCCTTCTATGATGAATGATTATTATGCAGCATCTCCAAGAATATTTCCACATTTGTGTTCTCTGTGTAACGTAGAATGTAGTCATTTGAAGGTGAGTGTTTTTAAAGATCACTGTATCATAACTCAGTGCCCAAGTTTCATCTAAATTCTCATATGTATGCTGGTGTTAACTAGTCATTAAGGAAATGGCAGAAATTTTGATTGCAATGTCAACGCTTAGTTGTAATCTAAGTAGCCTGACCTAAGTATTCAATTGAGTGTTAGGCTCTCTGTATTCCTGTGACTGGGCACACCACATGAATTTTTCCATTTATTTTGAACTTTTGAGAGGTTATCCCAGACAATGCAACATAAAATTTATATGACACAAACTGTATTTATAAGACAATGTTACATGAGTTACCTTTATCTGAATAAGAGAATCTGTTAGTATAAAAATAAAAACTTGGAATAAAACATTCATACTGCACACTTTTAAAGAGACAGTATATTATAGCCTTGCATGTGTCTACCTGTCTTGAGCTAAAGATAGTTAATGTTGATTTAAATATTTTCTGACTTGATGCTTCTTACCTGGATTTTTAGTGCTTCATGAGAAGGAGCTTCCTAAGATAACTAAATCCATAGCATAGCAAAGTTGAGTCAGGATGAATTATTGGGACCAGCTGTGGGCTGAGAGCATAGAGTATGAAATGATCTTTAGAGAGAAGAATCTTTAAAAAACAAAGCCGTAGGTGTCTTCATGGTTAGGAGAGTTAGAATGAAGTATTCTACTGAAGTCCTGAAGAATAACGTAGAATATATTATTTGATAGTGATCACTGGTGGATTTGAGTAGAATTTTCTGAATGTTTTATTTACTGTATATGTTTGGAAACTACTGTTTCTTCTATTTACTAATGTGATTTGAAGATTTATATTACATGTGACCAGGAAGAAATGTATTGCAGTATTTCCTATGGGAACAAGCTGATTGAAGGCCGTAGCATTGGTTGTATACTTTAATAGGCTTAAAAGTCTATAGGTGTTTATTCCCTTGTTTTTTTTTCTCCTTCCAGTATTGTCCTTTTATTGTCTTTCTGTTACCCACTCACCAGGTTTCAGCCAACAAGAATCTGATACCTGGAACTGATGCTTCGGTCAGAAACTTTACTGAAAGCAAAGGAAATCAGCAGTCTACCTCATTTTAGCCAGATTTTCTGAGTGCTAATAATAATTGCCTTGCTCTATCAAAGGGTATAGCAAAGTCTTAAAAAATCTCAGCACTTAGTTAAAATCTAGTAGCCCTGGCCCAAGTACTGATGGAGTGTTAGCCGCTCTATGTTCCATTTATTTTGAACTTTTAGTTAATCATGATGAATCTAAGAAAAAATAATATCTTAAAAGTTTTAATTTTTATTCTGTTGAATAGAAAATATACACATTCAGTAACTATTTACTGCTTACTAATTTTGTACATGATGCTACATTAGGTGCTGGTATGAAAATAAACTACATAAAGTTTACATGTTGTTCTTAAGCAGTTTATACAATCTTACTGAGGAGAAAAATTACACACCTAAGGAATTTTTCAAAAATTAGAAGGCAGCAAATAGTTTGGTGATTTGTAATTGACTTGTTTGGATAGGGGGAGAGAGATTTAATATTTCTATCATGATTGCAGGCTTATATCAGTTTAGGTCAGCATTATCAATTTACCAATATTTATTGTATATTTCACAGTGTGTAATTAAAAAATTATACTTTCTGGCATCAGAAGACTTCTATACTTAAGTTAGATAAGACTTCTTGAGTGACTAGGTGGACAGTCTGTCTGGACTAAAGTGATCTGGGAGGGAAGACTTCATGGAGTAGGTTGAAGGTGGTTCTTGAATGATGAGTAGGCTTAGATGTACCCAGGGGAAGAGGGATGACATTTCAGATAGGAGTAACAATGATAAGTTTGAGGGGCCTAGAAAAACTAGCCCAGGGAGTTGAGATGTGAAATGAGAGGCATTAAGAAGCTAATTAAGATTTTTGATACGTGAAATGACATATTAAAAAATGTATTTCAGGGAGATAAATCTGACTGATGTGTGCAAGATGAATAGGAATGAAGAGATAGGGTAGGACACCTAATTTGAGACTTCCCTAGTTATTCAAGGGTGTGTTGATGGACAGTATGCATTAATATGATAAAAGTACAATAAAAATAAAAATGTTCCTGACCCAGGGATCAAACCTGAGTCTCCTGCACTGTAGGCAGATTCTTTACTATCTGAGCCACCAGGGAAGCCCTTAGTATGATAAAAGGACATTAACATGATTATTAGAGTTCATAGAAATTGATTGCCTTTTTAAATGAAAAGATACCCTTGAACAGTCGGAGCAGCACAATGGACCTAACGAATTCTCTACTAGATGACAAATGATAGGGATTTGTGAACATGGACTTAGGTAGTATAACTTACCTCTCTTGTTTCTGTGATGTATTTTGCTGCCCTGTAAGTGTGCATGTATTTGACATTATAAATGTGTAACCAATAAACAGAAATTACCAACTGCAAATTTTTTCTTGCTAAGTAACAGCTGATGTTACCTACCCCTGAGTCAAAACTACAGTCTGAAAAAGACAAGAAAATGAGAAAAAATTTTTTTCTAAATTGAGTTTCAAAAGACATCAGAGAAGTCATGCTTAGTTTAGAAGTTATGTCTTTTTGACTGTCACAGTTGGTTTAGAAGTCTATCCTTGGTTTAAAGCCATGTCTTTCTGACTGAAATAATTCAGTTCAAAAAAATGCTGACATAAACATTTTTTTTTTTTTATGTAGTTGGTAGATAAGAGAGTGATATGGGTAGGTATTTTCACAGTTGGATTCTAGGTCCACACAAGTCCTTGCAGCATATCCTGCCTAGTAGGTGATTATCACTCTTTCTCTGGAGAAGAGCCCTGCTTTTGGACCCTTGTCTTACTGGAGAGTAGAAATTGGGGTGGTGTAGATATATTTACTGAACCTAAAAGTGAAAAAGTGAGTAATGTCAGTAAAGTGGATGTGTGTGTGTGTGTGTGTAGAACTGGACAGAGTATGCCTTAGATAACTTGTAGCTGTCAGCATTAGCTGATATTTGCTATGTCAAGTGCCTATCTAGTATTAATTATATTTTCATGTTTTTTCAAGAAAAGCTGAAAGTCTGGATTTTTATATGTTGGCAACTTATTCAAATAAAACAATTTGTGGTCTGATTAAATCATGCCCAATTTGATACCTGTCAGTGTGTCTAATGTAAACAATATCTAGTTACTATCAAAGACATGGGTTTAGCAGTGCTAAAGACTTAACTGCCAGTCTCTTGTAGCTTTCTGTTTCCCTGAGCAGGATATGCAGACTTTATTTTTGTAATCCACAGTCAGTTCCATGGCCTAATGAAATACGATAGGGTCTGTCATAACCTGCTGCTGAGTATTGCAAGTAGCATGCACTTGTTTTCAGATAGTTCTTGACAAGGCGGATTCCACAGTTAGTGTCAACTGTGGTTTTTAATTGGATAGTTCTAGTTCGTCTTTGGCAATGACAAATTAACGTGTTTTTGAAATGGAAATGAATAACATTTTTCTCAAGGAAAGTTTTAAAATACGGAAGAAACTGTTCAGTAAGTTTTCTGCCTGCCCAAATATTGGAGACACAATAAAACATTACTCACACTTTGCTTTTAATTAATTGTTTCACTTGGGGGACTCTCTTTGAAAATTGTATTGCCTTTAAAAAAAAAATATGAGATGTATCTTCCAGGAGCTTTTTATGGGTACAGAATGTAATTTTAGGGCATCTTTGTGAGTAAAGTTAAATGAGAAAGCATTTTGTTCATTGTAAAGCGCTATATATAAGGCATATTATGTTTTTGAAATGAGATTGCTTTCCACTATATCCTGAAAATAAACGTTTTGATCAGCAGCATTTTTTCATATTTTTACTAATCTTATCCTTTGTCAGTATATAGTGAGTACCTTGTTTGGAATGGTATTGGCCTATGAGGTAGGATTTTTTGTTGTTAATGTTGTTAACTTGAAGTTTAGAGTTGTAAGGCATCAAGACTATATTTTGGAGATGCCATTTCAATTACCATTCTATTATAGAGTTCTTGATACTCTCAGTAGTGTGTTCATTTTTTTAAAATATTTGAGATGAGTTATTTCTGATCCATGCTTTTATTTTCTCCAAGTTTAAATGTATGTTTGACTTCAAAATGAGTATCCATGGGTAGGATTTTTAAAATGTTTTCTATAGCTAAAATGTTTTAAAATGGCATCAATGAGTTGATATTAAGTGCTTTTGTTTTGGAGTCCTTTTATTTTTGTTTGTGAAATTTTTATTGAGTAGCCATATGGTATTTGTTTAATTTTTGAAAAAACAAAGGATGCTGTGTCATGTTAAAAAGCCTAATGTCGTTAGTCAAATGAGGAATGTTCTAATTTGTGCACTTTTCTCCTTTTACAATAGGATTGGATTCAGCATCAAAATACATCTACTCATATTGAGAGTTGCCGACAGTTACGTCAACAGTAAGAACAATATTTTTCATTTTTATAGGTAGCAAATTTACAAAATAGTTAAATGTTTCAAGTATGATTGTTTGATACCTTTAGTGTGGTACTTTGGAGAAAAATATTTTTAGAAAGCTATTGCCTATTTGAAATACTAATTTGATAGAAATATATTTAAACTTTTTCTAAAAGGAGAGAACTGAATATGATCCTTTTTTCTGACTCCCAGTAGGTAAATTTAATATAATTGGTTCACTCCTGCTGCTTTGCCTTCCTTGGAATGGTTTATCTGTTTCAGAACACATAGCCTTCCCTTCTCCTATACTTCCCTCTCCTCCTTCCCACCCTTTCCTCAAAGAATAACTAACTAAAAACCACTCAAACCAAACACTAGTATTTAATTTCAGGTCTAAATCTCTCTAGGTTTAGAACCTATTTTCAGAAAAAAACCCTTAAGTAGGAGAAGAGCAAGCTAGATATGGTGCTTTCTAACCATTGGTTCTTCAGTTCTTCCAACTTTTCCTTCTTTAAGACAGGGCGCCTGTGAAGGTAAAAAGTGTGATTTTCTCTTAATAGTGTCTGGAGTTACATAAAATTGTTTTACCCTAGCATTGTTAAACATGCTGATTCAGTTGTGTTTCAGATTCCTGGTCATTATACTGATGATAGTAACATGTTCTTGAGCAAATGAATTTGTGACAGCTGTTTTGGTTTTTCGTGTTGTTCTTTATGAAAATGTCACCAAAATTTTTTGAGATTATTCATGACTCTCCTAATCATACATAAACCTTACTCAGACTAGTTTTTTAAAGTAAGGAAATTTATTAGCTCATTTTAACTAGGAAGCTTGAGTGTTTCTAATTTCAGGAACAGCTGGATTAGGTACTCAAACAAAAATCAAAGTGTCAGTAATACTTTCATTTCTTGTCTATTCCTTTCTGCTTTGTCCTCATGAGAACACTTCTCCACAAAGCAAAGTGACCCCCTTAGTTCCAGATTTAAGTGATCTGAATATCTAGCATTCCTGGAGTTAAAATAAAAGAAAGCACTTCTTTCCTCATAAATTCTGAGGAAGTTTTTGGTTTGAGTCTTTTGGACCACTGTGGGTTACTTGTCCATCTCTAAACCAATTATAGTGGTTGTGGGAATAGGGTACTATAACTTGGTTGGTGTCGTGTGCCTACTTCTGATGTAGAGTGTGATATAAGCCCTAGCTGAATCATATAGAGTGAGAATAGAGATAGAGTTGCTTACCTGTATAGATCTGTGCACAAAGACATTGGTTGTCATATGAAGATAAGTTGTTACTTGAATTGGACCTTACTGCCCCTGTAAATGGAAAATCTCTCCTAAAGTCACAAATTTTCCCACAGAAACCTGGTGGGATGTCTCATTTTTATGAAGCTAGGGTATTTAGATGGGAGGGAATTAGTTGCTGTAGGTACGCATTAAATGCTAGTTATAGGAGTCTAGCTACATGCACTGCCGTTAATTTTCTACACCAAATGGCATTTATGCCTCCTGAAAGCTTTTTGTGTAGATAGTCTCTTTTTCATGTACATAGGACCCTGATTTTAAAGCATGTACTTTCCGTGCCTGCTACTTTGTTGCTCTGTTTCATATTTTTCCTTTTTCGGGTACTCTTTTTTTTTTTTTTTTCAGGTACTCTTGAATAGTTTCTTCATGGCTTTCTCTCTACTGCTCAAAAATTACCAAATGCATTCGATTTGATTAGGTGCTTTGGATCTTTCTAAGTCATAACATATACTTTTCTATAAGCTGCGTGGTGCTTCTGTACTTAAATTTATTTAGTCATTCTTTTACTGATGTAAGTGTGAGTGCTCAGTTGTGTCTGACTCTTTTGTGACCTCAGGAACTGTAGCCTGGCAGGCTTCTCTGACCATGGGGTTCTCCAGGCAAGAATACTGGAGTGGGTTGCCATTTCCTCCTCCAGGGGATCTTTGCAACCCAGGGATCCAACTTGTGTCTCCTGCAACTCCTGCATTGGCAGGCGGATTTTTATTTTTTTAACTACCGAGCCACCTAGGAAGCCTCTACTGATAACATATTTAGGTTCCAATTTCTTAAGGTTTATTATCTCTTCTCTCTCTTTGTCTTATTGCATCTTTCTGGATTATGATACGGAAGTAAAATTGATTAACTTGAGAAAAGACAGTGCGTTAGCTTTAATATTAAAAATAATAAGTAACATAATAAAGAGCTATATGCTTGTGTGTTGGGCATTCTTCTAAGTGCTTTACACAGTGTTTGTAACCTTCAAAGCAACTCTGTGAGATGATATTTCATAATATTAACTGAAATATTATGTGAGAGATACATGTAATGATTGTGATTTTACCAGTGAGAGGCAGCTTCCCAGCTGTCACACAGCAGATAATTGGCACAACTAATACCTGTCTAACTCATGGCTCTTAGTTAAAACCTTTTTCCCCTCAGCACTTTATTTTGAAAAGTGCAACAAATTGGAAGGGATAATAAACATAATCTTCCCCTTTATTAACCAATTGTTAACATTTGATGTGTCTATTTTATTATACTTTATATACACATTTTTAATATTAGTTACAGTTTTTAAAAACTAGTTGAAAATACATTGCAGACATTGTAACACTTCACTCCTTAATTCAACATCCACCTCTTAAGAAAAAGGAAAAATTTTCAAAAGACTTATATTTTATATTGAGGAGTAGCTGATTAATGAACAATGTTGTAATAGTTTCAGGTGAACAGGGAAGGAACTCAGCCATATGTATACATGCCATTCTCATCCAAGTCCCCCCCTCCATAAGCATAAGGAAATTTTTCTACAGTGGTTATCTGTTATAACTACAGTATAACACAGTGATTAACAATGATTTCATAATGCCTTCTCATTCACAGATCAAATTCAAATTTTCCCTTTTTTTCCAAAATGCCCTTAATAACTATCCTTGCCTATCCCACTCCCCACACTTTTTTTGAGGATATTTTCACAATGGTTTTCTTTTGAAATGTCTTGTCTTGTAGACTATTCCACATTCTGCACCTTTCTGGTTTTTTTCCTCTTCGTTAAATTCAGGTTGAACATTTTTGTCACAAAAACCTATGTATCACATTGGGATATAGATGATGTCATTTACTTAGGTACTTGTTCTTAGCCATTATATTATATTGTCATGTATTATGCTTCTGAAACATTTTAAAAAACTGGTTAGGTAATACACAGGCAGTAGATATAAGAACATGTATTCTAGTAGTTAACTTAGATCTAAAACATCATTTCACATCTGAAATATTATTACCCCGTCTTGAATTGGAAGGCTCTGGAAATTTAATAACTTTTCTGTATTAGCAATGAGCTGTATTTCCAGGATCTCACGTAAGAGGAAGCTAAGGCTTACTTGTATTAAGTAACTGACTTTCAGATTGTTGTACTCAGTCATGTCTGACTCTATGTGGCCCCATGATCTGTAGCCTGCCAGGCTCCTTTGTTCATGGGATTATCCTGGCAAGAGTACTGGAGTGAGTTGCTCTTTCCTCCTTCAGCAAAATGCAGCACTTGTGTGTAATCTCAAAAACAACAGAATGATCTTGGTTTCCAAGGTAAACCATTCAACATCAGAGTAATCCATGTCTTCCCCCGAACACTGATGCCAAAGAAGCTGAAGTTGACCTGATCTTTGAAGACTTACAGTATCTTCTAGAACTAATACCCAAAAAAAGGATGCCCTTTTCATCATAGAGGATTGGAATGCAAAAGTAGGAAGTCAGGAAATACCAAAATAACAGGCAAGTTTGGCCTTGGAGTACAAAATGAAGTAGGGCAAAGACTTAACAGAGTTTTGTCAAGTAGAATGCATTGTCCATAGCAAATACCCTTTCTAGTAACCCAAGAAATGACTCTACACGTGGACATCACCAGATGGTCAATACCAAAATCAGATTGATTATGTTCTTTGCACCCAAAGATGGAGAGACTCTATATAGTCATCAAAAATAAGACCTGGAGATGACTGTGGCTCAGGTCATAAGCTCTTTATTACAAAATTCAGACTTAAATTGAGGAAAGTAGGGAAAACCACTAGGCCATCTAGGTATGACCTAAATCAGATGTCATATGATTATGCAGTAGAAGTGACAAATAGATTCAAAGGATTAGTTCTGGTAGATAGACTGCCTGAAGTACTATGGACAGAAGTTCGTAACATTATTTAAGTGGCAGTGACCAAAACCATCCCAAAGGAAAAGAAATGCAAGGAGGCATACTGGTTGTCTGAGGAAGCTTTACAAAGAGCTGAGGAAAGAAGAGAAGTGAAAGGCAAGGGAAAAAGGGAAAGATATCTCCAAATGAATGCAGAGCTCCAGAGAATAGCAAGGAAAGATAAGGCCTTCTTAAATGAACAGTGCAAAGAAACAGAGGAAACCAATAGAAAGGGAAAGACTAGAGATCTCTTTGAGAAAATTGGAGATATCAAGGGAACATTTCATGTTCATGGAAGGATGGGCACGATAAAGGACAGAAATGGTAAGGATGTAACAGAAGCAGAAGAGATGAAGAAGAGGTGGCAAGAATACACAAACACTAGACAAAAAAGATCGTGGTGACCTGAATAACCATGATGGTATGGTCATTCACCTATAGCCAGACATCCTGCAGTGTGAAGTTAAGTGGGGCTCTGGTAGCATTACTACCAGTAAAGCTAGTAGAGGTGATGGAATTCCAGCTGAGCTATATAAAATCCTAAAAGAAGATGATGTTAAAGTCATGATCACTTATACATACTTACGTACATACATACATATATATGTGTATATATAACATACATATATATACACACACACAGTGGAGGTAACAAATAGGTTAAAGAGATTAGATCTGGTAGACAGAGTGCCTGAAGATCTACGGATGGAGGTTTGTACAGGAGATAGCAACCAAAACCATCCCCGAGAAAAATTATAGTAGTAGATGAAAAAAATTGTTCATGTTTGACAGTTGCTGATGCTGAGTGATACATACACTGGATTGAAGTTAAATTTATTGCCTTCTCAATTTGTCACATTATGGTAGTTATAAGATGCTCCAGCCTTCGTGTCTGCTCTTAAAGCGGGAAGGATTGTGCAGAAATTTTCTCAGAAGTCTGCCAGTGTTTTGCACCTATGTCATTTGTTTGAACCTGTCACTGGCTGGGAAAGCCAATTTAGCTTTTTTTAGCCTTTGTTGAGGAGGCAGACCTGGGAAAAGGCAGTTGAGAATTGCGTTTTTGTTTGTTTTTGACTGTATTAGGTCTTTGTTATGGTGCCCAGGCCTCTCTGGTTATGGTACATGGACTCTCTATTTGACACACAGTGAGCATTGCTTTTGTGTTAACCTGCCAACAACATCTGAGACAAATGTCAGTAAATAAAAACTGCTTTACCTTTAGTTAGTTTTTGACCTCACTTTATTTTCTTGTCAGGTGGCTTGCTGCCTGTGTTTCCTTATGTAGCTCTCCTGTTGGCTACTGAAATTGTATTTTTGTATATCAGTGATTTAATAATTTAATCATCATTTCCCATTAACATGTAGAGTCTGGATTCTCTGGAATAGTTGAAGATGAAGATGTCTTTTTCTTGGACTTAGATGGTGTTACTTTTCCTCCTACTTTTTGTTTCTGCACTTACTCCTTAATTTCTTTCATTGGTGTATCTTTGCTTTCCTCTTAAGTGTTAGCGTGCATGAGATTTTGTCCTCAAACCCTCTTTTTTCCCAGTAACTCCATTTCTGTTTGTCTCATTAACTCGTAGTGCTGTAGTTGATGCCTGATTTCTAAATATCTCAACACTCATCTTTTTCTCTAATCCAGACACTTATTTATTTCCAGGTGTTTTGCAAACATTCCTGTGTTCCCTCCACTTCAGAAATGTTTATTGTTCTCTATTGCCTTTTACTTTGGTTCAACCTCCTTAACATGACTTCAAGAACCTTCATAGTTTGTCTCTGAGCTGTCTTGCCAGGTTTTCTGCCTCATAATTCCTTTCTGTCATGTCCATGCTGCGGCCACACTGGTTCCTGGAATAGAAACGTTTGCCTCTAATCCTCCTTTTACGTATTGCCACTATGTGAAACCTAACCTGATCCATGCCTCTTGATAGCCCTTTTTAAAGGGCTACCTGAAAAGCAACCTTTTCTTTGAATTGTCCCCTGAGATGCTCTCTGAGGAACATTTGGTACAATATAAGGGGCAGCATTCATGTCTTGTTCTGTAGAATGGTGTCCTCTAGGGTTCTGCAGAGTGAGTGAACTGGTTTTAAACGCCTACCTAAGCTGGTGTTTTATAGCTCTTCTATACCTCTTAAGTTTTATGTGTACTTCCTGTTTTACCTAAATAAATGTCAAGGCGTTTAAAGTATGAGGAATGTGTTTCTTTCTCTTGAGTTGCCTAAAACTTACTATTTATTGAAACTAGACACTCAAAAAATTTTACTTTGAAGAAAATATTCATATTTTAACATACTAATAAATCACTTTTTAAAATCTTTTAAATTTTTTTAAAATTAAAAAATTTTTTTCAATTAAAACATTTTTTTATTATTTTTTTTTTTTGCTGCACCGCACAGTTTGTGGGATCTTAGTTCCCAGCTAGAGATTGAACCTGTGCCCTTAGCAGTGAAAGCGTGGAGTCCTAACCACTGGACTGCCAGGGAATTCCCTTAACTTTTGTTTTGAACAGTATTCTCTATATATTGCAGGGAAAGATTGAGCCTTATAATCTTAACTGTTCATTAATATTGTTTATTCTCAAAATAGGTATCCTGATTGGAATCCTGAGATCCTCCCATCAAGAAGGTAGTTATTTTTTTTAATAGTAGTATTATTGAAATTTGATTTTCCTTTAAAAGTACTCTCTTTTTTTTATTTTTTATTTTTTAAGGCACTGTTTTGAGTAGAATCTCATTTTTACCATTTTTATTTTTAAACAGTAGGGAAATGCAGCCATCTCTAGGAATCTTTAGTTACCCCAGTTTACCTGTAATAGCTCCCATCTGTGAACTTTTCTTTTTTAGTCTTTTCTGTAAATACTTTATACTTTTATTCTTACTTTATGTTTGTGGGATCTTAGATTATAAATGGCTTGAAGGCTTAGAATGGGATTTCCCTATTCAGTGTATAAATACAAGTATAGGAGTCAAATATTTGTGGAAGGCATAATCTTTGTGGGAAAATTGTTGAGAAACATTTGTTATTTCCTAAATTCTTCATATAACTTAATACTTTCAAAACATAATTGGATGTAATAGTGATATAGGAAAAATGCAAGAAATCGGTGATATTTGTGAGTAAACAAAACAGGAATGTAAGCAGTTAGAGAGGTGATCATCTGCTTTGATTGATCCTTATTCATTTACAAAACTGAACTATATCATAACAGGCAGGTTTTTGCTTTACATAAATACATGGTATTAGAGTTTGGCATTGTTAATATTAATAGCTTGATTTTAAGAAGGTAAATCCGTCATTGATGAATCTTGTGGTTTTTTTCCTTGCACTTTGTAGAAATGAAGGCAATAGAAAAGAAAATGAAACTCCAAGAAGGCGGTCTCATTCCCCCAGTCCAAGGCATTCTAGGAGATCAAGCTCAAGTCACAGATTTCGTCGATCTCGAAGCCCCGTACGTTGTATGTATAGACCAAGAAGCCGAAGTCCAAGAATTTGCCATCGTTTTATTCCTAGATACAGATCTAGATCCCGTTCACCATATCGAATGAGAAATCCATTTAGAGGTAGTCCAAAATGCTTTCGATCAGTTAGCCCTGAAAGGACATCAAGGAGATCAGAGAGATCAGCAGGTACATTTATGCTTGTGAATAATAAATACTTATTTTGACTAAACCATTTCAGTGTTTTTTGTTCAATTTGATTTTTTACTTTCTATATTTGCATTAAGCTTGAAATGGTGTCTTACTTAACTCTTCTCAAGATTTTTTAAAATGTTGACATTTTGAAATATTTGGCTCAGCTGTTTTTGAAACTTCTACGGTTTTTAAGAAGTTAAACATTGTAATTTATTAAATTTTAGAATTCCTGTATGAAATCTGACTCACATACCACCTGTTCTTCTTCTTCCATTTATTATATATCACAAGAAATGTGGGAGAGTGTATCTACACACCCAGCATCAAATTTAAAAAGCCAGGAATATACAGATATCTTAGTTTGCCTTAGTAATTGATTATAGGCTTGTCTTCCACAAAGTAATTTAAAACATTTTAAAATTGTTCAAATTTTCGATGTGTGTCTTAATGTTGGTCTAGTGACCTTTCCAGAAATATTTTTTACATGATTTCTTTTCTGAAATCTTTTCAGAGATCTGTGAGATCTTTCCTTTTTCAACTGTGTATCTATGAAATTGGGTTTTTCTTAAAATATTGTAGCCAAAATAGTGTATCCAGCATATTGGATGCAGAATTCTCTGAGAATTCAGATGTCTTCTTTTAAGCCCAACATTTAAGTGTTTAGGAAAATAATACTCATCTAAATAATTTTTGTTTTGAAATTAAAGTTTTTTATAAAAATATATTGTTTATGTTAACATAGGAGTTTATTATTAAATATCTTAAAAATTCTATATTAGTTTCTTTTGTAATAAATATTGATAAATTGAATACAAATGCTCTTTGGAGTCCTCAGTTTTTAATAATGTAAAGGGGAACTGAAATCAAAAGTTTGAGGATCTCTGGCATAAGAGAAACTCAATGAATAAAGAGTCTTCATGTGAATACCGTTTGAGTGAAGAATTAAAGACTAAATTTTTTTGTATGTATTTGGCACCTGTTTGGCCTAACAGTAGCTCAGTGTGTTTAATATTTGGACAGTTAAGGGGTTATTTTTTTTTATAAAGTTCTTTTCAATTGAAGTAGTATTTGTATACTTTTAATAGATAGAAAAAAAGCATTAGAAGATGTAATACAACGATCTGGGCATGAGTCAGAATTCAGTAAACAGAAGCATCTTGAAGCAGTTGATAAAGGACACTTACCAGCACAAAAACTTAAAACTGGCAGTGGAGCAAAGGCATCAGTTAAATCTGCAAGTTCTGCAAAGAGTGATTCAAATGAAGGAGGACATTGTACTCGTTACAAATCAAAGAATCTTGAAGATGACACCCCATCAGAAAGTAAACAGATGGTTGATAAAACGGTTCCACCGCAACGTAAGGTCAGTAGTTCTTTGTTAGTGGAAGTACGTACGTACACTTGTTAATATGACAAAGAGAAAACAAAGTTGTTCAGAATTTTTAATTTTCTGAGGAAATTGTGATTTATTTTGATATGAAATATTTTTTATTGATTTCTGTTTTGAATACAGGAAAAGTCCAGTAGTTAAAGTCTTATAGATTACAAATATCAAAAGTGAGAACATTTTGATGGTTTGGTGTTTTTGGCTGACCGCACTGATCCATGTTACAAGTTTTGCTTTCTGATTGGGGAAATGGACGTAATCAGTAGTAGTAATGAGTTTTTGTTATCTTTGTTAGTGATCTATGAGTGACTGTCTGCTGAGTCATTTTTAATCTGTTTTATGTTTTTTTACAGTATAGTTCAGAAGCTACTTTGTTGCCCAGTGTAGAATACTAGTCTGTTTTCTGGGTACTAATAGGTGTATTTTTTAATATTAACAAATCTTCAAGTGTTTAGGTATACATTTCTCTTAACATTGTCTTAACTTTAAACAGTTACAGTTTCCTGCCACCATAGAGCTTATATTTAACAGGATGAACTTTAACCTGATATTACAGAATTTTGAAGAAATACTGAGTACAGGGAATTAATTTTGAAAAGGCTAAATTGTTCTGTAACATTCATTTTGTTTCTAGATTTCTAGATAGCAGTAGTGGAACTTTCAAAGTTTTTTCTGAGTCAATTTTTAACATAGGTGGTAAATAATAAAGTATATTCAAATTGTATATATGAATATTAAAATATTATGCCTGTCTAGATATTTTTAAAATTATTAGACTAAATAAAGCTGTAACTTCAGCTTTACTGATGATGTGCCATCCAATTTCATATAGAAAAGTACTCTTTACTAGTTTTGGACTACTTCATAGGTCTGGTTTGTTATGAAATGCTTCTATACAGACAAGAGCATCTGTGATTGGTTGCCTCTAAACTGCCCACTATTGGGTTTGAGTGATAAAATATAAAACATTTCTTCCTGCTTTTCTTAGCATTTCAAAAGTTTTTAAATGTTCTAAAATATTTTTGTAAGCAGAAAGTATAAGAATTATTTATATTTATAAGGAGAAAACATAATATTCTAATAAAAGACTGCTTAAAGTACTAAGATTAATGGTAGAAAAATTATATTGGGAATTATTGTAACTGTACTTTGTCACTTAATTTGGCTTAATTTTCATTCATCTCAAAAATAGCTTCGGAAGGACCAGTCCTCACATTATGGTCCTGTTCTTCTGATATCTGAATTACCAGAGGATGGCTGTGCTGAGGAAGAAATCAGAAAAATATTTCAACCATTTGGAAAAGTTAATGATGTCCTGATTGTTCCATACAGAAAGGAAGTGAGTTATTTAGTCTATTCTAAAAAGTCGTAATTTTGTTTTATAAAGACTTGTCAAATCTTTCAGCTTTTACTCCATATACAACTGCTGCTTGAGTTATGTAAATGTTTGGAATTGAATGAACAGGGTTCCTGAATGCTGCTTCATATCCTTTAGAGCAGCACACGGTTTTCAGATGAGCACACTTTCCCTTTGAAGGGCCAGATAATACTTTAGGTGTTGCAGGTCGTAGGGTTTCAACTGCTCGCTTTGCTATACAACTCTGTCATAGTACTTAGTACTTAACAGTCATAGATGGTATATAAATGAACATGCATGGCTATGTTCAAAAAAACTTATTTACAGAAAAACGGATGGCAGTCCATAGTTTGCCATTTATTGCTTTAGCACTTCAGTGAGGTGATGTTAAAAATGATTTTGTTTTTATGGTATTTTTTACATTTGAATTGTATTTCTGTAACTTCCACAGTAAAGTTCTATAAGCTCTACAAACCCTGGAGTAAACAGAACATGAAATTAGGAGGTAAAACAAAGGAACATAGTTGGTATAATTTTCTTTGTTGCAAGAAACCTTAAAAAGGTCAAATTTAACAGCATCTAGACTAGATCCTGCTTTCTTTCCTGTTGTTCAGTGAGCCCTGCCTTCCTGTTTCTTACTCTTTTGTGACCTTGCCGTGGACTGCTTCCTTCTTATCTTGGTAATGGTATAAAAATTCCATTGATTAAATGTCCATTTTGTGTGTGAAAACATCCTAAGGATCAGATTACACTTTAGTAAGGTGAAAAGAGGTAAAATCAACCAGGACTTGAGGTAATTTCAGTTTTATATTCCACAAGGAAGTATTAAGTCACAGAGAGAATTTTAAGGTAGATTTTTGACTTAAAGTAGAATATGTTTCATTTTAGGCTTACTTGGAGATGGAATTTAAAGAAGCGATTACTGCAGTCATGGAGTACATTGAAACAACACCTCTTCTGATAAAAGGGAAAAGTGTGAAAGTATGTGTTCCAGGAAAGAAAAAGTCACAGGTAAACTGAATTTAGTTCTTATGCAGTTCATTGTTGTTTAGTTTATTTTAAAGTATGTTATGTACAGAGAAATGCGTAAAACTTAAAATGTTAACTCCATAAACTGTGTATAAATTCAAACACACTGAACTGAACTTCGTGTATGTGCGTGTGTGTGTGTGTGTGTGTGTGTGTCTGTGTTAGTTGCTTAGTCGTGTTTGACACTTTGTGACCCCATGGACTATAGCCCGATGGGCTCCTCTGTCCATGGAACTCTCCAGGCAAGAATACTGGAGTGGGTAACCATGCCCTCTTCCAGAGGATCTTGCCCACCCAAGGATCGAACCCATGTCTCATATCTCCTGCATTGGCAGGTGCTTTACCACTAGCAGCACCTGGGAAGTCCCATAGGGGTTTCATAGATGTTTGCTAATTCTGTTACATTGATATTTTCCTCTATTGGATTGCTTGTCAAAATGGCAAATTGCTTGCCACACTGTAAACAATTAAATGGTAAACAATAGAGTAGGGGAAAATATGTAATAGAATTAGCAAACATCTATGAAATCTCTGCCAAGGTCCAAACTACAACCTTGACTACATCCTGGAAGCCCCTTGCAGATTTCAATCACTTATTTGGAGAGCAAACCATGTTAATGCTTACAGGTTTTCCTCATTCTTTCAAAGTTCTATGTGGCATTACTTTGTATGAATTTAACCATGATTTTTTTATCAGTTCCCTCGTGGATTGTTTTTCAGGTTATTTCTAGTTTTTCATTACTCTAAACAGGACTAAAGTTAACTTTCTTGTATATGGCTTTCATAGGCCTTTCTTATGCATTTTGCATCCCTGTCATTCTTAAGCATTTTGAGGTGATAGCTATAGTGGACTTGCTGGGTATTAGGATATACTGTAATAATGTTGGATCACCTGTTAAATAGCTGTAACAATTCACAGCCTGATAATTTATGTGAGTACAGGTGTCTCTCCATTATAAGTGACATTTTAATATTTGCAGTTTTAAAATCCAGTATGTAAAAAATGATACCTAGTTTTGATGATCATCTTTAATGTTGTGTTTGAGTTGCTTTTTTTTTTTAATGTGTTTATCTCTTGTAGTTTTTAGATTTGCTGTTCCCATGAGGTTTTCTATGTATGTACAGGGTGTTTTAAGTTGCTGGTCTCTTTTCTGTTTAGAGAAATTGCTTTAGCGTTTGTTGCAAAGTCGGTCTGGTGGTGCTAAATTATCTTAGCTTTTGTTACTGTTGTTCAGTTGCTGAGTTCAGAAATATGCCAGGCTCCCCTGTCTCACTGTCTTCTGAAGTTTGCTCATATTCATATCCATTGAGTTGATGATGATATCTGATCATTCCATCCTCTGCTGCCCTCTTTTCCTTTCCCCTTCAGTATTTCCCAGCATCAGGGTCTTTTCCAGTTGAGTCGACTCTTTGCATCAGGTGGCGAAAGTATTGGAGCTTCAGCTTCAGCACTTATCCTTCCATTGAATATTAAGGATTGATTTCCTTTAGAATTGACTGATTTGATCTTGCTCTCCAAGGGGCTCTCAAGAATCTTCTCCAGCACCAAAATTCAAAAGCATCAATTCTTCAGTGCTCCAACTTTCACAGCCATATGCGACTACTGGAAAAACCATAGCTTTGACTATGCATACCTTTGTTGGCAAAGTGGTCTCTGGTTTTTAATACACTGCCTAGGTTTGTCATAGCTTTCCTCCAAGGGAGCAAGAGTCTTTCAATTTTATGGCTACAGTCACTGTTTGCAGTGATTTTGCAACCCCAGATAATAAGATCTATCACTGTTTCCATTGTTTCCTCATCTATTTGCCATGAAGTGATGGGACCAAATGCTTGATCTTAGTTTTTTGAATGGTTGAGTTTCAAGCCAGCTTTTTCACTCTGCTCTTTCACCCTCATCAAGAGGCCCTCTTTAGTTCCACTTTACTTTCTGCCATTAGAATGGTGTTACCATCTATATTTCTGAGTTTGTTGATATTTCTGCCAGCAGTCTTGATTCCAGTTTGTAATTCATCCAGCCCAGCATGTCACATGATTCTACATATAAGTTGAATAAGCAGAATGGCTAAATATACATTCATCCAGCCCAGCATGTCACATGATTCTACATATAAGTTGAATAAGCAGAATGGCTAAATATACAGCCTTGTCATATTCCTTTCCCAACTTAGAACTGAACTGTTGTTCCATGTCCAGTTCTAACTGTTGCTTCTTGACCTGCATACAGGTTTCTCAGGAGACAGATGAGGTGTTCTGGTACTCCCATCTCGTTAAGGATTTTCCACAGTTTGTTGTGATCCATGTGGTCAAAAGCTTTAGCGTAGTCAGTGAAGCAGAATTAGAAGTTTTTCTGGAACTCCATTGTTTTTTCCGTGACCCAGTGAATGTTGGCCATTTGATCTCTGATTCCTCTGCCTTTTCTAATCCCAGCTTGTACATCTGGAAGTTTGCAGTTTAGGTACTGCTGAAGCCTGCCTTGAAGAATTTTGTGTATAATCTTGCTCGCATGAGAAATGAATGTCTTGGCTTTTGCTTGTCTATAAAGCTTTTGATTTCTCTATCGAATCTGAAGGAGAACCTAGCTGGGTAGAGTACTCTTTAGTTGTAAGTGTCTCCCTTTCATCACTCTAAATAAAATTGTGCCATTCCCTTGTGGCCTGCAGAGTTTATGCTGAGAAATCAGCTGATAATCTTATGGGTGTTCCCTTGTTTATTATTTGCTTTTCCCTTGCTTCTTTGAATATTTTTTTTCTTTGTGTTTAGTTTTTCTCAGTTTGATTACTGTGTGTTTCACCATGTTCCTCCTTGGGTTTATCCTGCCTGGGACTCTGCTTCGTGGGGCTCTGTAGACTTGGATGACTTTTTTCTTTCCCATGTTAGGGAATTTTTCAGCTATTACTCTTAAGTATTTTCTCAGGTCCTTTCTCTCTTCTCCTTTTGGTACCCCTATAATGTGAATGTTGGTGTGTTTAACGTTGTCCCAGAGTTCACTTGGACTGTTTTCATTTCTTTTCATTCTTTTTTATTCTTTTCCATGGCAGTGATTGTGACCATTTTGCCTTCCAGGTCACTTATCCATTATCTGCCTCATTTACTCTGCTATTGATTCCTTCTAGTGTATTTTTCTTTGCAGTTATTCTATTTTTCATCTCTGTTCTTTAGTTCTTCTGTGTCTTCTTGCATCTTCTTGATCTTTGCCTCCATTCTTTTTCTGATACCATGTTTCATCTTCATCTTCACTATCATTATTGTGAATTCTTTTTCCAGTAGGTTGGCCATCTCCACTTCACTTAATTATTCTTTTGGGGTTTCGTGTTTCCTTCTCCTGTGACATATGACTCTTTTCTCATTTTGTCTAACTTTCTGTGATTGGTTTACATTTCATAGGCTACAGGATTGTACTTCTTGCTTCTGCTCTTTGCTCTCTGGTGTATGAGGCTGTCTTAAGCGACTTGTGCAGGCTTTCTGATGAAAGGGGCTGGTTCCACCTCTGTTGTAGACTGAGCTGCGTTTTGTCCCTCTCTTGGGCAGGGCCATGCTCAGGGAGACTTTAAGTCTGCTCATAGTGGAGTGTGTTCCTGTCCTATTGGCTGTTTGGCTTTGAGGTGACCCAGCACTGAAGCTTATAGGCTGTTTGGTGGGGCTAATGCAGGCCTCTAGAAGGACTCATACCAATGAGTCCTTTATAGAATTGCTACTGCCAGAATCTTTGTTCCTACAGTGAGCCACAGCCATCCCTGCCTCTGCAAGGAGATCTTCCTGTTAGGCAGGTAGGTCTGACTGAGTCTCTGTAGGGTCTTGCTTTTTTCTCCTGAGTCCTGGTGCACACAAGACTTCGACTGTTCCTTTCCAAGAGTGGAGTTTCTGCTTCCTCCAGCCTTGTGGAATTCCTGCAATCAAATCCTGCTGGCTTTCAAAACCCAATTCTCTAGGGACTCCTGTTACCAGACTCCAGACTGGAAGCCTGACATGGGGCTCAGAACTTCCATTCTTAGGGGATTGCTTCTGTGGTTTAATTGTTTTCCAATTTTTGTGAGTTGCCCACCTGGTGAGTATGGGGTTTGATTTTACCATGGTTGTACCCCTCCTGCTGTCTCGTTGTGGCTTCTCTGTCTTTGGGTGTAGGGCATTTTTTCTGGTAGGTTTCAGCTCTTTTGTGGTCACTGGTTCTTCAGCAGTTAGTTGTGATTTTGGTGTTTGCTTAAGGAGGTGAGTTTTCTTGAGGAGGTGAGTTCATATCCTCCTGAATTGACTTTTAATTTATTTGTTTTTCAGTTTTTTTAATTGAATTATAGTGTATTTACAGTGTTATGCCAGTCTGCTGTACACAAAAGTGACTCAGTTCCGTTGCTCAGTTGTGTCTTGACTCTTTGTGACCCCATAGACTGTAGCACACCAGGCCTCCCTGTCCATCACCAATTTCTGGAGTTTACTCAAACTCATGTCCATTGAGTTGGTGATGCCATCCAACCATCTCATCCTCTGTCGTCCCCTTTTCCTCCTGCCTTCAATCTTTCCCAGCATCAGGGTTTTATCAAATAAGTCAGTTCTTTGCATCAGGTGGCCAAAGTATTGGAGTTTCAGCTTCAGCATCAGTCCTTCTAATAAATATTCAAATACTCAACTCATGCAGGTTCCAGCAAGGTGGGGGCTGCAGTTGTGTTCCTCTGAAGTGACAGTGTTATTTTGCAAACCCTCAGAGAGGTGGCGGCAGTGGTTGGCATTGGGTCATGAAACCCTTGGCAGCAGTGGCAGGCCTCATGCCCCCAGGGAAGTTGACCCTGATTGTGGAAGGTCAGGCAAGTTCCCGGAAAGGTGGGGCATTGACCTGCATCCGTTTGTAGAACTCCTGGCAATGGCAATGGCAGCAGTCTTTGCCTACCTCTGGAATCTGAGAAGGCAACCACGACTTGCACCCACCCCTGGAATTTGTGTGGGCCTATGAGCATGTGGAAAAAGAAGCTTCTATGGCACCCCTCTCCTCTCGCGCCCCTAACAGTGGTCCCTGTCTCTCTGAAGGACCCAGGCTTCTTCTTGGACTCCATCAGTTGTGGTGTACTACCTCATAGCCCCTTCAGACTGTCTTCACACAGCCAACTCCAGTCCTGTCCTTTGGGCCTGACCTCCAAAGCCCAGGCCTCGGTACACGAGCTCCACCTGCCCTAGTGGTTGAAGGGACAAGCATCGTAGGCTGTGGGGTGCTGGCCAGCACCAGCAGTCTGTTCAGGTCTCTCTTCGCTTTGTCCTCTGCACATCTGTTGCTGAGCTCTCCCCTGAGGCTCCATTCCTCCCTCTCTGTTCCTCTGATCTCACCAGTGAGGAGACTTCCCAGTGTGCAGAAACCTTTTCCTTTTTCACAGCTCCCTTCCAGAGGTACAGGTCCTGTCCTGATTCCTTTCTTTATTTTCTCTTTTCCTTTACCCTGCCCAGTAATGTGGAGATTTTCGTGCTCCTTTAGAAGTCTGTCTTCCGGCATTGTTCAGTAGATGTTCTTTGAAAGTTGGTCTGTGTGTAGATAGATGTACTTCTGATGTATCTGTGGGAGGAGAGTGCTGCATCCTATTTCTCACATTTTTCTATGGGGTTATTTGCCTTTAAAAAAATTTTCATCTGAAGGTGTTCATTATCCTAAGATACTAATTTTGTATTATACATGAAAAGTATTTTCTTTTAGTCTGTTGCTTATAGGATACGTAAATTTTTTTAAATTTCGGTGTACTCCAGTTTACTGCTTTTTTGCTCTTAATGGCTTTTTTCTTTTATTTTAGAAAACTATACCAGTGCCAGAAAGACATGTTTCCATTATTTTTTAAATCTATTATTTGTGATACAATGTGTGAATGATACAACTGTTTGCAAAATGGGTAACCAATTAATCCAACACTATTTATGTCTCATTTATCTTTCCTCACTGATTTGTAAGGGTGTCTTCATGTGTATAAATTACCCTATACACACAGATCTGTTTCAGTCTGTTTGTTTTCATATGAATACTGTGTGATTTAAATTTTTGTTAACTATAGCTTTATAATACTTGCCATTTTTCTAGTAGAATCGTTTTTCTTTGTTCTCTCCCTCCATGTATTTTTGCTTAATCTTAAACATTTACTCCGATATATTGGATTTAGAATCAGTTCGTTCTCTAAAAAACCTTAATGGGCGTCTAATTGGCACTGTACTGAATTTGTATTAATGTATTTACAGTACTAAATCTTTCCAAAAACAGGTTTTATTTCTTCATTTATTTAGATTTCATTTTGTGTCCCTCAGCGAGTTTTTACATTTTTTTTCATAACATTCTTTTGTAATGTTTCCATAACATGCATTTTGGAAGAAGTGTTAATTTTAATTTATTTGTATATGTCATAAATATTATTTCAGTTGCTGTTAAAGAAGTTTTATTTTTTGTGTTTTCTGGTTAGTTATTATTGGAGTAACCCATCTTCCTGGTTTACTAGTATTATGTACATACACGCCCATCTCATTGTCCTAATTTGAATAAGGATTACGTGGTGACTGTTGTCATTGCCAATTTAGAATTTCTTTCATTTTCAGATAACAGAAAACTTCTCCATTGGTTTATTAAACAAATAAGAGATTTATTTATTTTTAACAGGAAATCAGCTGGTGGGTGATCCGTGGCTGATACAAGAGCTCTAATAAATCTTCAGGAACCCAGCCTTTGGTTTTTCTAATTCATTGTCATTAGCATGTACTTTTTCATCCTTTTTGTAAGATGGTTTTTGTACCTTCTGGCGTTATTTCAATCTTTCAAACAGAAAGAAAGGAATGTGTCAGGAACACAATGTATTTTTAGTGTCCTCCCCACACACACCCCCAAGAAGGAGGAGTTCCCCAGCAACTTCTACCTGCATTTCATTTATCAGAATTGTGACACATATCCTCCTTTATTGCAGAGAAGAATAAGGGGAAGCAAGAATTGAATGCATAATTTAATAATTTAAACTTTATTCTGAAATAGTTAAATGTTATTCAGTGTTTTCAGCAGGGCTATGACAGTGAAATCGGTGGATTTGAAAGATTCATCAGGAAGTGATCTGCAGAATGAATTAGTTGGGTAAATTACTCTGAAGGCAAAGAAAGCTTAGCATATTGATTAAAGGAAAGAAGAGAAAAGATCACTGAAATCCAGTTCGAGCATTCATCTAGCCAACGAGACTACTCTAAGAGTAGTAGCAGTTTGGGGTAGATTAGTAACCTTGAGAATAGAAAGAAAAAATAGCTTTTATACCATTGACTCTCAAGCAAGACTAGCTGATTATTAAGTTTTTAAATGTGAGATCAATATTCTTTAATTCTAAAATGTTTAATCTGGGAAAATGGTCGAGTAATGATACATTTAGGGTGTTAGAATATTTCAAATAGATTAAAATAATTCTCTTAGATGACTTCTTTATAAAGTTGGCAAGGCAGCAGTGTAAGTTGAATAGTTTAGTCATTTACTATTTTGATTTTCATAGTAATGAATGGCCTAAGTATCAGCACTGAAAAGTAGAAAACATGCCATCCAGCTGTCACAAACATTAATGTTCTTCAGTTAAATATGGTTTGAATGGTGCTGAATTAAAGCCTTTGAAGATTTAATTCATGACTTCTCTCTTGTGATTGACCAGAGGGAACCCCCAACAGAACTCTGGTTATGGCTTCTTCAAGGTTAGAAGTTTATGAAACAGTCTTTTGGCCTGTTACCATAGGGGAAGACATTAAGTTTTCCTGTCTGAGCAAGTACAAAATAGACTGGAAACTCAAACTAGGAAAAAGAAGGTCAGCCCTATAGCTTTCTTGGTCTACACCTTAATTTTGGCATGAATAGTTAAAACCATGACACAACCTTTCTGCCCACATTTGGTGTTTCATGTTAGGACTCCCTTGGACTCTGTGATTCAGAGAATATTCTCTTCATTTTGCTAGTTCTTGGAATCAATAAAATGTTAGAGAAAAGGTAAAAATTTTGTACCTCCCTGTATTACACCTGAAGGATTAAAGTATGGTTCTGCACAGTTCTGGTGACAAACCTTGTCTGACAAATAACCTTGTGTTTAATTACAAGCCAGCAAAGACATGAGTTTTTAACAATGATTCTTAACCAGTCTGCTGAAAGCAAGGATTCTTCTTTTCCAGAAAAATGGGCACATGTTGGTACTCAGAATTTTCCTTAAGGAAGCAAGAACTCTTGATACAGAAAAAAATATAATCAGAGTTTTCAATAGACAGAAGAATCTTTGCAGTTATAAAATAGTGCTATGGCTCTTTAAGAAAACAAAACAGAAAAAACAAGACTTAAAAATCTCAGATTTACTGGTTTCAGCAAGATTCGTGGTGACATTACATCTAAAACCTAGAGCAAGCAGTCAGCTTAGATTTAAGAATACTGCATGGAGAACAAAAAACAGTGCCAGGAAGCAGTGCACAGTGGTTTGAGCATTATGGAAAATCTAATTAATAACAGATAAAACTGAGGATATACAATCAGTTCAGAAGAGAGTTTAGTTTCATTTTAATTCAAAAGCTATTTCTTGGGACTTCCCTGCTGATCCAGTGACTAAGACTCTATGCTTCCAATGCAGGGGCCTGTGGGTTTGATCCCTGATCAGGGAACTAGATCCCACATGCAACAACTAAAAGGTTGCCTGTTGCAACTAAGAACCAGCACAGCCCAATAAATAAATATTTAAGGAAAGAACTATTTCTTAAACATATTTTGTATGTCAGCCATTGTGGTACATGCAGAAGATGCATTTATGAACAAGGCAGATGTGCTTAGTCTATTAGTAAAGGTTAAAAAGTCTAAAATAATGAAGAGGAAAGTCATGGTGGCTACATCTAAGAGACCTGATCTGCATATAACTAGGATTCCAGAAAGAAGATATCACTTAAAAACTGGTGAAGATGTTAAGTTTCATAGTTATAAAGGTGAAAGCCCTAGTGATCCAGGCAGAAACTGCGTAAATGTAAAAAGAGGTAGACCAGCCCTTAGATAGCCAAGCAACTCATTATCAAGGTTGAGTAAAAAAAAGATTGATTCATTGTAATTTATTATGTGGATTTCAAGTCAGATAATCAAGTTGTATGCTAGGACGTATTCTCAGACATGTATAGGCTCAAAGAACCTTTCATCTATATGTATTTTCTAAAATATAATTATCAAAATGAAGTACTTAAGAAATGGAGAAGTTATTATATAAAATGGTGATTGCACCAGGCTTCCCTGGTGGCTCAGTGGTGAAGAACCCATCTGCAAATACAGAAGATGCAGGTTTGATCTCTGAGTCAGAAAGATCCCCCGGAGAAGAAAATGGCAACTCACTCCAGTATTCTTGCCTGGGAAATGCCATGGACAGAGGAGCCAGGCGGGCTACAGTCCATGGGATCGCAAAAGAGCTGGACACGATTTAGTGACTAAACAACGAGTAATAAAACCATTTAAATGTAGAGTGCATGTATGCTCAGTCATTTCCGACTCTTTGCTACCCTATGGACTGTAGCCCACCAGGCTCCTCTGTTAGTGGTATTTCCCAGGCAAGAATACTGAAGTGGGTTGCCATTTCCTCCTGCAGAGGATCTTTCCCAACCAGGAATCAAACCTGAGTCTTTTGGATCTCCTGAATTGGGAGGCAGATTTTGTTTTTAATCACTGAGCCACCTGGGAAGCCCATTTAAACAGGATAAAACACAAATAGTTGTATCTTTATAAAATAGTATAAATTGTTAAAAAAATTAAAAACAATAACTTTGTCTTAAAATAATGTCATCAAAAATTAGTATGTAAGCCAAGGTGTATTTTTAAATTTATAAGAAGAAATCAGTAGTTTCATGTTTCTTTTGAAATTGGAGATGCCCATTCGTAGAAAATAAGTAGAAGGATGAGCATCTTCTAAACCCCTGGGGGTAAAGGAAACATCTGGGTAAAAGCCCATATGGCACAAGGGAAATGGCAAGGATGCCTCCAAAGAAGAGAAAATAAAATAAAATGACAACAGTTATACGTTCACATCATTTTAACACATATTTGTTGGATGTAAACTAATTGCCAAGCTTAAAGAGCAGTGCACCTTTCAGTAAGGTAGTTACGGAAGGTCTCATTAAAAATGTGAAAAGGAGGTGAACGTGTAAATTGTTCCTTGAATTGGGAGCATTCCAAAGAGAAGAAACAGCAACTGCAGAAGACTTCTCAAGTCCATGCCTATGTAGTTTGTTTTGTTTTAGGAGTTTAAAGGGTGCTTGGGATTGAAAGTAGAGATGGCTGTAAAGAGGTATGTGGTGATTTGGGGTAGAGTGTGGGTGAAATGAGTAGTGTAAACTTTTAACTATTAGCTTTTTTTCTGAGTGTGATGAAAGGTTTTGAGTTTAGGAGTGGCAGTTATCAACCTTGTTCTATGTTAAAAATGGAGTGAGGGTGGTTGAAAACCAACAGAACCAGAGACCATTATGAGTCTATTATAGTAATTAAAGCAAAAGATTGTGATAGATTGGACCAGAGTGATAGAGTGATAATTATCATCAGAGTGATAATTAGATATCAGAAATGGTATGGCACTATTAGAAATGTCTTTGAAAGATAGTGATAAGAAAATGTCATAAGTGATAAAAGACAAGATGTAAAATTACACTGTATAATCACAAGTTGAAAATATTTCTATCTATAAATAGAAAAAGATAATTAGCATTTTTACTTTGGGGTAAGAAGGTTTTTATTTGTGGTTGTACATGTGTGTAGATTTCTTATGCTTTTGTGTATTTTATATATTCCCTTTTATAATTTGAGAAGAGGCTTAAGTTTTTCAAAATATTTTTCCTTCATAGAACAAAGAGGTGAAGAAAAAGATGTCAGATTCAAAGAAAACATCTGCATCTACTTTAAAGTAAGTAATTCTGTGATTTTCTGCGTGAGAACAAATATGCATATGAATTAAATTTTAAAAGTTTTGACAACTACATTTTTAATGTATTTTATCTCCCTGACTCAAATGGGACATCATTCTAACTGAATTATTTTAAACTTTTTTAGATTTAGCTTTGCATCTTTAGAAGATTTTGGTGTTAGAATTTCTTTAATTTTTTTTTTCTTTTAATAGAAAAGATACAGATGCTTCCACAGCTATTGAAACTGTGACTGCAGCTTCTGCTAGTAAGTTGTTACTTTTAATACTCCTCCAGTATGAGTATATTTTGTCAGTTTACTGGAACTTATTGCAAGATGATGCTAGGAAAACAGTATTCATTGTGCTTTAGTAGAAGGGATCCACATTGGCCCCTGTTTTAAGCTAGTGATCCACTGGAGAAAGCCCATATGTTTCAGTTACTTAGACCAGTTTATTTTCCAGCTGTTCTGTCCTATTTAATTTCACAGGTCTTTATACTGTCCATTCATGTGGAGTCATTGTCTAAATTCCAGTTAACTTTACTTAGTAACAATCCGCTCCAGTATTCTTGCCTAGAGATCCTGTGGACAAAGGAGCCTGGTGGGCTGCTGTCCATAGGGTTGCACAGAGTCAGACACGACCGAAGCAGCTTAACATGCATGCATGCACTGGAGAAGGAAATGGCAACCCACTTCAGTATTCTTGCCTGGAGAATCCCAGGGATAGAGGAGTCTATGGGATTGCACAGAGCTGGACATGACTAAGGCGACCTAGCAGCAGCAGCAGCAGCAGCAATAAGCACTTCTGAAGTACCTACTTAGTAGGTACCAGGCCTTGTGCAAGATAATGAAAATACAAAGCCAATTAAGACTCCTTTTGGAGGGTCAAGGTGGGGCAAATTGTAATTGATTCTTTAAGGTCTATCTCAGAAAATGCTTCTTGTTGATACCTTTCGTGACCCTTAGGCAATTTAGTTCAGTTCAGTCACTCAGTTGTGTTTGACTCTTTATGACCCCATGGACTGCAGTAGGCCAGGCTTCCCTGTCCATCACCAACTCCTGGACCCTGCTCAAACTCATGTTCATTGAGTCGGTGATGGCATCCAACCATCTTATCCTCTGTCGCCCCCTTCTCCTTCTGCCTTCAGTCTTTCCCAGCATCAGGGTCTTTTCCAGTGAGTTGGTTCTTTACATCATATCTTTGATCTGCTTGCAGTCTAAGGGACTCGAGAGTTTTCTCCAACACCATAGTTCAAACACATCAATTCTTTGACACTCAGCCATTTTTATGGTCCAATTCGCACATCTGTATATGACTGACTACTGGTAAAACCATAGCTTTGACTATACAGACCTTTGTTGGCAAAGTAATGTCCCTGCTTTTTAACCTGCTGTCTAGGTTGGTCACAGCTTTTCTTCCAAGGAGCAAGCGTCTTTTAATTTCATGGCTGTAGTCACCGTCTGCAGTGAGTTTTGAGCCCACGAAAATAAATCCTACCAGTTCCCATTTTTTTCCCCACCTATTCACCTTGAAATGATGGGACCAGGTTCCATGATCTTCATTTTTTTATTGTGTTTTAAGCCAACTTTTCACTCTCCTCTTTCACCTTCATCAAGAGACTCTTTAGTTCCTTTTTACTTTCTGCCATAAGGGTGGTATTATCTGCATATCTGAGGTTACTTGTATTTCTCCCCACAACCTTGATTCCAGCTTGTGCTTTGTCCAGCCCAGCATTTCGCATGATGTACTCTGCATATAAGTTATATAAGCAGGGTGACAATATATAGCCTTGACATACTCTTTTCCCAGTTTTGAACTAGTACATTGTTCCATGCCTGGTTCTAACTGCTGCTTCTTGACCTACATGCAGGTCACAGGAGGCAGGCAGAATACCAGTGTGGTCTGGTGTTCCCATCTCTTGAAGAATTTTCCACAGTTTATTGTGATCCACACAGTCAAAGTCTTTAACATAGTCAGTGAAGCAGAAGTAGATGTGTTTCTGGAATTCTCTTGCTTTTCCTATGATCCAGCGGATGGATGTTGTCAATTTGATCTCTGGTCCCTTTGCCTTTTCTAAATCCAGCTTGAACATCTGGAAGTTCTTGGTTCACGTACTATTGAAGCCTAGCTTGAAGGATTTTGAGCATGACCTTGCTAGCATATGAAATGAGTGCAATTGTGTGGTAGTTTGAACATTCTTTGGAATTGCCCTTCTTTGGGATTGGAAATTGAAATGATACTGATCTTTTCCAGTCCTGTGGCCACTGCTGAGTTTTCCAAATTTGCTGGCATATTGAGTGCAGCACTTTCACAGCATCATCTATAAGGATTTGAAATAACTCAACTGGAATTCTATCACCTCCACTAGGTTTGTTTGTCGTGATGCTTCCTAAGTCTCACTTGACTTCCCATTCCAGAATGTCTGGCTCCTGTGATAATCATCACACCTTCATGGTTATCCAGATCATTAAGATCCTTTTTGTATAGTTCATCTGTGTATTCTTGCCCCCTCTTATTAATTTCTTTTACTTCTGTTAGGTCCATACTGTTTCTGTCCTTTATTGTTCCCATCTTTGTATGAAATGTTCCCTTGGTATCTCTGATTTTCTTGAAGAGATCTCTAGTCTTATTTCCTTACATCATTCAGTTAGGAAGGCTTTCTTGTCTATCCTTGCTATTCTTTGGAATTCTGCATTCAGATTGTTATAACTTTCCTTTTCTACTTTGCCTTTAGCTTCTTTTCTTTTCTCAGTTATTTGTAAGGCCTCCTCAGACAACCATTTTGCCTTTTTGCATTTCTTTTTCTTGGGGATGGTTTTATCACTGCCTCGTAAACAATGCTACAAACCTCCATCTCTAGTTCTTCAGACACTTGATCAGATCTAGTCCCTTGAATCGACTTGTCACTTCCATTGTATAATTGCAAGGGATTTGATTTAGGTCATACCTGAATGGTCTAGTGGTTTTCCCTATTTTCTTCAATTTAAGTCTGAATTTTGCAATTGGAGTTTATGATCTGAGCCACAGTCAGCTCCCAGTCTTGTTTTTGCTGACTGTTATAGAGCTTCTCCATCTTTGGCAGCAAAGAATATAATCAGTCTGATTTCAGCATTGACCATCTTGTGATATCTATGTGTAGAGTCGACTCTTGTGTTGTTGAAAGAGGGTGTTGGCTATGACCAGTGTGTTCTTTTGGCAAAACTGTTAGCCTTTGCCATGCTTAATTTTGTACTCTAAGGCCAAACTTGCCTGTTACTCCAGGTATCTCTTGACTTGCTATTTTTGCATTCTAGCCCCATATGATGAAAAGGTGTTAGTTCTATAAGGTCTTTCAGGTCATCATAGAACCGTTTAACTTCAGCTTCTTTGGCATTAGTAGTTGGAGTATAGCCTTGGATTGCTGTGCTATTGAGTGATTTGCCTTGGATATGAACAGAGATCATTCTGTCATTTTTGAGATTGCATTTCAGACTTTTGTTGACTATGAGGTCATGGTAGAACCATTCAACTTCAGCTTCTTCAGCATTAGTGGTTGGGGCATAGACGAATTATTGTGATATTGAATCATTGGCTTTGGAAATGAACTGAATTACTGCAATACTGAATGGTTTTCCTTGGAAACAAACAGATCATTCTGTCGTTTTTGAGATTGCACCCAAGTGATGCATTTTGGACTCTTGTTGACTATGAGGGCTATTGCATTTCTTCTCAGGAATTCTTGCCACCAGTAGTAGATACAATGATCATATGAATTAAGTTTGCCCGTTTTGGTCCATTTTAGTTCACTGATTTCTAAAAAGTCAGTGTTTACTCTTGCCATCTCCTGTTTGACCACTTCCAGTTTACCTTGATTCATGGACCTAACATTCCAGATTCCCATGCAGTATTGTTCTTCTCAGCATCGACTTTTACTTTTACCACCAGACACATCCACAACTTGGCATTGTTTCTGCTTTGGCTCAGCCTTTTCATTCCTTCTGGAGCTATTTCTCCACTCTTCTCCAGTAGCATATTGGGCATCTACTCATCTTTCAGTGTCATATCTTTTTTACCTTTTCATTCTGTTCATGGAGTTCTCAAAGCAAGAATGCTGAAGTGGTTTGCCATTCCCTTCTCCAGTGGACCACATTTTGTCAGAACTCTTCCCCATGACCTGTCTGTCTTGGGTGGCTGTACACGGCATGGCTCATAGTTTCATTGAGTTAGACAAGGCTGTGGTCCATATGATCAGTTGGTTAGTTTTCTGTGATTGTGGTATTCATTCTACCTCTGATGGATAAGAATAAGAAGCTTATGCCAAATTAGCTCTCTCCTAAATGTAAATGATATTTTTTGTAATGTGTTATTGATGTAGTTTTCTTATTATTTTAGCCAAAACTGGACAAACCAAGACATCTGCAACCAAAGTCAATAAGTCTTCAGGTATGTTTTCTATATTAGGATGTTAGACATGTTAATTAACTTGAAATTATTTAAGACGATTTTGTCAGTAGTCTTGGATTTCATGTGATACAGTGTTTGCTGAGTATATACCAATTTTTGAAATTTACAGTCATCTAGAAGTTTTGAGAAAGCATGTTTAGTAGACAATGCTCTTTTCCTGCAGTTATTATCAAAATAAAATAATTTAACTGGCAAACTATTTCTCATGATGAATATTAGAAGTATATCCCCTTTTCTCTTTTATTTTGGTCTTCTCTGTTTACTTTTCTTTTATAAAATAGTCCAGATAACAAACTTACAGCAAATTATGTTCTTTTTGCATTTTTTGTAGGCTACATTATATTTTAAAGTAGCTATTAATTTTTCTCCTTGCTCTAGTATTTATCCCCCTTTCTATTTTTCCTGTACTAGAAGTAGTAAAAAAGTACTGGTAATAGCATAGAAGTAGTGGTAATAGCATAGAATAGTGAAAGAAATGCCTTAAGGGTTCATTTGGGCTAAGGTTACTGCAGTGTGACAAAACTTGGGCATGACTAGGAAATGACAATATAAAGATTAGTATTTCTCTTTTTGAGCAAAAATCAAGGTCTCTCTTTGGATATGAACGGTGGATTTGTAAGCTATTTTGATTGAATATTGTAGATGTCATAATTCCTTTTAATAACTTTTCAAAAGCATGATCATATTTTCACAGAAGGTCCTGTTAAATAGGGTGATTACCACCATTGTTTATAAATGGGGTAGTTTGCACAGAAATCAGTAAATTTCCCCAGCCTTCACAATTTAACTTGGAATTCAGCTTGGATTTAATGACTTCTGATCCTGGACTGTTTCCTCATACTGTCTTGCTACTTGTTTAGAATCCTTATTTTAAGAACTAAACCTCTTGCTGCTCTCTGAATAAAAAGGCTCAGTTTTTCTCATTCTCTAAGATGATCACAGTCTTTATATACATCATTTTGGAAAAGAGGCAACAGTAATATATGCATATGTACAAAGTATTAGAGCAGTTTAAAAAGTTCTGTTAAAACAGGACCCATTACGAATGAGTCAATCTTGATATGGCCTGACTATGATTATAGGTATTCTTAAGGGCTTCCCTGGTGACTCAGCTGGTAAAGAATTTGCCTGCAGTGCGGGAGATCTGCGTTTGATACCTGGGTTGGGACGATCCCCTGGAGAAGGGAATGTCTACCTACTCTAGTATTCTGGCCTAGAGAATTCCATGGACTGCATAGTCCATGGGGTTACAAAGAGTCAGACAAGACTGAGCGACTTTCACTTTGAAGGGCTTTTTAATCGACTGGGAGCCAAGGAAGCATGAACTGGGAGGTCCTAAACATAATTGCTTTTGGAACCATTAAAGCCATCATAGAAATGTTTTTATATCCTGTAGTTATAAATTTTGCTTCTAGTTGATTCGGATAACTTGCCTGAATGCTAATTTTTAAGCACCCAAAAGGGGAGGTGAATTATCATTTCTAATTTACCAAATGATCTATGTCCCTAAAGATGATAGCATTTTATGTTTTGAATAAAATAAAGTCTGTTGCTCTTAGATCCTTTGTGAGATTCTTTCAGTATCGTTGATACTAGTTAATAAATAAACCAGTTTTGACTGAGTTTTTGTGATTTAGGGAAGTCAGCGGGATCTGTCAAATCTGTGGTAACAGTAGCTGCTAAAGGTAATAAAGCTTCAGTAAAAACAGGTAAGACTATTGAAAGTTTATATTAAGTTTATTGATAATTCTGTTTTAAAGAATATAATAAATATAATATCAAAAGCAAGTTTTAAATTTATATAATTTGTATCTAATAACATCTTGAGTTTAGTAGATATTTCTTTGATACTTAAAACTTGACACACGTACAACTTTTGTTTTTAGGTGCTTTGATCTTTGACAGTTTTTGCCATTGCAGATATTTTTGGAAACATTTCTGACAGCTGTATACTATTAGGCTGCTATAACCACTTCCCCCCCTGTTTAATCTTTCTTTTCCTCATGTTTTTAGAGTTGTCACTTCATATTTCTCAGCTTATAGAACTCCCCTAATATTTCTATTTTAAAGATTTTCTTTCCATGTTATAAGAATGTATCCTCTTATCAAAAAATGGAACACTAAACTATAACATGTAACTAACATGATCTGTTTATTAATATATTTTCCCAGTAGACTAATGTAATTGTAAACAATCTTTGTGGAAATAATAAAGTAGATTTTTTGTGTGTGATTTTGGTGTGCTTTTGGCACATGAGGATCAAATTTGTGAATCATTAATAATCCTTAACAAAAATTATATCTCACTTTATATTTCCTTTTAATCTTACTGGTAAAGAGATATTGAAAAAAATTGGAAATAAATACATGGAAAAGAGCTGCTTTTATAATGAAATTGAACTACTTATTTATTGACATATTAGTATGAAACATGCTAAATGACTGAATAGAGCCTTATAATAATGGTTCAACTCTACTTTTAAAAGCAAAATCTGGTGGAAAGAAGTCTCTGGAAGTCAAAAAGGCTGGAATTGTCAAGAACAAAGACACCAGTAAATCTGTGAATGTACCAGGTAAGCTTGAATTGGTATCATTCAGTGCTTTTGTTTCATTAAGTCCCATAGGTATACATTCAAGGTATATTCTGGAGTCGTTGCTTAAAAATCAAAATGATTGTTTTTTGTTTCAAAGAAAAATTTGTTATTAGCTTTGTCTTCAATCAGGTCAGCCTATGGAGACTTGAAGTAACAAGATAACCTAGCTTAAGTTCTTGTTTATATTCATTAGTTTTTAATGGTATTAGTGTGTTTTTCTAGACTAATAAGGGCTCAGCTGGGGAAGAATCCACCTGCAATGTGGGAGACCTAGGTTTGATCCCTTGGTTCGGAAGATCCCCTGGAGAAGGGAAAGGCTACCCACTCCAGTATTCTAACCTGGAGACTAACTGTGTAGTCCATGGGGTCGCAGAATCAGATGCGACTGAGCAACTTTCACTTTCACTTTGATCTTGCAGAAAGCTCTGAAATGAAGACAAATGTGGAAGTCAAAACCACTGAAAATGGTGCTAAAGAAACTATTTCAGGTAGGTAAATAGAAATTTTATTTTATTCTCTTATGTTTAAAGATGAAAGATTAGAAAAAAATTTACTAAGGTTTTTGTGTCATATATATGTAGGAAATACATATATAACAAATATATATGTAATTTATTCAAAATGACAGCCCACTGCAGTATTCTTGCCTGGGAAATCCCATGGACAGAGGGGCCTGGCGGGCTACAGTCCATGGAAGTCGCAAAGAGTTGGACACAGCTGAGTGATTCAACAGCAACAACAATATATATATATATATATATTTTTTTTTTTTTTTTCAATACCAGGGTTATACCTAGGTGAATTTAAGAATATTGTGATTCACATCTTCACCTTATCTCTTGATTTTGCTCTCAGAAGAAATAAAACTGAATGTATTATTTAAAAGCCAGTTACTTCTATAACTGTATTTTATTTAAATTCTCTGATCTTTTGCCTTTACATACATTTTCATGAAGCTACTATTTAATCCATTGTGGAATAAAGTTAGATCTTGATAAATAAAATATATTTGCATAAATTCTTATTTTATTTTGTATCTTAAGCTGCTTTGGAGGCCACAGAAAATGAACCAGTCAACAAGGTCAGTTTTTGATTTCACTTTTATTTTTTAAGCTTAAGAGATTGTGACACAGTGTAGTTTTCTTTCTATAAACCTAGGTAAAAAATGTACATATAAGGTATAGTGAAAATCTTGGTCCTTTGTGACTTTGTAAATATGTTTTGAGTTTAAAACTCTTGAGTTGCACAGACAAACAATTAATCTCAAAAATATACAAACAACTCCTGCAGCTCCATTCTAGAAAAATAAACAACCCAATTAAAAAGTGGGCCAAAGAACTTAACAGACATTTCTCCAAAGAAGATATAAAAATGGCTAACAAACACATGAAAAGATGCTCAACGTCACTCATTATCAGAGAAATGCAAATCAAAACCACAATGAGGTACCACTTTACACCAGTTAGAATGGCTGCCATCCAAAAGTCTACAAGCAATAAATGCTGGAGAGGATGTGGAGAAAAGGGAACCCTCTTACACTGTTGGTGGGAATGCAAACTAGTACAGCCACTATGGAAAACAGTGTGGAGGTTCCTTAAAAAGCTGCAAATAGACCTGCCATATGACCCGGCAATCCCACTGCTGGGCATATACACCGAGGAAACCAGAATTGAAAGAGCCACGTGCACCCCAATGTTCATCGCTGCATTGTTTACAATAGCCAGGACATGGAAGCAACCTAGATGCCCATCAACTGACGAATGGATAAGAAAGCTGTGGTACATATACACAATGGAATATTACTCAGCATTAAAAAAAAATTCATTTGAAGCAATTCTACTCAGATGGACGAAACTGGAGCCCATTATCCAGAGTGAAGTAAGCCAGAAGCAAAAACAACAATACAGTATATTAACGCATATATATGGAATTTAGAAAGACAGTAACGAGAACCCAACATGGGAGACAACAAAAGGAACGCAGATGTATAGAATAGACTTGTGGACTTTGTGGATGAGGGTAAGGGTGGGATGAGATGGGAGAAGGGCATTGAAGCATGTTAATTGTCATGTGTCTAATCAATCACCAGCCCAGGATTGATGCTCGGGACTGGTGCAGCGAGATTTCCCGGGGGGGAGGGAGGAGGGAGGGGGGACCCGGAGGGGAAGCATATGTAAACCCATGGTGATATCATGACAATGTATGGCAAAAACAATAAAAAAAAAAATCTTGAGTTGCAGAGTAAGTCACAGAAATTTAGGTGCAGATTGTCATAAATAAATGTACATGTTATTGAACATTTCTTTTCACTGAGAAGAAACTGTTAGGCCAGCTGGGTTTTTGAGTAGACAAACAACAGAATTTTGTGAAATTTCTTTTTTTCTTATAGAGGCAAATGGGAGATATGTTAATACTTAGAATACTAGTTAATTTTTTGTATGTTTAGAGGAGCAAGTGGCGTTTGCAGTTCTATTTCAAGGGCATTAAGTTCACTTTGTTTTCTTGTGCTTTTGAATATGTTAAAATTTCATTAATTTAGAAATTAGTGGTTAAGATCTTGAGACCCTTCAGGTGCTGAGGATAAGTTCATATTAGAATGGTTGCCCTATTCTTCAAGTAAGTAATTAAGTAGTATGTGTTAACTTACTATTTTGGTTTGAGAAGAATATTTTAAAGCAGCAATAGAATATTTAGATTTACTTATTGTACTCTAGAAGGAATCATTCGTGAACACAGTTTGCATGCTATTTAAAAATCATTCTCAACTAGCTTATGAAAATTGTAATTTCCTACCCTCTCACCCTGCAGAAAGAAAAGTTACAAGTTGCCAAATTTACTATAGTGCACTTTGTGGATTTCACCCAACATCCACTAAAGGAAAAGTTGGCATTTTGGGGGGGTAATCTTGAAGAATAAAATAGATGTAAGAGAAGAGAAGGCAGAAATGAATGTTTTGTAGTGAGGATTGGGTTATGGGGTAAGGATACAAAAGACTACGTAAACTTTTTTATATTCCTTAAAAGGGATTATTTTACTCAGTAAGATAAAAGGATATGCCCTGATTTCCAGTAGTCATGTATGGATGTGAGAGTTGGACCATAAAGAAAGCTGAGCGCCGAAGAATTGATGTTTTTGAACTGTGGTGTTGGAGAAGACTTGAGAGTCCCTTCGATTGCAAGGAAATCCAGCCAGTCCATCCTAAAGGAGATCAGTCCTGAATATTCATTGGAAGGACTGATGCTGAAGATGAAGCTCCCATTACATTGGCCACCTGATGCGAAGAGCTGACTCATATGAAAAGACCCTGATGCTGGGAAAGATTGAAGGCAGGAGGAGAAGGGGACGACAGAGGATGAGATGGTTGGATGGCATCACTGACTCAATGGACATGAGTTTGAGCAAACTCAGGGAGTTGGTGATGGACAGGGAGGCCTGGCGTGCTGCAGAACATGGGGTTGCAAAGAGTCGGACATGACTGAGCAACTGAATTGGGCTGATTTGGAGCATCAAATATTAGCATCGCAAGGCACAGGAATGGGAACAGTGCATGAAAGGAAAGAATTACAGTCAAAGACAGGCAGCGTTATGTTTTTAAACTTGTTTTTAAGCAGTGGTTACAGAATTAAAGACCTTGACTAGATGACAAAATTATTCTGTGTACTTGAAGAGTGGGAAAATGCATTTTGTTTTAATTTGTGGTTTAGACCAACTTTCTGAATTAATCAATATTAAATGCAATTTAAATACTAACAGTGAGCTACAGTGTAAAACTTAAAATAAATATAACTAAGTAAATAACAATTGAGTTTTAATATCAGTTCTTAAATTTGTTTTGAAGGAAACAGAAGAAATGTGTATGGTACTTATTTCTGATTTGCCTAGTAAAGGATATTCTGTTGAAGAAGTTTCCAACCTAGTAAAACCATTTGGTAGTTTAAAGGATATTTTGATTTTGTCATCTCATAAAAAGGTAAGAGTTGAAAATAGTTGTGAATTCATGTTTTTGCGAGTGCATTTTGAAAAAGATTAACTTTACAAAACTTGAAAGAAAGGGTTTAAGAGCAACACCTCAAAATAAGCTGTCTCAAGCTAAGGCATTTTTAAAATACAAAATATAGTTAATCACTTATTTTTAAAGTTTCGTTCTATAATCAGATGTAGTTTTATGGTGAGAAGGATGGATTTCCCCATTAAAAATTTGCTTTTACATTTAACAGAAAATACTTTAGATCTATATAGTAATAGTTTTTTTAACAACTTACAAAGTTTTGTTTAGCTGTCTTTACTGGTATTTCTGCCTTTTTTTTTTTTTTTTTTTTACCATTTATACTCAAATGGGAGATAACCGTTTTCAGATTGACACTGGTGGAGTCATCAGTGCATAGTTTTATCTGTATGTCTTCACTTTTGTATAATAAGTGTTTATTGCTTTTGTAATTTTAAGACAAAATATGTTAAAGTTTAAATAATGGAAACAGCACCCTCAGAGTAAGTAACGTTCTTATAGAAAGGAGTTGGTGATCATTAGACATTTTTGAGAGTGGAGTCAGTGTACTTAAGAAAACAAAGAAGGAAGGGATAGTAAGTGTAAGTAATTATATTCAGTTTTACTTTATATCAAAAGTAGATTATTTCAGTGGTTGCATAGTTCTACATTAAAAATCACTGAATTGTACACTTAAACAGATGAATTTTATGATATGTAAACTATATTTCATTAAAGCTATTTTCTAAAAAGCATGTTATTTGTAATGTTTAGAGATGGATAAAAATTGAAAAAGAATACTTTTTTTAATATAAGAATTTTATGTGATAATACAGTGAAATAGAGGGAAATTGTGAAACTCTGGGAATGTATAATTCAGATTCATGGTTTGTGTGATATAGCAAAATGACTGTGCAGAAATATAAAATACAAATACAAATCTAGATTATTTATGCTCCAGTTTTGATTAGAGTTGAATAGACTGTTAAGTTTTTGGAGATTTAATATTTTTCTAGATGTAGAAAAATATCAAGTTCACTCATATAAACATTTTAAACATTTTTTAAATCAAAATTAACATAAAGCAAAATTGAAATAAAAGATTTAAAATATTTGTATAAATGGGAAACAAAGGATTTGTATAAAGCTATAAAATACTAAAAGTTTGATAAATATACTGGCTAATGACATGGAGAATTCATTTTAAAAACTACAACTATACATAAAAATATGGACTGTTTTCACCTCATTAACTTTCAAACATATGGAACAAGATTCAATCTTGTTACTTACCCAGGCATGAAAATTAAAACCGAACTGTACTGTACTCCAGTTTTATACTTAAGAAAATAACAGGACCTAACTTGATAACCATTACACATTTGTTTGGTTCTTTCATTCCTCATATTTCTCATATTTTATCAATCATTGAGTTTATTTACTCGATACATGTGCGTTTAATCTCTGCTACGTACTAGATATTGCTCTGGGTAGTAAGGATATAGTGATGAATAAGATAAATAAGATTTCCTTTGTGTCATTTACTACAGTGTCCCTTGTTATTCTTCTTTAGTATTGCCTATGACTTCAGTCATTATTTCTTGGTTTTAGTTGTAATGTTCTTAGTGTATAGGCCTCACCTTTCTAAGGAATGTGTTTTTTATTTTAAAAAATATCTGCTAAGTTATGAAATTCATTTGACTCTTAAGTATTTAAATTTTTTAAGAAGTAACTTTATAAGACATTTTTCTTGTTCTTGTAATTTCTATTTTAAAAGGCATTTATAGAAATAAATAGAAAATCTGCAGATTCCATGGTAAAATTTTATACCTGCTTCCCAATATCAATGGATGGAAATCAACTGTCAATAAGTATGGCTCCTGAAAACATGGATTTAAAAGACGAGGTAAATATTAGATTTACCATCATATTTACTAGACTATTTTAATCAAAGTTATTATAGTCTGTTTTGTTTTCTAGTTTTCTTCTTTGGGTCATGTGTTTTTTCTCAAACAAGAAGAAAGCATCTTCCTGTTTCTCCATGGTCTCCCATCTCATTGTCTGAGAGTTACTTCCATACTAAGGGAATCCAATCCCTCATGTATGGTGGAAGGGATTATTTCCTTTCATTTCTTATAACCAGCTGGTGCTAGGTCTGATCTGTTTTAACTCCTGAAATTTCTGGAATTTGTTCTCTCTTCATCCCATTCACCTTTGCTTCACCGCTTTAAAACTCAAAGTAAAAATATTTGTTTGTTATATACTCTACCTTCAGTTTTGTCTCCCTCAAACCTTTTTCACAAAGTCATGACACTGGCGTAAAATTCATCAAATTCAACTGATTTAGAAATCCTTCATTGTTTCTCTGTGACCTACAAACATTTACTGCTAAGAGGCATGAAGCAGAGATACTAGGAATCTCTAGAGAAAGATGGAAATGCATGTCTTTTGAAAAAACCTTCCATAGAGAATCATTCTAATGTGATTTAATTGCTGGGGTAGTTTTATATATGTCAGCGTTGAAGAGAAAAAAATTTAAGGACTCTTGTCTCATAAGGTAAAGTTCATTTTCTGTACATTTAAGCCTTTCATCAGCTAGCTTCTTCCAGCTTTGATGTCTTTGTGTCATGCCACTCTTGGCCTCTGTATAATTCAGTAACATCAAATTGCTATACACTTAATAACCTTGTGATGTTTTTTTCACTAGCTTATATCTCTGTTTGTTCTCGTCCTCAGGTTTGCTTTGTAATTTGAGTTTTCTTACTGTCTGCTAAATTAGATCTCTTATTCCTTGTATGTGAATTTGAATGTCTTCCCTAAAATTGTACCCACTTACTAGTCTTTAATGTTCTTAAGGACTAAGAAGAATTAAAGTCTATGGTTGGGTGTGACTTAAATAACTTCTATAAGAAGAGGGAAAGATTTTTGGAAGGAACAAAAATTTTGCTTGACTCTCATGAAGTAGTTCTTAATGCTTGTTCATATTTTATTATAAATTTTGACTAATAAAATGAACAAAGGAGGAAGAGAGTGCACCTTCATTCTTCTTTATTTTGCCTTTCTAGGAAGCTATATTTACAACCTTGATTAGAGAAAAAGACCCAGAGGTAAATTTTGCATTTAAATGCTTTTGTACACTTGTTTAATTGGTTAAAACGCTGTTTGTTTTATTGTTTTCACCTGTCAAGAATTAAAGAAAATCTTGGCACTAGTTTTAAAATTTTGATGTGATGGAGATGTCGTATGAGTCTTCTCAATAAAAAAATGAGAAATAGAGGATAAAGGAGTCCCTAATGTGAAATATTTTTTAGATTCTGGAGCCATATTAACTGATTTGGATAAATATTGGGTATATTAGATCTTTTGGGTAAGTGTTAATGTTGATAGAAAAGAGATTATACTTCCTTTTTTAGTATATTGTTTCACTGATCATTCAGATATAAAATTAATATTTTATCTTTACCTATATAGTCATTTTCTTACTTTGGGGAGAGGATGTCACCTGGCCTCTGAAAAATTTAATTATTGTTAATCTGTGTTTTACAGTTTGATACTTCAGCTATGTGTGTGCGTTTTTTTTTTTTTCTTTCTTTCTATGTTGTCTCTTAAATACTACAGGCAAATATAGATAAAATTTACAATCGATTTGTACATCTTGATAACTTACCGGAAGATGGACTTCAGTGTGTACTTTGTGTTGGACTTCAGTTTGGGAAAGTGGATCACCATGTATACATGAGTAATAAAAACAAGGTAACAAGGTCCCTTCTATTTTAGCTGTATATCTTATAGAGAATATGTAGCTGAACTCTATGTTCAGTATGGTCTGCAGCTTTTAATTCAACTTCTGAACTGAAACACCTGTAAACATTATTCAACCTCTGAGCAGAATTATAATATACTATCTTATTTTCTCCTGGGCTGGAATAAGAAGGAAGAACTCCTGGTTTTAAGGAGAAATAGAAACTTGCACAAGGTAGAAAGACCATTATCTTACGGGGAAGTTTAGACTTGAGTTCATCTAGCTTTAAGTAGTTTTGTGACCTTAGCTAAGATGTTTACACTTCTGATTCTTATTTGTAAAATGAAAAGATGTCAACCAGATATTTTTTAAAGTCCTTTCTAGTGTTAAAACACATAGAGATTACTCTGTTAAGTTATATGTAAAGAAGTAGAAATAATCTTTCCTTATTTTCATAATTTGGCTAAAGCGAAAAGGATAAATCCTTTTTATATTTACTGTACCCTTTGTCTTTTCTTAATTCAGATATGTGCCCGTGAAAGTTAGGGTTTGGTTAACCATATATTGGGGCTTCCCCTTCCCAGGTGGCTTAGTGGTAAAGAATCCGGTTGCTAATGCAGGAGAAGCAGGAGACATGGGTTTGATTCCTGGGTTGGGAAGAGCTCCTGGAGGAGGAAATGACAGCCCACTCCAGTATTCTTGCCTGAGAAATCCCATGGACAGAGGAGCCTGGCAGGCTACATTCCATGGGGTAGCAAAGAGTCGGATATGACTTAGCACACACAGACACAACCGTATATTACCTAGAAAGTTTGAAAGGGTTTTATAGCATACTTGACAGTATTTGCTCCATAAGATATATCCAATCTATCAAGTAGTAGATACTAATTTCTTTGACATGTTCAAGAAATTTCTTTAATCATGTTTGTCAAAGTTGAGTAGTGTTAGCCATACTTACATTATTGTCCAGCGATCGACCACCCTCCATCTCTAGAGTGCCTGTCCATTAAACAGGAACTCCCCATCCCCCCTTTTCTAGCTCCTGGCAGCTACCACTCTACCATTCACATGTTGTGTCTCTCTGAATTTGACTGTTGCTATTTTAGGTGCCTCGCATAAGAGGAATTGTACAATGTTTGTCCTTTTATGTCTGGTTTATTTCACTTAGCATAATGTCTTCAGCATGTGTTGTATCCTATTTCAGAATTTCCTGCCTTTTTGAGGCTGAGGCTGATAAAATACCCCGTTATATGCATGTACCACATTTTATCCGTCTGCTCATTTGTTGATTGATACTTGGGGTTGCTTTTGCCTTTTGACGGTGTGAATAATACTATATGAACATTCATGTACAAATACTTGTTCCAGTTCTGGCTTTCATTTCTTTTAGGTATATATTAAAAAATGAAATTGCTAGATCTTATGGCAATTCTACTTTTAATTTTTTAAGAAGCTTAAGATTGTTTTGTCTTCTCCAAAGGCAATTCTTCAGTTAGATAGCCCTGAATCTGCTCAGTCAATGTACAACTTTCTGAAACAAAACCCACAGAACATAGGTGACCATGTATTGACCTGCACATTATCTCCAAAGATGGACTCATCAGAGGTAAGATTATTTTGTATCAGTTTTTGTTTGTTTGTGCTTTTAGAAAATGAAGGAGGCATAAAGGTTATTCTCAAAGCTAGAGGATATAATCTGAAAGTAATTTTAAGAATTATTCTTGGGCAGTAGTCAAACTGGTTATGAGTTTGTTTTAAACTTGTATTTTGCAGTCACTGTTCCAGTTTTTATAGCTTATGGAACAGTGTGAATTTGTCTGAATGAGAATAAATTGAGGTAATCTTAGGAAATGTAGCATATATGGTCATAAGTGCCAAGCAATTCCATATCCATAGCATGATTATCTCCAGAATGCAGAATCTACATTGAGTCCATTTTTACTTCCTCCTGATGGAAGTTTGTTTATTTCTTTTGTTTAAATTATTTATAAACTCTCTTCTTGTATAAGAAGTAAGATTTTAGTTTCTTGGCTTGCACCATAGTAAAAACACTGTCATCATGTTACTCAGGTCATATAACTTAGTTACTATTTGTTGAATCTGCTCTCAGAGCTGTTTTCCTCACACTCTGTTCTGAATTTATGGCCATTTGCTTTGTAAAGCACTTGTATATTTCTGCTTTTCTTTTTATTGGTCTTCTGAATTACATCTGTTATTTCTTGCATTCTGTATCTCCTGCTCTCTTGGATTACTTTCTGTTTGCTAGAATACATTGTCAACTAATTTTCCCAGAAAGTATGTGTGGCCAGTAGACCTTTGGAATCCTTGCATATTTGGAAATGACTTTATTTTTCTCTTATTTATTTCATTGATAATGTGTCTAGGTGAAGAATTCTTTGTCCATACTGTTCTTTTATTGTTTGTTTTTTTAGTGGAGAAGACAGACTAGATAATTCACACACACACATATACACCTTGCCTATTATAAAATAGGTTATCTGTAATATATTGTGTGTATGTGTCAGGTGGTTAAACGTGCTGTGAAGTACTGTGGAGACAAATCAAGAAAAAAAGGATACAGAGTGCTGAATGACCGGGTATGCCAGGGAGATATGTATATTTTAGACTGGTCAAGGCTCCTCTGAGAAAGAATTATTTGAGAGACCTAAAAGAAAGAAAGAAGAGAGCAAGTTCTACTAACATAGCAAGGAGAAGAGGTTTTTAAAGAAATTAAGAGCTAAGGCCTTAAGGACAGTTTGGTGATTTGGGAGGATCAGTATGATTAAGTACAGTGAACAAGATTTTAACTTGGTTTGGATTTTATTTCTGACATTCTGCAGATCTAGAAATTAGTATGTTCCTTCACCTGAGGAAAATTTTTCTCATGTTTTTGAATATTCTCTTTAAAATTTAATGTTCTGTCTTTCTGAAATTAGCACTTGTACTGATAACTGTGGATGATATATCCTATTGAATTTTTTTTATTAATTTTAAAAACAGTTTTTTAGAGAGTATTCTTTAGAGTTGTTTTTAAAGGAGTTCTCTGAAATATCTTCAGTCATTTTTGTATGCTTAACTTGTTCTCACTTGTGCATTTGTTTCTCTCTGACTAATTTATGAATAAAGAAGCAAGTTAGCTAATACAAGTATCTGGTATAGATTTCCTTCACTATCATATAGGTTGGTTTTGTTTTCTAAAGGTTTCTCCCGTGAATGAGAAAACTGTTTGTAAGCACTGTGGGTAGGGTTTATACTGCCATCTTTAGTTTTCTTTATATATCATTACAATGTAGACGCAGTACCTTACCAGGTATCCTAGTAAAGGAGGCTTTTACTCTGGGATGTCACCTCTCACACCAGGAACCTCTCTAGAAGTATTATTCAGTTTCTATGTAATATAGTTCTCAGCTTTTAATCTGACAAGATCTAAAGATAGACAATTCTCAATTCAGCACACATGATTCCCACAGAAAAAGCCTTCAGCTAGTATGTAAAAGTTCTGAAATGTGGATATTTTTGCTGTTTTGTTCAGTGATATATCCTAAGTGCCTGGATCAATGCTTGGTGTAGGTGTATAAGCACTGAATTTTAGTTCCTGTTCCTTTCATTTTGGGCCCCAGGACATTGCTTTCTTGGTGGTTCAGATATATGTTTAAAAGGATGAATGTTAAAATTTGTCCAGCATTTCTATATGTTTTGTGTAGAAAGCTTTTTAAGTCAACTAGACTCCCTTATAAATATTAAATCTTTTAAAATTATAATTTCACACAAAGATGTTGATAGTTCAGGTTTTTATTCTTAGCAGAAGTGGCATTGCCAGGCTTTTAAAGTTAAAATTTTTCTTATTTATTATCAGCATTATGGAAACTTTTCTCATTAATTTCTGTGTATCATTTATTCTGAATAACCTTATTTAGAGCTCTTTAAAAATAGGGGGAAAGTTCTAGAGCATGATAATTATATGGACACTGGGAACTACCCATTTTGATATATTTTTAAGGTATGGTTATGTCTTTTTTGGCTTAAGATTTTTAAGAACTGAAGACATTGCATTGATGAATTAAATATTTTAAATCCAGTAGGATAGACACTAATAAAATATGGAATTATATTACAGGTGAAAGCTGAGAAAGACCCAGAACTAGGAAAGGAAAGGTAAGTTTCTTTAAGTTTGCTAACATTTTTTATAAGTTAATTACTGAATTTTATTTCTCTATTTTATTGTAATTGTTTACTTATAACAAAAAGTTTATCTTTCATGATAATTTTGTGTGTATATGAGTGCTGTCAGGGCACTTTTTTCTTTTGTTTGGAGGTTTTAGGGGCTAGTTTGACTTTGGGGCTTTTTGTTACTATTGTTTTTGGTCTCAAATATTTACTGAATTCTTTTTTTTTTTTTTTTAAGGAAAAGAGAATGTATACACACAGTTTGTATTAAATATATAAATTTGACTTCTTTATAAAATGTTTTGCTAAGACTTGAACAATTCATCTGTGTTATCACTATTTGCTAGACTTTTCTATTCCAAAATAGTTAGGCACAGTAGTAAATTTTCAATTATTTTGTAGAACCCTTTGAAAGTTCATTGAGTTTTTAAAATGAAAAAGATACTATTTAGTGTGTATTTTGATATAAAACAAAATAATATGTACACTGCTTTATATTTTCAGAGGTTGAAAGTTTGTTCTTTAGAGTCTATACAAACTAGTAACTCACTACTTTTTTGGACTACATATGGTATATCCTCTGCTTAGTGACTTTTTAATCCTGATGAATATCATACTCATTACCACTTTTGTCTCACCAATGAATAAACCCCCTTTTTACTGCTCATCACTGGGAATCACTCATTGAGAATTCTTTTCCCTTTTATAGTAAGGAGTTTACCCTTATTTCTTAGTCAGGTGTTGTAAGAGCTTATTGATTTGAAGGAGGAGTTTGCGTGTTTAAATATGGGAAGTTATTCTTATTTGATACACTGCTAATTATAAGAGGACTAAAAAACAGAATGTCTTACAAGTTTTTGTCTCAATTTTTATGAGACTTTTAAATGGTAAAGCTGATTATAAGTACTTTAAAATATATTGGTAACTTTAAGCAATAGATTTGCTATATGTGTTCACATAGACCTTTTTAAGTTGCACATCATTGTAACAGTTACATTTACATGCCTAAGAAGTAGAAACCAAAAGCAGTGTTTGCTATAAAAGCCTACAAAGGGCTGGATAAATAGCAGTGCCACATGTGGTATATAAATAGACCTGCAGTTTGGGCACGGTAACTCGCTGGTAAGTAAGTAGGCTCTTCCAGAAATCCACTGTATACATTTCATTTGACAGTTTCTTTCATGTGTGAAAGAATAGTTATTGTATGTGTTTTGGTCATTTTCTCTTTCATTGTTTTGACTTTTAAAGTCAAGTGTGTCTTAATTTACAGATAGTTGTCTAAGCTTATAAAAAGAATTTTTAAAGTTCTAGCACTAATAATTTTTACAGTCATTTTTTTCTGATACGTATGACATTAGAGAAAAGAGACATGGGTATGTTGCTGAATACTTCACATTTCTTTTTTCTCTCTCTTTTATTCACATTTCTTTACTGGAGTGATCCTGAGAAAATACTTGTGCTTGTTACATTTTTTTTGTTAAAGCACTGTGGATGCTAATTCATTAATATGATCCTCTTGTTTATAATTAATGTAAAGTGTTTCCTTTTTTAAAGAATCTCACATGGATATATTAATAATTTAAGAAAATTCTGCATTTTACCTGTTCTAACTGCCCCCAATGTCAGCATTATTTATCACGTGATTAAGATTGCAAATAAGCGTGCAAAATGAAGTGTTTGCAAGTTCATTAATAATGTTGGGAAAAAGTCAGTGGCCGTAACTAATCTTCAGTGTTATGTCTCATTCTGAAGTTTCTTGGAAGCGTGTTGTTGTTCAGTCGCTAAGTTGTGTCTGAGTCTTGGCGACCCAATGGACTGCAGCACGCCAGGCTTCCCTGTCCTCTGCTGTTTCTTCTGGAGTTTGCTCAAACTCATGTCCATTGAATCAGTGACGCCGTCCAACCATCTCATCCATTGTCGACCCCTTCTCCTGCCCTCAATCTTTCCAAGCATCAGGTCTTTTCCCGTGAATCAGCTCCTCCCATCAGGTGGCTAAAGTATTGGAGATTTCAGCATCAGGCCTTCCAGTGAATTATTCAGGATTGATTCCCTTTAGGATTGGCTGATTTGATCTCCTTGCTGTCCAAGGGACTCTCAAAAGTCTTCTCCAGCACCACAATTTGAAATTATCAGTTCTTCAGCACTCAGCCTTCTTTATGGTCCAGCTCTCACATCATACATGGCTACTGGAAAAACCATTGCTTTGTCTTTATGGACCTGTCAGCAAACTAATGTCTCTCCTTTTCAATATGCTGTCTAGGTTTGTTATAGCTTTTCTTCCAAGGAGCAAGCAATCCATTTAATAACATGGATACAGTCACTATCCACAGTGATTTTGGAGCCCAAGAAAATAAGATCTGTCACTGTTTCCACTTTTCCCCGCATTTATTTGCCATGAATTAATGGGACCCAATGCCATGGTCCCATTTTTTTTTGAGTTGAGTTTCAAGGCATCTTTTTCATTCTTTCACCTTACCAAGAAGCTCTTTAGTTCCTCTTCACTTTGTGCCATTAGAGTGGTATTATCTGCATATCTGAGGTTATTGATACTTCTCCTGACAGTCTTGGTTCAAGCTTGTGATTCATCCAGCCCAGCATTTTGCATGACATACTCTGCATATAAGTTAAAGAGACAAGGGTAATAATATATAGCCTTGACTTACTCCTTTCCCAGTTTTTGAACCAGTCTTCTATTTCTGGTTCTGTTACTTATTGACCTGCATACAGGTTTCTCACAAGGCAGGTAAGGTGGATGAAGTTGATGTTTTTCTGGAACTCTGTTGCTTTTTTGATAATCTAACAGATGTTGGCCATTTGATCTCTGGTTCCCCTGCCTTTTCTAAATCCAGCTTGAACATCTAGAAGTCCTTGGTTCACGTACTGTTGAAAACTCGCTTGGAGAATTTTGAGCGTTACTTTACTAGCATGTGAGATGAGTGCAATTGTGCGGTAGTTTGAGCATTCTTTAACATTGCCTTTCTTTGGGATTGGAATGAAAACTGACCTTTTCCAGTCGTGTGGCCAGTGCTGAGTTTTCCAAATGTGTTGGCATATTGAGTGCAGCACTTTATCAGCACCATGTTTTAGGATTTGAAATAGATCAGCTGAAATTCCATCACTTCTGCTAGCTTTGTTTGTAGTGGTGCTTCCTAAGGCCCACTTGACTTTTATACCCCAGAATGTCTGGCTGTAGGTGAGTGACCACATCATCATGGTTATCTGGATCATTAAGACCAAGACCTTTTTTGTACAGTTCTTCTGTGTATTCTTGCCACTTCTTAATCTCTTCTGCTTCTGTTAGGTCCTTACAGTTTCTGTCCTTTATTATATGAACATGGAAAGTGTGTGTATGGTGATACTCTTTGGTCTCATGGCCAGCTTTTATTGTATACCTTCTCTGAAGGTTTTGAAACCCTGGTGTTATGTTGGGATGGAGATAGGATGGAGGGGTGAGGAGATTAGAACCTCCTGCCTTCGTAAAGTCCTTTTTTGGTCTAGTTTCCAGAAAATGATTTTGTTTTCTTTGATCTTTTAAGAGACTGATTTTTGACTCTGGTGTTAATAATTTAACTTATTTAACTTCTCAAACTGACCCTCCAAGCTAACTTGGTGAACACTGAAGCTTTTTCCATATTAGCCAGAAAACTAGATACTATTTGAATCCTGTGAAGAAATCAGTATAAAGACTGACACCAAAGAACAAATATAGAATTAAGCTATTTTCCCAAGTAGGCTCATACTGTTTGTCCAAAGTGTGGACCTACATAGTGATTCATTATGTTAAAAAGATAATAGCTTTTTAAATTTACTGACAAAATTAAAATAAGGTAAACAGGAAGGACTTGCTATATATCCTAGAGCCAGGAATCAAAATCACCATTTTTCTCTTCTAAAGCCCGATAAATTGGTAGTTTCACATGGCCCTAACTTGTAAAGCCTTTAGGGTTAATGTGCAGTTCTGTAATGAGGCAGGAATTTGAATTTAATCATTATTGGAAATCAGTCTTTTAAAAATGAAACTTATAAGTGAAGTTACAAATTTACAATTTAAAAATGAAAACTCACTTTTTGAGAAGTAATATTTACATGACTGCTTTAATTGAATGTCACAGCTTTTTTTTTAATCTTTATCATATTTGTGCTTGGCAACAAGTTTTTTCTCGACTTGTGTTAAGAAGTTGGAACATCAAAAACCAGCCATTTTATATTTTAATATAAGGGATGTGAATTATTTCAAATAAAAGACTTTAAATCTTTTCAGCAGACAAAGGGTAGCTTATACAGATGAATAGAATATTATTTTATTAAAGTCTATGGTTACTGACTTTTTAACTTAAATAAATTCTCGAAACTCTTTGCCTTAACAGCTTTCCTATTCAAGAGGTGTTTCTCTGATCTCTTAGAAAAATTTTCTCCTTTGGAATTTTAAGTTTACCATCTTTGAGGGAGGGAGAAATTGTTTATTGGCTCATGTGATTAGACCCTAATGCTATAGCAGTTTTTCCAACCTTTTGAAATATTATTAATGTCTCAGGACACAGATCTTGTGGTGACTGAAGAGTACTATATCTTTAATTATTCTATATAACTGGAAAGATTTAACATCTTCTTGTGATATAGCAAAGACCTCTACAAACTTTTATTTATAATAAGACTACATGTTTATGTAAAAGTGACCCTATCAGCTTTGCCACTATAGATTTCTGACAAGAGTATTTAAAAAATATTTTCCGAGAAAGTTTTCTTGTAAGTATTACTAATAAATACAGTTCTTGGGAAATTAAAAACAAATCTGTTTCACATCCTAAAGAAAGAAGTGACATTATTAAGAGTGTGAACTTCTACGTTCTGTTTATGTTCCGTTTTGGTAAGGCTAACTTAGAGAATTGTTAATTTTAAAGCATGAGTCATTAGTTTTGTGAACCATGAACATATTTTACTGTTGGGAAGATAGGATCTAATAATAATTTGCAATGTCTTGAATTCACATTCAGCCTTCGAATATCAGGGGCCAACTTGACACAGAAGGGGAAAAAATGCTTATAACTTACGTGGGTAAAAGGTCCATACCAGTGGTCATAATATTGCTATTATTTCATTGAGCTAAAAAGAAATCATTAGTGCAGTGGAGGCTCTTTTTAAAATTTTATGTTATCTATATATTTACATCAAAACTCCTAACCATTTTAATGTTGACTGAGTGGATTTCCTAGTGCTTAGGAAATCTTTTTGCATTAGGAAGTCTTAACAGTTAGCATCAGCAGGGTTATTTATGATGGTTGAATTCTCATCATAGTTTGATTTTTGTTTGTATTCTTTTTGTTTTTAAATACTTTTAGCCCTGACTTGAGAAACAGTCCAGTTGATGAAAGTGAGGTGCAAACAGCAGCTGATAGTCCCTCTATTAAACCTAGTGAGATTGAAGAAGAATCTGTTCCCAGCGTTCAAACAGGAACTTTTATACAGCAGAAAGAGCCTTTTGAGGAAGAACCAGAAAAAACACTATGTGTCTCTGATTTTGCTCTTGAAACATTTGAAATTGAAACTCAAGGAGAGGAGGTCAAAGTGGAAATTCCTCTTGTAGCATCCACGTCAGCCAGTATTGACTTATTCACTGAAAATGTAGGGGACTCTCTTTTAAATCAGCAGATGTATACTGGTGACTTTGAGAAGGAAGAGACAGAAATTATTAACCCGGAAACAGAGTTACCAACATCTGATAATACATTTATAGAAGAGAGGAACATCAAAGGAATTCTAGAAGACTCTTCATCTGAAGCAGATTTCTTTTCTGGGATTACACAGTCTGTGATAGAAGCTGTAGCTGAAATAGACAAACACGAAACTGTTTCAGAAATAGTACCATCTACTTGTGTTGTGGCCTTAGTACCTGGAATTTCCACTGGGGATGAGCAGGCCGTAAGCGCAAGAGGAATTTCTGAAAAAACCAACGTGGATGAGAAGGAGGAGAATGAATTAAATACTAAGGAAGCCAGAATGGATCTGAAAATAGGAAGAGAGAAGACTGAGAAGAATGATAGGATGGTTACAGAGAAGCTGGATAAGGTTGTAGCTGCAGTGAAAGAAAAACCTGCAGAAAACTCAGTGACCAAGGCATGTCCAAATAAAACAGTGGTTCAGGCCAATAAGCCTGATGAAACTAGTAAAATTAGTATGCTGGTTGCATCAAATGCATCTAGCAGTAAATCAGGCATCAAGGCTGATGTGGTCTCTTCTACAAAGGCAAAAGCTACAGCTTCAAAATCTGAAAACCAGAAAAGTTTTCTAAAATCTGTACTCAGAGATCAAATAAATGCTGAAAAGAGACTTTCAGCCAAGGAATCAGGTCTGCTTAAACCTACAAGTGCCAGGTCAGGCTTGGCTGAAAACAGCAGTAAATTAAAACCCATTCAGAGCGGTGTTACCAGAGGAAGCAGTGGAAGGATCTCAGCCCTGCAAGGCAAAGATTCTAAACTGGATTACAGGGATGTTACAAAACAGCCTCTGGAAACAGAAGCTAAACCTTCCACCATCATGAAACGGGATGACAGCAACAATAAGGTGAGGAGGGTAGGAAGAATGGCTGTGTCTTTGAAGTGATTAGTCTCTTTATTGTAGCTAAGGAGTAGGAGGTGTAATTCCATTTTATACTTTCATCTCCTCACTCCTTTTGTCCCCAAGCTCTTTTTCCCTTTCTTAAATGACTCCCTTTCTTAAATTGATTTAAGCCAGTAGACACTTAGAATAATAAGCTCAAATTTGTAATTTATTAACATGTGAAAGCATTATTTGGATAAAATATGGTCAGTAATAAAACTTTGCATTGAAAATAAAATTCTGCAGTGAGTCTCCTGCAGTGATTTAACACCCTGTTTCTGAAATGGAAAACCGTTTTCTCTTTTAAATTGAAGCTTCATTTATCAACTTACTGATAGACGTTGTAGCTATTGAGAAGAAAAGATCAGTAAAACTGAATTTAACTACAGTTTATGGAGATGATGCTTGTATTGTTAAATGATTGTTGACTTCACTTGGAATACCTATTAAATATTTGTATAGTTGAATGTGTTTGGGTAATACTTGCTCTCTGCATTCTTTTTTTTTTTGTTTTAAAGGACATTAATAATCTAGTTGTAAATTCTGTTTTTCTGTGTTTCTTATTTAATATTTCAGACTTTGACAGGGCAAAACACTAAGAATCCTAAAAACACCACTGGTAGAAGTTCAAAATCCAAAGAGGTAAGAAGCAGTCCGCTAATATGGACCCATCTGTTCCATCATTCCATAAGAGTTTGTCTACCTTGTAACTTGTGTCTCTCCTATAATAATTAGCTTGATATAGAGCAAGGGACAGGAATGAGATATTTTATTTTTGACCTTACTACCAGTTTGTTTTCTGACCTTTAACTAAGCTAAATAGTTTGTGTTCTTAGTGGGGGCAAAAAGTTCTACAAGAATGGAAAGGGAATTAGAAAGGAAGACACTTCCAGCCTCCTCTCAATAGGAATAGGTTATAATACAGAATAAAAGCTTGTGTGTAAAGGAGATTGACTGTTGACTGGAGTTCTCTCTAATTTGTGGTCCTTTTGGTATGGCTTAATTTACCCTAATTAGATGAGCTCTAAGATTTACTTTCTGGTTACTGACGTCTACTGCCAAATAAACATACTATAATTTTTATTTGGCTGTTTGGTATTTTAGGTTTCTGTTACTCATAGATTATTTTTTCAGTTATTTTACTTTTTTCTTCTGATAGTGGGTAAATTTGAGCCTATTTTGTTAGGGCAAGGAGAAATCTTACTAGTTTAAAAAGCCAGAAGTAAAGATTATGGTTCATTTCATGGCTTAATAAATTGTGCAATTACTTACAGATTCCCCCTCCTGCCCCCAAATGAATGGGGTATATATTCTAATGCCATTATTATGTTTGCTAGTAATTGACCATTGATAGCATACTAAATGCGTAGGAGACCTGTCAGGAATTTATTTTCATTTTGGCACCATTTTTCAAATCACAGATAACTGTTTGGGTTTTTTGTTTTTTGTTTTTTTTTAGTAAAAAGTTTTTCATGTAACTTTCTCAAAACATAAAACTTTATATAGGCATACCTTAGATATTACAAGTTTGGTTCCAGACTGCCATAATAAAGTGAATAGCACAATAAAAGTGAGTCACATGAATTTTTTGGTTTCCCAAGTGCGTGTAAGTTACATTTGTACTGTACTATACTCTTAAGTATGCAGCATTGTGTCTTAAGAAAATGTACATACGTTAATTTTAAAATACCTTATTGCCAAAAAATGCTATCATCTGAGCCTTCAGTAACTCAGTCTTTTTGTAAATAGAAGCATCAAAAATCACTAACTAGAGATCATCATAACAAATATAGTAATGATGAAAAAGTTTGAATAATGTGAGAATAATTGAAATGTGACAGAGACATGAAGTTAGCAGATGCTGTTGAAAAAGTGGCGCCAGTAGACTTGCTTATCACGGGGTTTTCATGGATCTTCAGTTTGTAAAAAATGTATCTGCGAAATACAATAAAACAAAGTATGCCTGTATCTTAATATTGCATATCTTAAAATATGTATTATATGTGTAAATTCATCGTGGAACAATCTAGTTAGCTGTTAACTTTCTAGTTTTCATTTGAAGTGCTTTTAGTAGTCTATGAAGTCTCCAAAACTCTTGCTAGATATCATTTAACATATGGAAGCTGTAAGCTTTTACATTATATTGTTTGATAAGTGCATTAAATGCAGTACTTTTGTGCGTCATATTTTAAAACCCACATCATTTAGAAAATAATTGTAATCTTACTGAAATTGGATTGATATTGTTAGGATTTGCCTTTGGCATTGTTTACTCTTTGGCTTTTTGGGGCTTTGAAAAGTAATTTCAGCTTTAGGAAACATCTCTGTGCTGAAATTCTCATACCGTCTCTTGAAATACTCACAAATGATAGATACGTCATGCACATTTATTGAAACTATTTGGGACCTAGCCAGTTATCAGCAGTTGTTCACAGTTCTGATTTTTTAAAAAATTTTTCCAACAGGAACCCTTATTTCCATTTAATTTGGATGAATTTGTTACTGTGGATGAGGTTATAGAAGAAGTAAATCCTTTTCAAGTCAAGCAGAATCCACTGAAGGGAAAAAGGAAAGAAGCTCTCAGAAATACCCCTTCCTCTGAACTGAACTTGAAGAAGAAGAAGGGAAAGATCTCTGCTCCTCGTGTGGTTGAGGGAGACTTATCTTTTGTAACATTGGATGAGATTGGGGAAGAGGAAGATGCAGCTGCACAGCTAGCACAAGCGCTGGTCACTGTGGATGAAGTAATTGATGAAGACGACATAAATGTGGAAGACATGGTTAAAAATTCACACTCACTTCTTACATTAGATGAGTTAATTGATCAAGATGATTGTATTTCTCACAGTGAAACTAAAGATGTTACTGTCCTATCTGTGGCTGAAGAGCAAGATCTTCTCAAACAGGAACGCTTGGTAACTGTGGATGAAATTGGGGAAGTGGAAGAGCTGCCTTTAAATGAGTCAGCAGATGTCAGTTTTGCAGCTTTAAATACTAAAGGAGATGAGGGAAGTACTGGAAGAGATTCTGTTGGGTTCATTTCTTCTCAGATGCCTGAAGACCCTTCTGCTTTAGTTACTGTAGATGAAATACAGGATGACAGCAGTGATCTGCATTTAGTGACTTTAGATGAAGTAACTGAAGAGGATGAAGACTCTCTGGCAGATTTTAACAACCTGAAAGAAGAGCTTAATTTTGTTACTGTTGATGAAGTTGGAGAGGAAGAAGATGGAGACAATGATTTAAAAATTGAGTTAACACAGAGGAAAAATGACCATCCCACTGATAAGAGAAGTGATAGAAAAAAGAGAACTGTGGACAAAAAGAAGACAAAACTTGAAGCTTTGTCTCAAGTGGGCCCAATAAGTGAGAATGTTATGGAAGAAAATCCAAAAACTGTGACTGAAAGACGTTCAGCAGGTAGATACTTAGAAGTGATAATTTTTATTTTATGAGAGGACTACATTTAAATTTTTAAAAATATATTTTATAATATTACCAATAATGTCATTGTAGCCAACAGATAGTTGTGGCCAAGTGATATTTTCCAAAGAAATATGTTCAAGATTCACAAAGTTCTCTTAGTTCGGATCTTACACCTAAGTTACTGTATCTCAAGAAAAAAATAACAAAAACAGAAGGCAAACTAGGGTACCCAAATTAGAATTGGAATGACAATGTTATATTTGTGATATTGAGAATAATACAGCTTTTGATAAGTAGAAGGCTATTTATATCTGACTGCCTCCTAGATTTTGCTTAGACATAGCATTTAGGAAAATCTGTGATGGTCCCATTTCACTTTTAGGTAATATTTTGATGGTATACAATGACAGATCAGTTCGCTTTTAGTGCTTTACGGAGAGCAAGATAATTTCCAATACAGAAGTCTTGAGCGATTTAGCCATACTAACAGTAAAAAATGCTATAAAGATCCCACAGACTTGTGGAACAAAATAGAAAAAAAATGTGTGTAAGTTATTTAAGAAAAGCAGGTAGGAAAGTGTAGTTTTGGTCAAGATAAATGGGAAAATAAAAGGAGAATGCTTAGACTAATGCTGAATGTTTTAAAATAGAATTCTCCTATTTTTTATTAGAAATAAGTTTCCTTTCAAAATTTGTGTAATACTGTATTTTTTTTACAAAGAAGTATTATAGTTGTTACTCAGAATTAAAATTAATTTAAATGCTGTTACTGTTGTAATAATTAGACTTTCTCCTTAAAGCTACAGTGCCAGCGAAGAGAGTTAGAATTGGAAAAATGCCACCATCAGAAAAAGCTGTTATAGTGGAACCAGCAAAAGACGAAGAGGCCTTCCAAATTAGTGAAGGTAAAGTAAGATTAATTGAAGCGGGGGAGAGAGTAACATGACATGAGGTGGTGGTTAAAGTTCCAAAGTGTCGAAAAAGATTGAACAGGGCAAGGGATGGGAGTGAGGGGAGGCAGCCTATTAATAATTAGATCTGGGTAGAGGTTTTTATCTTTACCATTGTAGAGATTATTGGAATGGGATAATAAAATAATAGGTGACCCTGCTGTAATTTGTTACTAATTTTCATGGAAATGATCCATGAAAGGTTATTCTGACCATGTTGCAGCATCAAATAGGGATCGTGTGCTAGCTAACTCTTACTTGTGGATCAGGTTCCTTGCTTTGTGGATGCTGGCGAGCAGCATATAAGATGTCTTAATAACATTAATATAATTTATGTTGAAACAAATAGGAAACAATGTCTATAATACTCCAGTTACTTAACAAGTATTTGTTACTGTGTATGTTATGTGTGTTATTCACTTCAGCCCTGTCTGACTCTGTGACCCCATGGACTGTAGCCTTTCAGGCTCCTCTGTCCATGGGATTCTCCAGGCAAGAATACTGGAATGAGTTGCCATGCCCTTCTCCAGTGTCTTTTATATTTATAGCAAAATACTAAATTCCTTGTACCATGCTCTTTGCAGCATCCTCATTGCCCTCTTGCTTTTGTATCCCATATTCTTTAAGGAAAAATTACCAACTGTGATGCAGTCCAAGCTTATTGACCTAGTTCTCAATTGGGTCCTCAGTGCTGTTCCACAGATTATTTAGGCATCCTTCCTTTCCCATTTCCTAACCAGGTGTAATAAAAACTTGAAACCCTTCTGTTTTTTGTCAAACTGGATAAAGTTTTTTTCTTGTTAGTCTTACTTGACTTCTCTGCATCATTTGTTGCTGTTGATCATGTGCTCTTTCTTGATGCTCTCTTTCTCGGCCAAGTGGGTAGTCCTCCTCTGTCTATTTTTCTCCATTAACCTCTCCTTGATACCAAGCCACAGTGAGTGGTTTTGTTGTTGTTTAGTTGTTCAGTCATGTCCAACTCTTGCAGTCTGCCAGGCGCCTCTGTCCACAGGATTTCTCAGGCCAGGTTACTGGAGGGAGTTGCCATTTCCTTCTTTAGGGGATCTTCCCAACCTAGGGGTTAAACCATGTCTCCTGCATTGCAGACAGATTCTTTACCACTGAGTCACCAGGGAAGCCCATCAGTGGTTTTACTAACTGACAAATGCTTCTAGCATGATTTCATCAGAGCTTTCCCCCCTCAGGATTTCTCTTGTGATGCGGCAGCTTCAGCTATCATCTTGCTTAGTACTGCCTCATTTCCAGGGAAAGATAAAGGAAGGATCATTTCTTTACTGCTTTTGTAGCCATTTATTGTCATTATTGGGCAATATGTTTGATGAAGAACCTAGCTTAAGAAAATCATTTCTTAAACAATTTTAAATTTAAAATATTTGTTTTAATCTTTTAATTATGTAATATATATAGTTATATATAATATATGTGTATTATATTACATATAATACATGTTATTGTTGTTTTTATTATTAGATAAAGGTGCCTTTGAAATGGTAGGAGCAAGTGTGTTTGAGAAAGCTTGTTACTCTGGTAAGGGAATAAATTCTTACAGCAAGAGACTGGAGGCTGTTTTAACCATCAAGTCAAGAAAAGGGAGACAGTCTTTTTAATCAACTCTTTGGGACTTGATGACTGTTAAAATGAAGGAATAAGAGAAGAGTAAAGAATGACTTCAGTAGTTTCTAGCCATCCCCTCAGATGTGGTAAACGGTGGCCCAGTTACATGAGTAGAGCACTGAACTTGAAGTCACACATACCCCATCACTTCCTGGCTATGCAACCTTGAACAAAATCAGTTTCTTACCTCTTTCGGTTTTGCTTTCTCCATTGTGAAGAAATAACGGATAACAGTGATTTGACCTGCCTATCTCACATGTGTTAAAAGCCAAATGGGATATATATGTGAAAAAGATTTGTCAGGTGCTATATAGCAGTTAGGTATTTCACCTACTAAGGGTAACTAGAATTGCTTGGAACCAGTTTTTGTTTTTGTCTTGCCCCAAGATCATTTTATGCAGTCTGCTGATACATTGAGTGCTTTCTTAGATGTTAATACACTTTGCTGAATTTGAGTGTTTGTAATTTTACTTGTGATTCAGTCTAACAAGGGTCTTAGTCCATCAGTGTAGACTCTTTCTTGGTTGGAATGGCTTCTATAGAGGCCGTCAGAATTATTCTCTGCTCTTGTGCTTTTCCCTTTAATCTACACTCTTCTCCCAACCCAGCACTTTTGCATATACATGCTAACTGTTATCCATGCTGTAGAACTTGAATTTCTCCCATTAACCTTTGAATTTTTTCTGGAATCATGTCTAAATATGCTGTTAAACTTTAGTCCCATATCCTTAAGTCCATTTAATAAGGTTGAACTGATTTACCCATTTATTCCTTATATAAAGACTCTTGGAAAAATAGTCGGGTAAGAAAGTTTACTTAGAGAGATGATCCATAAATTAATCTTTGAAGGCAGAGATTATCTGATGTTACCCTCACAAAATCTGGAAATGGACCCATTCTCAGTGAAGGAATAGAGATGCAGATGTAAAGAATGGACTTTGTAGACACAGTTGGGAGAGTGAATGGGATGAATGGAGAAAGTAGTATCAAAATATATACACTATTGTGTGTGAAGTGGATAGTTGGTAAGAAGTTGCTGTATAACACAGGGACCCCGTCTCGTGTTCTGTGATGACCTAGATGGGTGGAATGGGGGGAAGGGAGCGGGGAGGCTCAGGAGGGAGGGGACGTATATATATAATTATGGCTGATTCACATTATTGTATAGCAGAAACCAACGCAGCTTCGTAAAAATTAAAAGCAAATCTGTAAGTCTATTTTGAGTAACTTTTTTTCTTTGAAAAATTTAATGACTTTAGTTGGTGAAAAATCTGGATTAGAGGACTCAGAACCGGAACAGAAACGCAAGAAGATTGAGGACTCTTCAGGGAGATCAGTGGCACCTGATGTCCCTGAAGGTAAAGTAAAAATGACATTTTTTCTTATCCACATGAAATAAAAATTCAGTTTCATAATAAGTGTTCTCTTGTTTAGATAAGTAATGTGTGACCTTGCTTAGATGATTAGAGTGGAAATTAACAGGTTTTACACACTGGCATTTCTGGGTTTTTAACTGGCAAAGACACTTTTATTGCCCTCTTGAAGTCTGGGATATGTACTCTGTTGCTCTGGTAAAAATTGAGTTGTACTTTCCTTGACAGAAATTACAGTTGAATATTAGGACATGCTGGAAAAGCTTAGCTAGCAAACTTTGTTCATGGCCAGCTCAGATGAGCTGGGGGGCACCTTCTTTGTTTACCTAATATATTCTTCAAGCAGACAGTTGCCTGTCATTTTGCCTTTTCATACCGTTAACAGTTTCTTTAAAAAAAAAAAAAAAACAGTGGATGTTTAAGATATTTATTTCAAAGACTGCCAGGTTCTTTTCTAGTGCCCTAGCATCCTGAAAGCTCTGGAATATTGTAGAATTCATTTAAAAATAAAGACCTCAGTTTTGTGATTAGAGATTTAATTGCTCTTGATTGCTATGTTTGTGTATTTTATATATATATATATGTGTGTGTGTGTGTGTGTGTAAGTGTATGCTGTGCTTAGTATGTTTGTCATGTTTAGATAAATTTATTAACACAGCTATAGAAAAAATACTGATTTTTTTTTTTCCCTTCTTCTTTCCCTTCTCTCTTTCTGAATTTTTAAGATTTAGACTTTCTTGTACCCAAGGCTGGATTCTTCTGTCCAATTTGTTCCCTCTTCTACTCTGATGAAAAAGCAATGACAAATCACTGCAAGAGTACACGTCATAAGCAAAATACAGAGGTAAGTCTTTTTTTTCTTAACTCCTCATGAAATCTTCAGGTGTTGTCATTACAGAGTACTGAAGTGTCCTTACAAAATGTACATTCTTTCCCTTTGGCACAACTTTTTAAGATTTGTGCCAGTTTATTTGTATCCTTCACTGTATCTTGCCACTAACTTCTTAGTTTTTATTCCTTATTTTCTGGTAGCATTTGCCAGAGTAGATTTTGTATGTTACTAGTCCCATGTGACATTCCATTAAAGTGTGGGAAACTATATAATCTGATGCCCTCTTGCAGAGTCATGGACACATAATATATTAATGTTTTGGACTTGTCTAGCCAGAGAATACACTTAACTTTATTTAAACCATTTCCTTACTATCACTACCCCTTTTTTAAGTTGTATATATCTTTGGGAAGCATTTAGATTACAACCCCAGAGAATCATCATTAGCCATAGTTGAAACAGTGGTTCTGATTTCCTCCTGAATGTTTGAGAGTTGCTCTGTGTATCCTCTGTATTTAATTTGTGGCACAGACACTCACCTAACATTCTTTGAGCTGTTATTTATTTGCTGGAAGCTTATTCAGTCCCCCAGTCAACTTAAAGAGTATCTAAACCCAAGGATCTAATTAATCCCCAAAATCACATAGCTAGTTAGGGGCAGATTTAGGATTTGAACCTACTTTTGTTTTATTCTAGGCTTGTACCCTTAAACATTGTGCTATGCTACCTGTACTCTTACGTTAACATGTCACTTTTCCACGTGAAATCTTCCACTGGCTTCATATTACCCTTAGAATAATATCCAGACTTCTTACTGTGGGTCTTTAAGGCCCTACATGATCTGATTCTTTTCTACTTCTCTGATCTATTATTGCTCACTGTGTTCCAGCTTTTTTGTCATTGTTTTATTTTTCCTATATTAAAGGCCCCTTTGCACCTTTATATTGCTATTCTTTTGCCCTTTCTCGACCCCTTTTGTCTGACTAGTTCTTCATCATCTTTTAAATCCCAGCTCAAACAACAGCTTCCCTGAAAGGCCTTTGATAGAGAAAAGACCTAGCTAAAATAGAGACCTCCTCCTATCTAAAAAAGAATCAGTCTCATTTACTATACTGTCTTTCTTTCCCTTATAATACTTACTGCCACCTCTCAAGTTATCTTAATTATTTGTTTATTATTTCTCTTTTCCTACTAGAATGTAAGCTCCATGAGGTAAAGGGTCTTACCTATCTTGTTGACCAGTGAGTCCCCGAGCATCAAGATAATGCATAGTATATCATAAATGCCAGATGATTGATGAAAAGAAGTAATGTTAATGTAAGGCACTGTGTTTCTTTAATCTTTATTTCGTAGGATCAAGCTTTTTAAATTGTAAATACAATGAAATGCATTAGGCATAATTGTAACACAGCAAAGCAACATCTAATAAATATTTTATATTATGAATTGCTTTTAACAGAAGTTCATGGCCAAGCAAAGAAAGGAAAAGGAGCAAAATGAGGCTGAAGAAAGAAGCTCTAGGTGATTGAGGGCGTGGGGGAAGAATTCATTAGAACTTTGTTTAGGGTCCAGTTGATTTGTGTATTTTTGTTATCACTTAATTTGTAATTTTTGTTTCAGAAGCAAATATTCATGTTGTACAAATTTCTGATTGCCCTTGATGTAGAGAGACTGATGGGGAAAGTATGATGGGTTTGATTTTTATATCAAATCATCAGGCATGGAGAAATATCTTTTAGAAGTGTTAAAATAAATGTTCCTACTGTATATTTAAAATATCATGTTGTGTTTGTGGCTGATTTATTAAAGACTTGCTTGCCTCTGGTTGCAGACAGGCTTCTTAACAACCACTGTGACTTGGGGTGCTTGGGGATTCTTCTTATGTTACTAGCAATCCAGGCATGACAGTGTTTGGCTTTGCTTCAGCTACCCTTGTACAGGTCAATTTTCAATTTTTCCAGGGAAAATTTAATTATGGCATGCTTAGCCCAGGTAGGTTTGAGTAAAACTTTGCTTGACTTTTTTGATGGATTAGAAAGATATTTTTTCTGCTTCTGGTAACATCTCTTTTTGCCAGGACCCATTTAAGGTGATTCCTGGCAAGTTATTTAATATTACCTTGAAACTGCAGAGACAGAAGAACTTTTATTTCCTGTAGACCACAGGAATTGCTTTGTAAACCATTTGAATTATTATTGAATATATTCGTAGGGAGTTGTTAAGGTACAGAAAAGGAACTCACTGAATTGTTAGGTGCTGGACATCATCCTGTACTGTGAAGTTGTAGATGAAACCGTGCTTCAGACTTAAGCCTACTGACTTTGAATTTTTAATATCTGATCCTTCCATCTCTTTATGTTGCTATTGCTTTAGTTGCTAAATCGTGTCCGCCTCTTTTGTGACCCTGTTAACTGTAGCCTGCCAGGGCCCTCCATCTGTGAAATTTTTCAGGCAAGCATATTGAAATGGGTAACCATTTCCTTCTCCCAACCCAGGGATCCCACCTGTGTCTCCTGCATTGGCAAGCAGTTTCCTTATCATTGAGCCACCAGGGAAGCCCCTCTTTTTATTAGAATGCACCAATTAGCAATAGAGGAGGAATGGAAGGAAACAAAAAACTACTACTTGTGTAGATCTCTTACTCACTCCCGTAACAGTGCGCATGACCTCACAGTCAGCAAGAGTGAAATGAAGAACACAAGACAGCATTTTCTGTTGTGGCTCACCACACTAAGTGCACACTCGGTTCACACTTTACCACAGCCTGAGCAAATGGCATATTACTACATGCCACAAACTAAGGAATGGTGTGTGGGGAGGGGTGGCTTGTGAATGCCCAAAAGTCTGTTATAATTACTAAAACCATATAGGTGAATGAAGTGACAAGAGAGAGAAGAACTGTTAAAAGATTGGAATATAAGGTGCTGGCTGGCACTTTTCACTGCCAAGGCTTGCGTTCATTCACTCCCTGGTCTGGAACTTTTATTTTTGGCTATGCCTTTGCCAGCAAAAGTCCATCCAGTCAAAGCTATAGTTTTTCCATTAGTCTTGTATGGATGTGAGAGCTAGACTGTAAAGAAAGCTGGGCACCGAAGAATTGATGCTTTTGAACTGTGGTGTTGGAGAAGACTCTTGAGAGTCCCTTGGACTGCAAAGAGATCAAACCAGTCAATCCTAAAGGAAATCAGTCCCAAATATTCATTGGAAGCTGAAACTCCAATACTTTGGCCACCTGATGCAAAGAATTAACTCATTTGAAAAGACTCCAATGCTGGCAAAATAGAAGGTAGGAAGAGGAAGGGGATGACAGAGGATGAGATGGCTGGATGGCATCACCGACTTGAACATGAGTTTGAGTTAGCTCTGGGAGATGGTAATGGACAGGGAATCCTGGTGTGCTGCAGTCCATGGAGTCACAGAGAGTCGGACACAACTGAGCAACTGAACTTAACTGAACTGTGGCTTGCAGGATCTCAGTTCCCCAACCAGAGGCTGAACCCAGGGCATGGCAGTGAAAGCATAGTCCTAACCACTAGATCACCTGGGAATACCCTAATCATAAGAGTTTAAATGTGAAACTCTTTATTTCCTTCAAATTAGTTATCGGGACATTGAGATTCTAAATTAAAAGGAGCTGTTAAAGTGTGAAAGTATAGTAGAGGTGATTTATGTGTTTCATCCTAGTAACACATGTTGATGTTTTCACTATATGTAGTAAACAATGTCTCTGCTGCTGCCTGTATTTAAGACTGGGGAGTTTTATCATAGGGCTCCAAATATGAAAGATGTTTATTAATTTTTTCCCCCAAAATAAGCATATATTCTTTGCATATAGTCTTAGAAATGTTCTAGACTTTTCCAGAAAAGCTTGAAAATCTCTCCTTCCCTTTATTCACACTACATACATGGACTGTCATTTGCATAGTAGTTTCTGCATACAATTAGTTAAGAGATATAATTGGATTGCAACTTTTATCATTTCATTATAGTTTGTGTCATTTCTTTATCTAGACACCAGAGCAAGAAAAGATTGTGTTCAACACCTCTATAAAAATCTAAAAGCTTTTAGATTTTTGTACCCTTTCTGGCACAGAATGTTGTGGAAGTTTGCCTCTCCAAAACGTCTCCTTTTGAGTTCTTTTTTACAAAAAAAGGTATGAGAGTCAGGTTTTAAAACTTTAAATTTTTAATGTTTTATTATATGATTGTAGGAAATGTCAAGCATTTAAAAAAGAATACAGTAATTTAATTATACATACTAATTGCCTAGTTTCACTTTTCATATTATTGTAAAGTAAATCTCAGCGTGTCATTTTACCCATAAATGTTTTGTTACGTATTTCTAAAAGATAAGGATTCTTAATATAACCAATCATATGATTAAAAATATTTCTTAAATAAAAATCAAGTTCAGATTTTCTACTCTTTCATACATGATTTTTATTTTCTTTTACTGTTTGAATCAAGATGAAAGTTAGATCCATATATTGTTAGTGTTCATAGGTCTTAAATTATTTTTAATATATAGACTCTCTTCTGGTATTTTAATGAAGAAATGAGATAGTCAGTTCTGTAAAGCCATGCTACTCAGAATTTGGTCTTTGGTTCTAGGGCCAGTCCACAAACTGGTATTAGTACAGAAATTGAAAGTGTTGAGAAAATTTATCACAGTTTGACAGAGACTGTCTCTTGGATCTAATAATTTTTAAAATTGGGCTTGCATTTTTTGTTGTTTTTTATTTGATTAAAAACATTGTACAAATATTAGTCTGTGATAGATTGAAAAATAGGGGTAAAAACTAAACCAATCCATCACATAGTTTGAGAAGCAAATTTTAAGTATTTAAATTCACAAATCTTAGTATACTGTTTGTTGCAAAACCTTTGCAATATTAGCCTGTTGATATTCAAGTTGCTTCATTTTGGCCTTTTTGATTTGACTTTTCACTCTTTTTAACTTGACACAAGCAATTTTCTTAGGTTCCTTGCGATTTGTATGTATACCTCCTGCCCTAGATCTGAAGCCAGCCATTTCTTAAAGTAACAGTGGCTACTTAGGGTGTTCATTGCTTGTATTTGGTCATTGCTCTTCAGTCGATGGAACTTGGAATTATATGTTTTGTTTTTAAAATGCATCATGGAGACTTCCCTGGTGATCCAATGGCTAAGAGTCTGCATTCCCAATGCAGGTGACCCAAGTTCAATCCCTGTTCAGGGTAGTATATCCCACATGCCACAGCTAAGACCAGATGTATTTATCTCTTCTGTCTTAAATCTAAATCTTTCGTAGTCCTATGTTAGAAATTCTGATTCTTAAGAACATCAGTTTGTTATGGCCCTTTAATGGGCCGGAGCTTGGGGGTACAGAGTCGACGATAAGAAAGTAAAGGAAGAGAGAAAGGAGAGAGAGAGAGAGAGAGAAATGATAGAGACATGGGGACCAAGACTCTGATGGAGTAAAGGCATTTATTCAGCATAATGTGGGCATATATATACTGTCTTACAAGATAGCCTTTTCAGCAAAGATAAAGATCAAAAATCTTAAAGCTTATCCAGGAAACATAAGGCTAGGATCCATCTCAATGAGAGGGGGGTTGTAAAACTCACTTTCCATAACAGAAAGGGAAGAAGGCAGTAAATAGTTACTTTTACTTTAAGAATGTATGCATCCTTTTGTCCCCGGGGGACAAAATGTATGCCTCTCCACTCATCTCTGAATATTCAGGGATTGATAAGGGACATCAGAAAACAGCATACAAGAAGCCTCCTGCCAAAAGTTCCCTGACATCAGTTAGAATTAAGAATACCAAGAGTGCAATCAACAATGTGATTATTAAAAATAAAATTTTAAACGCTTTTCTATATCAAAAGAACCCATAAACAAAATGAAAAGATGACCCTCAAAATGGGAGAAAATATTTGCAAACAAAGCAATCAACAAGATTAATCTCCAAAATAACTAGTCTGGCCAAAAGGTTCTTTCAGGTTTTTCCAACCCAAGTGAACTTTTGGGCCAAACCAATACACAAACAGCTCATGCAATTCAATATCAAAAGAAACAACCCAACAAAAAATGGGTGAAAAAATTTAAGTAGACGTATCTCCAAAGAGACATACTGAGGGCCAAAAAAGGACATGAAAAGATGCTCAGCACCATTAATTATTAGAAAAATGCAAATCAAAACTACAATGAGGTATCAAACCAGTCAGAATGGTCATCATCCAAAAATCTATTAATACTAACAGTAAATGCTGAGGAGGGTGTGAAGGAAAAGGAAACCTCTACACTGTTGGGAAGGTAAATTGGTATAGCCACTTTGGAGAACTGTACGGAGGTTCCTCAAAAACCTAAAAATAGAGCTACCATATCATTCAGCAATCCCAATCCTGGGCATGTATCTAGAGGAAATCATAATTCAAAAAAATACATGCAGCCCAGTGTTCATTGCAGCATTATCTACAATAGTCGGGACATAGAAGCAACCTAAATGTCCATTGACAGAAGAATGGATAAAAGAAGATGTGGTACGTATCTACAATGGAATATTAGTTAGCCATAAAAAAAGAATGAAATGATGTGATTTGCAGCAGCATGAATGGACCTAGAGATTGTTTACACAAAGTGAGGTAAGACACAGAAAGACAAATACATGGTATCACTTATAAGTGGAATCTCAGAAATGTTACAAATGAACTTATCTACAAAACAGAAATAGGTGTTTGTATAACTGATTCACTTTGCTGTATACCTGAAACTAACACAACATTGTATATCAACTGTACTCCAATAAAAATTTAATTTTTTTTCTACTTTTCCTTTCACTTTGTCTTCAAAGTATAGGGGTTACAAGTCACCTGCAATAGTTAACAGTTACGCTGCCATCTAGATTAACATTGACGTTTGTTTAATTTCATTTTTTATTTCTAAAGGCTACCTTTTCAATTTAATTTTGTGTTACATAAAACATTTTACATGGTTCTAAAGTCACACTTAAAAAGAAGCCTAGCTTCTATCTCCATTCTCTTGGTTTTCTTTCTGATACAAGTAACCTTTTCTTAGTTAATTTTGTAATATATTTTTTATGTATATATGCAGAGTCATACCCATGGGATAATGAAATAGGTTTGTGTCGTTGATTGCTAACCTAAATGGAGATCTTGTGCATGTGTGCGTGCTCAGTCATATCTGACTCTTTGTGACCCTATGGACTGTAGCCCACTAGGTTCCTCTGTATATAGGATTTTCAGGCAAAAATACTGGAGCGAATTGCCATTTCCTATAGCAAAGTATCTTGCCGACCCAGGGATCAAACCCATGTCTCTTGGGTCTTTTGCATTAGCAGGTGGGTTCTTCACCACTGTGCCACCTGGGAAGCCCAACCTTAATGGGGATCCAGTGACAATAAAAGCAGAGGTTGAAGGTGGAGGAGAAGCTGGGAATATCTGAATCATTTATAAACATAGATGGGGATTTGCCAGATGCTGAATCTTTGATATATTGCAAAACTGCTGAAGTTAACATTATATGTTCCATGAGCTGAAGTACATCTTTTAATAAAACTTTAGTATTTTTTTTTCTTAAAGGAGAGGTTTTTATAAGAAGATCTTTAGAAGATTGGAAAGAGTGGGAAATGGAAAACGTATTCTGTGCTACAGAGACCATGAGAAAAAGGAGATAGGGTTCTGTGATTGATTTTCTGCCACTTTGTTCTGCCCTGACAGCTATGAATCTTCATCAGCAAAACATTACAGGCTTCTGAGGTATTGGCTGAACTTTTTTCTAAAAAGGGTATGTGTATATATATTGTACATAAATCATGTTCCTGTGTTTTTCAAAAGGTTATATGGTAACAGAAGCATAAAAAGATAGTTGACAACTTCACCTATGCTGAATGCTGAGAGGTATAGATGTTGAGAGTTGGAACATATAGAAAAAGTAAAATATGGAGGTAACATGGAAAAGTAAAACATGGAAGTAACATATGGAAAAGAAAAATAACAACAAAGACGAGGAAGGTTAGTGAAATGGAATTAACATTGTTGTAAATTTTTATGTTACTTGTGCAGTGGTATAATAAGATAGATGGTGAGAAATTAACCATCTACCACCAAACCAAAAAAAGAGAACTGATATGTTTAAAAAATCAACAGAAGATAAATGATTACTAAAAAATAATCTAACCCCCTCCCAAAAAAAATAGGGCAAATAAAGGACTAAGTTTTCTATTTGAAAACTTACAGAAAGATGATAGACTTGGACCCTATGTGTATCAATAATTTTATGAAATGTCAATGGACTATACATTTCAGTTGAAGTATGCTTTAGGCATGAACTAAGTGGTTAGCACATCCTCACTTGGCCAGCTTCTTGTACCGTAGTGGGCACCAAACTTGTAGATGAAGGTTTTACTCTTAAATTGTGAAGTTGTCATACAGAGGAAGTAATACAACCTATGAGGAAACAACTCCAGTGACTGTAGACGTATAATTCATATGAAAAAGAATTCTTTCTTATTTAAGATGAGCTAATTTATCAAATAACATTGGAACTAGAATCAGGAGTGAGTGAAAAGAATATTGTCTGGTAGAGTGTGGACTTTTAGTATTTAATTCTCATAATCTAGGCGTATGTGGAATATAAATCCCACCTATGTGCCAGAATGCTTAATGTTTTGCAGCATTCTCAGTTAATCTTCAGAATAATCCTAGGAAATAGATGCTATGATAATTCCCATTCTGCTTAATGAGGAAGCAAGCTCAAAGAGATGGTCACCACATCTAGCAAGTGATAGCACTGGAATTGAAAACCAATACATCTTATCCCAAAGCCCCATGCTTTTTTTACCCTTCAGAGTTCTGGTCAGCTGATCAGACTCCTTGGGGTCATGAGGAAGAGAAATTCATAGATAGACATAGTGATGGAGTCAGAGAAGGAAGAAGGATGGCCTTCCTTGCATAGGGATGGAGTATTTTGTTTACTTGCAAAAGCATCAGTGGATAAGGTGGAAAATCTTGGTAGCTCACTGGTAGGAGTGGTCTCTGGTAAGATAGGGTATTTTATCACTAATATTGTATAGAGTTGCCTGCAGTAAATGATGATGATAAAAAGCAGTCATATTCAGTTTTTATTATTTTTAAGTATTTTACAGATTGCCCCTTCTCCCAATTTGGCCTTTAAGGAATAGGCTATGCCCATTGCTCTGCCTTTGTACACTCCTGCTGGTGGGCTGCATTCCCCTGGCAGGGGCAGTCCTGCTGCATCTAGGGTGACTCCTTCAGCCTGTAGAACAGCTGCAGCCTCTGAGCCTCTCCTCACTTGCCAAGTAAAGCTTCCTTGTGGCCAGGAGGAGCACCTGGAGTTTGTTGGTGCCTTTTTGAAAAGATTCGCCAGAGGCTTGAGTGGAAGTGTACTTCATGCACCGTCTCTCCCTAGGCTTGGTTGTAGCAAGGACAGCCTCTTGACTCCAGGTGTGCGTAGGCCCCTGAGGTGGTGCTAGTCATGAATTAAGGACCAGAGAAAAGATGCCTGGCTTGTAACAGACACTGCAGGGACTGAGTGGGAGCACTCAGGTGTTATCTATCCTGTTATGGCCCTGTTGTCTGAAACTTTCTAATTTTCAGTCCTCTAACTCCCAACAGACCTGTTGCTACCACCTTCCCGAGGCAAACCCCTGTGTTCAGCTGTCACAGCCAGGGAAGGAGGGGGCAAGACACCTCAGGGATGTTGCAAAGGTGAGGGTCACACTTTTGCACTGAGATACAACTACTCTGCAGTTATAGAAGTGGCCCTATACTGTGAGCTGCTGGGACTCTTGTTTAGTGAGACCCAACCAAGTTTGTCTAACTTAGAATATTAATATTCAAAGCTATAATATGTTAGAAACCTGAGGAACACTTAGACAAAAGGAAATGGAATTCAACAGAACAATGCTGAATCTCTATTCTTTTCTTTCTTTGAGCCCTTGATTAAGTAATTAGCTTGTATTTCAGGCCTTTCTTACTTAAATACATTGTGTCATTAAACTTGGAATTAGACCTGTGACCTACAGTTTGAAGGAAGGCAAAAATCATGCCTTCTTGTGTTCACCCAGGGCACCTTTCTCCTTGAGTAGAGAGCTTAGTACCTGAGTATTTCAAACGTGCAGTCTCATCTCTCCAGCATGTCAGTTAAAGGGACATATACTGTAGCTCCAAGACCTGAGAGAGAAGGGTTGATGTGGTGGGAAAGTGAGGTTTAGAGGTGGGAATGAAAGGTACTTAGGAGGGCTTGTATATGTGATTGCTGGTGCTTGCTTGTGAAGCACTCATTTCTTCCCTTCTAGGTAGTCTTGCCACTGGGGACCAAGGTGGAAGCCATCCTACCTCTTTGAGTTTTCGGTTCTGAGAATTGACACATTTTCTTGAATTTTGTCAGCATTCTGTCAGACTCATAGCTTTAGATGTTAAGGTAAGGAATTTGAACTTCATCCCGTCATCAAGGGAAAATTTCCAGAGTTTTGAGAGGAAATCCCCTATTTAGGAAAATTACACTTACACAGTGATTTTTACATGCCACCTGCTCTGATGTTGATGTAAGGGAACGGTTTTTTCCCCCCATATTTTTTGTAATGTAATATTGCTGCTTTCCTTGTTTATCTGTGGCTGATGTCCACTAGTCTCATCTCTTTCATCTCCTCAGCCTTGCTTCAAGCATCCACATACACAGTGACTGTCATGTCCCATGGACAACCCCAGTCTGCTTCCTCTGGACTCCCACCTGATTCCTAATGCTAGTGGTTAGGACCTCCACACTGACTAGTTTCTATACTTTTTAGGCTGTTTTGTTGTAGCTGTCTTGGCAGTGGAATCTCAGCTGGGAGGGCTGTCAGAGGTCACCAAGAGCAGTCCTCAGAAGCTTGAAATTCTCCATGGCATTTCTACCAGAGTGTCCACTGAAGGAGTATTTTCTAGGGCCTGGGTGCTCCCACTGTGGCCAGTTCCAGTTTTAGATAGATATAGTTATTATAGTCCTCTCTTTAGAATTCGAGTGTTATAAACCTGGAGAGAATCCAAGCGAGAAGTCCTTCAGGTTAGGAACTGTTAGATATTTTTTGTTTGGTCTTCCAGATCCACTCTACCTTTTCCCACCCTGCTTTCTACCTAGGAGGCTAACCTATGTGAACTGCATCCCTTGCTTGTCCATTTCTTACTGGCTTTGAATGAGGAGCCAGGGCAAGAGATTGAACAGAATGAGGTTAGAGTATTCTCCTGGCTCCCTCCCTGCAGGATCACCTCAGACTGGCTTTGTACTTCAGTTGCAGATCAATATTTTTTATCAAAGCTCTGTGTTCTTCATAGGAATCTCTATTTAGGTTCCAGTAGCTAGTAACTGCTGATACTCATCCTAAAGTGCTGAACTACCCATTGTTCCCCCAGAGCCTCCACACCTTTATTAAGTCTTCCTCAAGTTACCCTAATTTTCTTTTTTTCTTTTCAAACTTTAAACTTAATTGTATTGGGGTATAGCCAGTTATGTTATTTCTTTTTTTCTTTTCAAACTTTAAACTTAATTTTATTGGGGTATAGCCAGTTAACAACATGATAGTTTCAAGTGAACAGCAAAGGGACTCAGCCATACATAGACATGTACCCATTCTCCCCCAACCCCTGCCCACCAGCCAAGCTGGCACATAATGTTGAGTAGACGTCCGTGTGCTATGCCGTAGGTCCTTGTTGGTTATTCATTTTGAATATAGCAGTGTGTACATGACCTTCTCAAACTTCCTAACTATCCCTTCCCTACCAGCAACCATAATTTCATTAAGTCTGTGAGTCTTTTTCTGTTTTGTAAGTGAGTTCATCTGTATCATTTCTTTTTAGATTCCACATAGAAAGGATGTCATATATTTTTCCTTCTCTGCCTGAATTCACTCAGTATGACATCCCTAGGTCAATCCATGTGGCCACAAATGGCATTATTTCATTCTTTTTAATGATTGAGTAATATTCCACTGTATATATGTACCACATCTTTATCCATTCCTCTTTTGATGGACATCTAGGTTGTTTTTGTGTCTTGTCTATTGTAAGCAGTGCTGCAGTGAACATTGGGGTACATGTATCCTTTCATATCACTTTTTTTCTCCAGTTATATTCCCAGGAGTAGGATTGCAGGGTCATATGGTATCTCTACTTTTATTTTTTTAAGGAATCTCCAGACTCTTCTCTACAGTGGCTGTACCAATTTACATTCCCTCCAACAGTGTAGGAGGGTTCCCTTCTCTCCATACCCTCTCCAACTTTCGTTGTTTGTGAAATTTTTGATGTTAGCCATTCTGACCAGTGTGAGGTGATACCCCCTTGTAGTTTGATTTGCGTTTCTCTAATAACTTGTGATACCAAATATCTTCTCATGTGCCTTTTGGCCATCTTTGTGTCCTCTTTGGCAAAATGTCTGTCCATGTCTTCTGCCCATTTTTTAAGTGGACTGTTTTGATGCTGTTAAGTGTCATGAACTTTTTAAATTTTGGAAACTAATCCCTTACCAGACTAATCCCTTATCATTTGCAAATATTTTTTCCCAATCGATGGGCTGTCTTCATTTTGCTTATCATTTCTTTGCTGTGTAAAAGCTTTTGAGTTTAAGGAGGTCCCGTTTGTTATTTTTGTTTTTATTTACATTATTCAGTGTGCTGTTTCTTACTGAGACAGACTGATAGAAAAATCAGTACTGCTAGTGGCTCTAGGAAACTATACTTCAAAACTGGGCCACCAGTTCTTTTAAACTGGTTATATTAATATCAGATAATTATCCTCTAAAGCTTTAAAATACATGAAGCAAAAACTGATAGAGCTAAAAGGAGAAGTTGAAAATTAATTATGCTTGGGAACTTCAACACCACACTCTCACTGATAGAATTGCTAGAGAGAAAACCATCAAGGATATAGAAAAACTGATGAAGATCAGCATATCAACAGGAACTAATTGGAAGTCATAGAACACCCAGCAGTAGCAGAATACACATTCTTTTCAAGCACTTATAAAATGTACACCAACATAGACCAGAATAATGCAGAATAGGCTCCTTGACCATAATGGAATCCCACAGAAATCAACAACATAATGACAATAAGAAAATCACAAAATTAAACAGTACCCTTTTAAATAATCTGTGGGTCAAAGAAAATTTTTGAAGGAAAAAAAGGAAAGAAAATGAAAACATCAAAATCTTGTTGTTCAGTCACATCTGAAGTTCTTGGTTCACATACTGCTGAAGCCTAGCTTGAAAAGATTTTGAGCATAACCTTGCTAGTATGTGAAATGAGTGCAATTGTATGGTAGTTTGAATATTCTTTGGCATTGCCCTTCTTTGGGATTGGAATGAAAACTGACCCTTTCCAATACTGTGACCACTGCTGAGGTTTGCATATTTGCTGACATATTGAGTACAGTACTGTACTGAGGGAAATTTAAGTGCTTACTTTGTAAAAGAAGTATCTCAAATCAGTAAGTTCATAGTTAAAGAAGCTAGAAAAAGAAGAGCAAAAGAAACCCAAAAAAGGAAAGTACAAAGAGCAGAAATTAATGAAATTGAAAAGAGGACTATGAGAGGGAAAAATTAATGAAACAAAGCTACTCCCTTAAGAAACCCAACAAAATTGATGAACCACAGCAAGATTCACAAAAAAAAGACTTCCCTGGTGGCTCAGATGGTAAAGAATCTGCCTGCAATATAGGAGACCCAGATTTGATCTGTGGGTTGGGAAGATTCCCTGGAGAAGAGAATGGCTACCCACTCCAGTATTCGTACTTGGTGAATTCCATAGACAGAGGACCCTGGTGGACTGTAGTCCATGGGGTCAGAAAGAGTCGGACGTGACTGAGCGACTAACAAAAAGAAGACACAAGCTACTAATATCCGGAGTGAAAAAGGAAATGCCACAACAGGTACTGTAGTTATTAAAAGAATAATAAAGGAATACTATGCTCAGATTAAAAAACTCAGAAGAAATGGACAAGTTCCTCAAAAATCTAAAGCCACCAAACGAAGCCAAGATGAAGTAGAGAACCCTGATAATGCTAAAATTGAATTTGTAATTAAAACACTCTCAAAAAAATAATAACTCCAAGCCAAGATAGTTTCCCTGAAGAACTTTTTGAAACATTCAAAGAAGTAGTTTATACAGTTTGTTTCAGAAAGTAGAAGGAATACTTCCGGACACATTTTATGAGAGATTTATTCCAGATGTAAGGCTGGTTCAATATAGAAACCCATCAATATAATACAACATTATCAAGAGGCTAAAGCAGAAAAGAGCCGTCCGTATCTTTTGATTCAGAAATGACATTTGACAAAATTCAGCACCAATTCATGGTTTAAAAGAAAGCATTAAAAATAGATGGGAAATTCTGCAATCTCATAAAGAGGATCCACTTCCGAAAGTCTACAGCTAGCATACCACTTAACACTAACAGACTGTTCTCCCTCTCAGATACCAAGTAATGAAAGGCTGGCCACTCCCACATCTGTTACTCAACATAGTACTACAAATTGTAGCCACTGCAAGGAAAAAAACATAAAAACACAAATTAAAAGAAACAGAGATCTGCAGATCATATGATTGTCTATATAGAAGACTCCAAAGAACCTACAACAAAACTTCTAGAACTACTGTATTAATTCAGTAAGATATATGACCAATAAAAAATGAATTTTTATGTATTTTCTATTTACTGACAATAAGTAGAAATCAAATTTTTTTCGAATTCAGTACTGTTTACAGTTGCTCCAAAGAAAATGATTTAGATGTAAATGTACCAAAACATGTACAGGATCTGAGGGTGGAACGAATGGATCGAGTAGCATGGAAACATGTACATACCATACGTAAAATAGATGGCCAGTGGGAATTTACTGTATGACTCGGAGCTCAAACTGGAGCTCTGACAACCTAGAGGGGCAGGACAGGGTGGGAGGTGGGACATATGTATACCTGTGGCTGATGCATGTTGATGTATGGCAGAAACTAACACTATTATAAAGCAATTATCCTTCAATTAAAAATAAATTTAAAAATATGTTCAGGATTTATATTTTGAAACTTACAAAATGCTGATGGAAGAAATTAAAGGGAGACCTAAATAAATGGAGAGATTTATTATGTTCATGGATTGAAAAATTTAACATAGTAAAGATGTTAATTTTCCTCTAATTTGTTCTATAGGTTGGTGCAATTCCTATCAAAATCCTAGCCAGCTTTTTATTTTTGTAGACACAGACAAGGTTATTCTACTGTATATATGGGACACATAAAGTTGGAGGAGTGGAGAAGGATTGGCCAAGATGCTGGAGTAGAAAGACCCTGAGGTCACCTCCTCTCTTGGGTGCACCAGAGTCACAAATATTTGCAGAACAACCATTGGTAAAAAGACCAGAGCCTATCCAATATACTCATGTTAAGTCTTATATTTAGGTGCAGTAATCACTAGAGCATGGTACTAGTAGAGGGAGAGGTACAGAGAACAATGAAACAGAATAGAAAACCTGGAAATAGATCCGTTCAAATATACCCAATAAATTATTTGCAAAGAAGCAAAGGCAATTCAATGGAAGAGAAGTAGCCTTTACATTAGATGGTGTTGGAGCAGTTGGACATCCATCAGCAAAAAATTGAACCTCAACCTAAACTTCACACCTACATTAAAAATGCAAAAGTGATCATGGATTTAAATGTAAAACATAAAACTATGCAACTCTGAGAAAAGAGTGTAAGGAAAATTTTAAGGATCTGGGATTTGACCACAGTTCTTAAGACTTAATACCAAAAGTTCAATGCACAAGAGGAAAATTGGATTTCATCAAAGAGAAAACCTCTGTTTTGTGAAAGACCTAAAAGGACAGTAAAGATAAATCATAGACTAGCAGAAAATATTTACAAATCACAAATCCAACAAAGGTCTTATATGTAGAATATATAGGCTTGGACTTCTGTGCTGGTCCAGTGGTTAAGAGTCCGTCTGTCAGTGCAAGGGACACTGGTTTCACCTCTGGTTGAGGAAGATCCCACAAGCTGTGGAGCATCCTAGCTCCGTGCACAACTACTGAGCCTGAGCTCTAGAGCCCGTGCTCTGCAACAAGAGAAGCCACCATGAGAAGCCTTCATGTCGCAACTAAAGAGTAGCTTCCACTCGACTAGAGAAAGCTCGCTAGCAGCAAGGAAGACCCAGCACAGCAACCAATCAACCAATAAATATTTTTAAAAATCTATTTTAAAAAAGAAGGGGAGAGAGGATAGGTATAAATATAAAGGGGTGATGTGAAATAGTCTTTGATAGTACAATTGATTTTCTTGACCATGGTGGTGGTGATGCAAGGCTATACAAAAAAACTGCATAGCACATATACACACAAGTGCATATATAGCTGGTGAAACTGAAAAATCTTCACAGGTTTTACTAATACCACTTGGTGATTTTCATATAGGTCTATAGTTGCTTAAATATTAGCATTGGGTGGGGGGAGTTGGCGGGAGGGTGCACAGAACTTCCCTATGCATTTCTTTGCAACTTCCTATGAATCCATAATTATTTCAAAGTGAAAAATTTTAAAAAGTGGATTCTTGAGTTGTGTTGGTCATTTGTTTGAATATTATGTAACCTCTTTGCCAGGGATGAATAGGACATGGTCATCTGGTATGCAGTATCCTCACAATTATTCCAGTTATCACCAGTGGTATCAAGGAATGATACCTTGTATAAAGGGCAGGCTTTGGAAGACCAAATATCTGTGGCACTTGCATCACTGTAACAACAATAGTGATTATAAAGATTTTAGAGTTACCTGGTTTCTCATGGCCCCAGTTAGCACATTTAGGGGAAAAGAGACAAGTTATTAGCCTACAATTAAAACAGGCATGGAGAACCAGAAGGCCTCCATGGCAACTCTGAAGTAGTACCTCATCTGGTGTCACAGAGCAGGTAAGGGTGAGGAGCCCCAGTGTAACACATTGCCACTGGTAGCCAGTTGATTATATTTAGCCGTCTCATCATTGAGGGTGCAGTGCTTTGTCCTCACCAGGGATACATACACATTTGGGGTATGGATTTGTCTTCCCTGAACTCAGGACTTCTGATCATACCACCATTTTTGGACTTTTGGATGGACTTAACCATCACCATGGAATAACATTCAACATCACTTTGACAAGGAGATGCGTTCTTTGGTAAATGTACATGTGGGCCATGGGCTCATGCCCACAAACTTCACAAGTTTTACCATATGCTGTATAATGCAGAAGCAGCTGGCTGATGGGTAGAATGAGCTACTAAAGACCAGTTACAGCACAAATTGGAGACAACATTTGGAAAGTGTGGGTGTTGTCTTACAGATTCTTTATATACCTTAGATAGAGGCCAACAGGTACCATGTCCCCCATGGCCAGAAGGCATAGGTTTGGAAACTAAGGAATAGTAACCCAATTGAAGGATTTTTATTTTCCATCTTTGTGACCTTGGCCTCAGTCTTTGGAAGTTCAAGTACCCAAAGGAAGGAAGCATCCACCAGGATAAATTGGAAGCTGAGACCACCCTATCACCTTGGGGGTTCCTCATGCCACTGGACCAACAGAAAGGAAAAGAGATCATTGTACCTGATGGATGATTGTTTTTGTTTACTGGGGACAAACAGTAAAGATTTGAGTCCTTGCTGGTCCTGTCTTTATTGGATTATTGAAGTTTTCCATTGCTGCTACACAGTGGGGGCAAGAAGGGCTATGTTTGGAAGCCAGGAGATTCATGAGAGTATGCTTCTTGGGACTCACTTGCCCAGTATCCCTGGTCAATAGAAAACTGCAAATCCAATAAAGACAGGACCAGCAAGGACTCAGATCTTACCAGCATTCCTGCTGACAGAGCATAAGCAGAAGATGGAATGAGTAATGGGAAAATTAAGCTGTTATTATTAATATAGGCCTTGTTACCAGATAATAGAAGTGGAGACTATAGCAATCATATTATGTGATTCTTTTTAAAATCTCTTTTGCCTTCTATTATTTTATAGGCTGAGTGTGACAAGCTAAGGATGCTATGATGAGTACCCAGTTCTAAAAGCAAGGGACTTGAATATTAGTAAAGATTGATCCCAGAGCCTAGGCTTGAAGAGATCACCATGGAGGAGAAAGTGTTCTCAAATGTTAGGATGCTAGTAGATCTGATCTCTGGATCAGACATCAGGCAGTGGTTGGGCAAGAAAGAAGAGCAACTGTGAAGTGCTGTGGCTGGGTAGGAAGTAAGAACCTCAATGTCTTCCTCAGCTGACTATAAAAAGAAAGCTTTTGGTAAGGGTGGGAATTTGCCTGGATCAAGGAGCCAAGTGGATTCCCTGGTTTGGCCGGAGCCTAGTTGTGAAGAAAGTTGTGGAAAGAGAGAGTCCTACTGAAATCACAGAGTTTGAGCCTTGAAAACCAGTCATCACCCTGGGTCACGTTCATCCCAAAGCTGATTCTCCCCAGGCTTCCTTCTGTGCCTGCTTCTCCAACCAGTTCTTTCTTGTCAGCCAGGATTATGCTCCATATAGCAGGTCCCTTCTTCTTCAGTTCATCTTCTAAGTGATGGAATGGTCCCTGAGGTAAGTTGAGATATTACTAGATATCTTCTAGTAACTTCTCCCAAATGTCCAGAGAGTGGAAGTCTGTCATCAGCACCTGGGCCGGCCCTTACCCTAGAATGATCATCTCCAGTAATCATTTTCTCCAGTTTCACCTCTCCTGTATTCCTCATCTACAGCCCCTCTTACATGAATCTTGGTGAGAATTTCCATGTAGGACTATATCTTCTTGCTCTTCAGGACCCTCTCTCCTGCCTTCTGGTAGTTATGCTACTTTGAACAAGGAGTGTCTTCCACCGCTTTCATTGTTGTTCAGTCACTAAGTTGAATCTGGGCCTCCTGCGTGGCAGGTAAGAATTTTACCACTGAATCACCAATGCCATGGCTTCACCACTTTGGATTTCTGCAGTACTTCTGCTGTTAAAACCATACATACTTCTGCTATAGTCTGAATGTTTGTGGCCCCCCAATTTACATGCTGAAATCCTAACCCCTAAAGGTGATGGCATTAGTAGGTAAGACCTTTGGGAGGTGTTTACATCATGAGAGTGGAACCTTTATGAATGAGATTAGTGCTTTTTAAAAAGGCTCCAGAGATATTCATTGTTTCCTTCTACCATGTGAGGACACAATGAGAAGTCTGTGACTCCTAGAAGAGACTTCATTCAACCACATTGGCTCCTTGAGGTGAGACTTCCAAACTCTGAGTGAAAATCTTGCTTATGACCCACCCAGTCTATGTTATTTTTGTTATAGCAGCCTAAATGGACAAAGACAGCTTATCACATTTTTATCGATGTTGGAGATTTTAAATATTATTTGTGGAGACTATAAATATTATTTGTGGCCTCACTTCTAAAGTTCTAATTTTATGAAATTAAATAATAGCTATACTTTCCAATAGTAATAATAAAACAATAGTAACAATTAACTAATACTTACTGAATGCTCAGTATATACCAGGTACATATAATGTTTGTAAAGCACTGTATTAGAGTTCTCCAGAGAAACAGAGCAAATAGGATACATATAAATACACAGAAAGAAATTTATTATGAAGATTGACACTTGCACTTACAGAGGCTGAAAAGTCCCATGACCTGCTGCCTGCAAGCTAGAGGCCAGAAAAGCCAGTGGTATAGTTCCAGTTCCAACCCAAAGGCCGAAGAACCAGGAAGGAGTGGGAGTGGAGGTTGCTGATGGGGTAAGTCCTGGTCTGAGAAGTCTCAAGAGCCAGAGTACCTGTGTCTGAATGCAGGAGAAGGTGGATGTCCCAGCTCAGGCAGAGAACAAACCTGCCCTTCCTCTGCCTTTCTGTTCCAGTGATACACACCAGCATTGATGAGGGTGATCTTCAGTTACTCTACTGATTCAAACACCGATCTCTTCCAGAAACCACCTCACAGACACCCAGAAATAATGTTTTACCAGCTATCTGGGCATCTCTTAGCCCAGTCAAGTTGACATATAACTGTTAATCATCATGAGCACTTTCCTACAGTATCCATTTTATAGACAAGGAAACCAAGGTCTCAGGAAAATAAGCTAACATGCCCAAAGCTCTACAGCTAGAGGATAAAGAGCTAAGATTTGAATCCAGGTAGTCTGACTCTAGAGTCATCCTTTTACACTGCTGCCACTGTCCTTTTCTTGTCCTACTGGTTTTACAGTTTTTAGCTGAAAATTATCTTCCTTACCTTTTCTTCCTCCTCCAAATGCTCCCTTTCTTCACTTCAAGCCAATCTCCAGATAAACATCATCTTCTCAGTCCTTGTGAAATGTACACCCTCTGGATTCAAGAGTGCATTCACCTGGCATTTAAAGTTATGATCCAAAGAGCCAAAGCTTGTGCTTTGACACTACTTAAGTCAGTGTTTCCTGGTATTTGGTCCATATGAGAATAACTGGGGAGCTTTTGAAAGCCAGATTCCTGAGCCATTTGCAGACATTTTGATTCAATAGTAATTGGGAGTACAGAGGAACCTAGATGTCTCCATTTTTTACAAGAAGAATTCAATGAGGAGACTTTGGATCAAGCACACTTTAAGAAACACTGAGTCAAATGTTCACTTCTCTTGGTGTCCTTTCTCTTCCAAAGTCTCAGCCTTCAGGCAAGGAAGGCACACTGAAAATGCCAACAGTTTGTTGCCCTCTTAAGTCCTGGAAATATTCTTGAGGCCTTCTCTGGTGGTGTCTCCCAGGTAGCAACAGAAGTCCTTTGGTGTGTAAGTTTCAGAAAGCTCTGTGGCTCAGCTATGCCCAGAGATGCGCAGTAGGCACTGCTCACCACTGCTCCTCCTCGTGGGCACCTACTCTGCCTAGACCTTCATCTGTGCCTCAGCAGGGAGCCACCCATCACCAGGACCTGCCTCCTCCTCTCTGGTGGGGCTGGAACTACATCCTGGGATGTTGTTGACTCTTCCAGAAGATGAATAGCCTCACTTTGGAAAAAGTTTATCTCTTGTTCTTTTCCATCATCACCTTGGTTTGGATTGCCTCAGAAGAGCACTCTTGCCCTCTCTCACTTCCTCCAGTGCCCCACTCCATGTACCTGTGGATGTGTGCTTTCCTCCATCCTCTCTAGAGACTCCCCATCTTTGGAACTAATTTGAAAGGAGAACGGTGCATATAGGTGGATCTGTTTCTGGTAGTCCCAGGGTGGTTCTCCCTGCACTTCAGCCAACAAGCTGCTGGGGCTTTCAGGGGGAATTTCAGACCATGGGAACCCCAACCTTCCATTCTGAACACAGTATCCCAGCCATGCCTAAATGGATAAAAATAGTCTCTATTGGGTATTTACTAAGTGTTTCAGTATTGGGTATTAGTGTTTCACTTCGGTATTCTTGCCTTGAGAACCCCATGAATAGTATGAAAAGGCAAAAAGATAGAACACTGAAAGGTGAACTCCCCAGGTTGGTAGGTGCCCAGTATGCATCTCCACCTTCAGTGGAGAAATAACTCCAGAAAGAATGAAGAAGTGGAGCCACAGCAAAAACAACACCCAGTTGTGGATGAAACTGGTGATGGAAGTAAGGTCTGATGCTGCAAAGAGCAGTATTGCATAGGAGCCTGGAATGTTATGTCCATGAATCAAGGCAAATTGGAAATGGTTAAACAGGAGATGCAAGAGTGAATGTTGACATTTTAGGAATCAGCGAACTAAAGTGGACGGGAATGAGTGAGTTTAACTCAGACGACCATTATATCTACCATTGTGGACAAGAATCCCTTAGGAGAAATGGAGTAGCCATCATAGTCAACAAAAGAGTCCAAAATGCAGTACTTGGATGCAATCTCAAAAACGACAGAATGATCTCTGTTTGTTTCCAAGGCAAACCATTCAATATCAGGGTAGTCCAAGTCCATGCCCCAACCAGTAATGTTGAAGAAGCTGAAGTTGAATGGTTCTATGAAGACCTAGAAGACCTTTTAGAATTAACACCCAAAAAAGATGTCTTTTTCATTATAGGGGACTGGAATGCGAAAGTAAGAAGTCAAGAAACACCTGGAGTACCAGGCAAATTTGGCCTTGGAGTACAGAATGAAGCAGGGCAAAGGCTAATAGAGTTTTGCCAAGAGAACACACTGCTCATAGCAAACACCCTCTTCCAACAACACAAGAGAAGACTCTACACATGGACATCACCAGATGGTCAACACCGAAATCAGATTGATTATATCCTTTGCAGCCAAAATGGAGAAGCTGTATACAGTCAGCAAAAATAAGACCGGGAGCTGACTGTGGCTCAGATCATGAACACCTTATTGCCAAATTCAGACTTAAATTGAAGAAAGTAGGGAAAACCACTAGACCATTCAGGTATGACCTACATCAAATCCCTAACAATTATACAGTGGAAGTGAGAAATAGATTTAAGGGACTAGATCTGATAGAGTGCCTGATGAACTATGGATGGAGGTTCATGACATTGTACAGGATCAAGACCATCTCCAAGAAAAAGAAATGCAAAAAAGCAAAATGGCTGTTTGAGGAGGCCTTCCAAATAGCTGTGAAAAGAAGAGAAGCAAAAAGCAAAGGAGAAAAGGAAAGATATACCCATTTGAATGCAGAGTTCCAAAGAATAGCAAGGAGCAATAAGAAAGGCTTCCTCAGTGATCAGTGCAAAGAAATAGAGGAAAACAACAGAATGGGAAAGACTAGAGATCTCTTCAAGAAAATTAGAGATAACAAGGGAACATTTCATGCAACGATGGGCTCAATAAAGGACAGTAATGGTAGGGACCTAACAGAAGCAAAAGATATTAAGAAAACGTGGCAAGGATACACAGAAGAACTGTACAAAAAAAGGTCTTCAAGACCCAGATCATCACAATGGTGTAATCACTCACCTAGAGCCAGACATCTTGGAATGTGAAGTCAAGTGGGCCTTAGGAAGCATCACTAGGAACAAAGTTAGTGGAGGTGATGGAATTCCAGTTGAGCTATTTCAAATCCTGAAAGATGATGCTGTGAAAGTGCTGCACTCAGTTGGCCAGCACATTTGGAAAACTCAGCAGTGGCCATGGGATTGGAAAAGATCAGTTTTCATTCCAATCCCAAAGAAAGGCAATGCCAAAAAATGCTCAAACTACCACACAATTGCACTCATCTCATACACTAGTAAAGTAATGCTCAAAATTCTCCAAGCCAGGCTTCAGGAATATGTTAACCATGAACTTCCAGATGTTCAAGCTGGTTTTAGAAAAGGCAGAGGCAGAGATCAAATTGTCAACATCTGCTGGATCACAAAAAAAGCAAGAGTGTTCCAGAAAAACATCTACTTCTGCTTTATTGACTATGCCAAATCCTTTGACTATGTGGATCACAGTAAACTGTGGAAAATTCTGAAAGAGATGGGAATACCAGACCACCTGACCTGCCTCTTGAGAAACCTGTATGCAGGTCAGGAAGCAACAGTTAGAACTAGACATGGAACAACAGACTGGTTCCAAATAGGAAAAGGAGTACATCAAGGCTGTATATTGTCACCCTGCTTATTTAACTTATTTGCAGAGTACATCATGATATACACTGGGCTGGATGAAGCACAAGGTGGAATCAAGATTGCCGGGAGAAATATCAATAACCTCAGATATGCAGATGAAACCATCCTTATGGTAGAAAGTGAAGAACTAAAGAGCCTCTTGATGAAAGTGAAAGAGGAGAGTGAAAAAGTTGGCTTAAAGTTCAACATTCAGAAAACTAAGATCATGGTATCTGGCCCCATCACTTCATGGGAAATAGATGGGGAAACAGTGGAAACAGTGTCAGACTTTATTTTGGGGGGCTCCAAAATCACTGCAGATGGTGATTGAAGCCAGGAAATTAAAAGACGCTTTCTCCTTGGAAGGAAAGTTATGACCAATCTAGACAACATATTAAAAAGTAGAGACATTACTTTGCCAACAAAGGTCCGTCTAGTCAAGGCCATGGTTTTTCCAGTAGTCATGTATGGAGGTGAGAGTTGGACTATAAAGAAAACAGAGCCGAAGAACTGATGCTTTTGAACTGTGGTGTTGGAGAAGACTCTTGAGAGTCCCTTGGACTGCAGGGAGATCCAACCAGTCCATCCTTAATGAGATCAGTCCTGGGTGTTCATTGGAAGGACTGATGTTGAAGCTGAAACTGCAATCCTTTGGCCACCTGATACGAAGAGCTGACTCATTTGAAAAGACCCTGATGCTGGGAAGGATTGAGGGCAGGAGGAGAAGGGGACAACAGAGGATGAGATGGTTGGATGGCATCACTGACTCAATGGACATGAGCCTGAGCAAACTCTGGGAGTTGGTGATGGACAGGAAGGCCTGGTGTGCTGCAGTCCATGGGGTCGCAAAGAGTCGGACACGACTGAGCGACTGAACTATTAAGTGTTTATTATGGTATTTATTATGGTAGATCCTCCGGAAGGTCCCTTTCATTCCAAATTGAAAGCTTCTGACACTACCATGAGTTGCTCTCCTCAGGGAAAGCAGATGAGATGACCAGAGGGCGATCAGGGTCTGTGGTTCTTAGCAAGCTTGGCAGAGATGTGTGTGGCTGAGAACATCGAAGTCATGGAGTGTTTACAAAGGCTTTCTTTTTAGTTGGCAGATAGTTGGCAGGTACTGAGTGGGCATCTCTGCATTTGATAAGAAGTAAAAGATGAATAAAATATTTGGAGCAGCCTCTGTATCCTGAAATATTGCAATTTTTTAACCTGCTGTGATAAAAATAAAATCCTATCGAGGCCAGAAAAGCCTTAAAACAGTATTTTACATGTGTTTTATCCTCATTTTACCCTCCCCACAAACTGTGATTGTGTTTATCTTATAGGTGAGGAAACTAAAGCTCGGTAATATTAAATCTGCCAATGGTCATACGTTGACTGGAAGCTAACACTGATACCATCCTTACTTTCTGTCCCCAGTACACCTGACTCTCTGGATTTCTCTGCCCAGAACACAGAGCATGTGGTCTTAGAGGAACTGAGCTCATAGAAGCTAAAATAGATTGACCTTGAAGATTCAAATAGTTTTCCTTTAAATTGCCTAAGTTGGGAAGGGTTCTACTTATTTACTTTCTTTCTCAGAGGAGAAACCAAACTGTAACTCTAGAGAGAGTTTTAAGAATTGAAAAAACTTTACTGGTAACTACAGGTAAATGTAAGCAAATCTTGATAAATCTAGGTAAGTCATGTAACCTTGGATGAAGCAGGGGTTACTTATCAAGATAACAAAAGTAGAAGCCATAAGGGGAAAGACTGATAAATTTAACTCCATGAAGATGTATAACTTCTGTATGTCAGCCAGGCTATCTACAGAGTAGAGTTCACCTTTGAAGGCTTCCTGAGCTGAAGCTGACTGACTGCCTGTTTAGTACCTTTAGCTAGAGATCCTGACTTTGACATAGTTGTGGTTTATAAGGATCACCATATATCACTGTTCAGTGCACTCCCTGTGCAATCGTACGTGGCAGCCCCTGTTAGTTATTCTCCCATGATGCCGCAATTAAGGAATAGACACTAGCCCAAAAACCTCTCCCCCCAACAAAAACACACATACACACCCCTAGGAATTTTTCTGAGTTACATCAAAGCTCTTAAGTCCTCATGTTCTCCACTTCTTTATGCCCTTCCCGATCTGATCCCAGCTGTAGTTCCAAGGGAGAGAAGATATAGAAATATAAGACTCTAGTGGTGCTTCATATACCTTGAAAATCATAGCCAAGGTTTTTTTCAATAGCAGGAAACAGTAGTGCTTCAAATTGCCCTAAATAGGATATGGATGGATTCACTCTAAAGACACTGGGTACAGTTGGATTCTTGCCTGCTAGCAGTCTCAACCAAGCCTGGGCATCTGAGTCTAGATAGGATTACAGGAGAGCTTTGGGGGCCCGCAGCATGGAGAGAAGCGGCAGTGTTGTCTTGGGAAACAGAACTCAGGGCGGCAGGAGTCACAGCTGTGACCCTTCACCCTACAGGAGGAAAAGACTGGTCATTTGCTGTCACGGCGGCTGTCAGGTCTGACTTCCTGAAGCTCCTTGAGGACTCTGAAGTCCTGGGAGAGAGTGTCCAGCTGGCTGAGCCTTGACCATGCTGCACAGTGACAGGAAGGGGGAGGCCCTGATTCTGAAGTTTCCAAAGAGGCGGGCACTTCTGCTCTGAGACCACTTACAACAAGTGGTGAGAGGTGTTTTAGGAAGGAGAGGTTGAAAGCTGGGAGCTAAAAATGATGAAGGCCGTCTCAGAATTCATGGGCAGAATCATGAGGGATGGGATCCACAAACGCCTGAAAGTGAGTCTTTCTGTCCTCTCCCCCCACCCCTGTCATCTTTGTTTCTCTGACTGCTGAACTTTCTCCATTTCTCCCTGCATGAGGTGCCTTCTGAGCCTCCATTTTATTCATCTGAGTTCCAGCCATGTACAGAAGCTAGCATCTCAGTCTCAATTCTGAATTCTTGAGAGAGATCATCAAATTGCTTTGACTTGAATCAAGTGTCTTTCTCTGTTGCCCGGGGTGGGGGGTGTCTCAAAGAACTTGTTTCTTTTAAATAGAGGAGAAAACCCAAACATGCCCTATGTTGAGTAATAAAGCTGGGGGGCGTTCCCACTAGGGGTTCGCATCTGTACGGATGAGGCTGTGCATAACAAATTTGAAGAGAACTTGTTGCATGAATAAACAGCATAGAGAAGTTGCAAGGGGGATGTTTAACCTATAAAGAAAGCTGGTTCTTTTTAAATCACTTCAGTCACCATGTCTGCAAGCAGCTAAATGTTTCTTGGATCCAATTTTATCTCAGTCTTACAGCAGGTTCATGTTGCTTTATGCATCTGAATAGAGCCAAACTGTACTTCTTTAAAAATAGACCCTAGAGCAATAGGGCCTCTTGTCCTTCTTCCCAGTGAAATTAAGTTTTACTCCCTACTTGGTACCCTTCTCTAAAACTGAAATCTGCACACTCCTGCCATATATGAGGTACCCTATACATATTGGTTAGGGTTTCCCCAGTGGCTCAGCAGTAAAGCATCTGCCTGCCAATGCAGAAGATGAAGGTTTGATCCCTGGGTAGGGAAAATCCCCTAGAGAAGGAAATGGGAACCCACTCTAGTATTCTTTTCTGGGACATCCCATGGACAGAGGAGCCTGGTGTGCTGCAGTCCGTTGGGTCGCAAAAGGAGTCAGACACGACTGAGCGACTGAAACAACAACAATGCATATTGGTAAAGGAATGAATGAATCAGCCAGTTACTCCATCCATGCCAAAAGTTTTTTCTCCAGTAACACATAAAGGCCAAGTTCAGCAGCAAGAAACATGATCTACTCCACCTGTTCACAGAATGACCCTCCTACTTCCTCCCAGCTTTAACTTCAGTTCCATCTCCTCTTTCACCCCTGTGGGCCAAATTGCCACCACATCTCACTTTGACCCTCTGCTGTGGCTTCTAACTGGCCTCTTCACCCCCACTCTGGCCCCTTGCACCCCATTCCCCCAAATGCAGCCAGAGGGAGATGCTGAAAAGTAAACCAGGTCCTGCCATTCCTCTGGACTTGGGGCTGCAGGCAGCTTCGCACAGGCGCTGTGTGGTTCTCCAACCTCACCTCCTCCGGTCCTTCCTCCTCCCAGTCTGCACTCCAGCCAGGATGTTCTCTCTTCCCTCACTCTTCCCAGGGCCTTGACTCAGCATTTCCTTCTTGCTCTCAAAAAACCTCTCTCTTGTCCTCTGCCCCAACCTCAGTCTTTACCATCTGAGCCACCGGGGAAGCCTCCAGTCTTGCCCAGTGAACTAATTGGCCTTCAGATCTCACCTCAAATACCTCTCGCTGTCCCAGGACTGGATAAGGGCTCCTTGCTATCTGCTGTCACGCACCACCATTTTCTCTACTTTATTGCACTTACTGGAATGGTGTGAGATTGGCTTGATTACTTGATAAGCACCAGTTTCTTCTACCGAAGTGGAAACTCCTTGAAGTCTAGGACTGTATTAGTTTTCTCTGGCTGCCATAACAAAACACCACAAGCTGGGTGACTTAAAACGACAGAAATTTGTCTTCTCACAGTTCTGGAGGCTAGAAGCCTGAGATCAATCTGTCGGTCCGCAGGTCTGGTTTCTTCTGAGGTCTCTCTCCTGGGCTTGCAGATGCCCTCTCCTTGCAGTGTCCTTGCATGGTCTTCCTCTGTGTGCATGCCTCCCTGGTATTGGTATCTCTTCATTTATTCAAATGTCCTTGTTGTGCCCAGATCCCAATCTCCACAAACCACCAGGAGGCCATTCACCGATGCAAGCGCAAGAGGGAGTTTATTACAGACCCGGTCCGGACCGCACATAAACACACCCGACGCAGCGGAGTGAGGGCGGCGGCCCGAGCCGCAAGGTACAAGATTTTTAAGGGAAAGACACAAAGGGTAGGAGGGCTCGGATGGGGTAGGTGAGGGGATTTTTGCGCGCTAACCCCTGATTGGCAGTGCTAACCCCTGATTGGCAGTCGTGTCTAGGGTGGTGACCTGGGGGTGGGGGAACTTGAGTGATGTCTTCTATCACAAGATGGCAGCTCCTCTTTTTAAGAGGGAGTCACTTAGGCTCTACATCCTCTTCATATAAGAACCTGTTGGGTTGTATTAGATTAGATCCCACTCTAACAGCCTCATTTTGACTTAATCACCTTCTTAACTGAGGTCAGTGCTTCAATAGCCAAATTTTGGGAGAATATGATTCAGCCCATAACAGGGACAGTGTCACTTATGTTCACCTTTGTGTCCTCATCACACAGGACAGAGCTTGGCATGCTCTAGGACTCCATACATATCTGTTAAATGAATGACTAAATTTAAGCCCCCTCATCCTCCCCCCCCCAGCCCCATCACATATTGTGCTAGGGGCAAAGAGGTGCAGATTGTAGCAGGAGGACCATAAGTGATCACAAGAAATTTCTGCTGTTCTGATCTTAAAATCACAGATCTTTGGGGAAGCATTGCTACCTCCTGGTACCTTCATATGAGGCAAAGCCAGCATCTGATCCTTCCTGCCCTGGGAATGTATGCTACCCCAGTGGGCGCTTGGGGGAGGAGTTTTGCTGACAGCTGTACACCCACACCCATCCAAATGGCCCACTTTAGAAGGTGAGTCACCCAACTGCTGGGAGTGGGTCCACACAGCTCCGGGAAAGCAGTTTAGCAACAGGTACTAGGACCTAAAAAAAGGCATGTCCTGTGCCCTTATAATTTCAAAGCTAGAAATCCCAACTGAGAAACAAACAGAGAGGGGCTCAAGAGAGGTAATATCCCAGTTTTTATATAAGAAGCAATTTCTCACTACTATTTCTCATAACTGGAAAGAGCCTAAATATGCAGCAATAGGAGAAAGCCTTGAGAATTTAATATATTCAATATGATAGAAAATTAAGCATTAAAAAAAACTTTATAAAGAGTATTTAATGATGCAAGGAAATATTACTTGAAAAAGCAGGACACAGAACTGCGCAGACACTTTGATCTCAGTCATACAACAAAGACGGTACCAACATGCATATGTGCTTGCAATTCACAGGAAAAAGTCTGGGTTGGTAAATTAACCAAATGTTAATATTGTGTTTTTCTCAGACTCAGCGATTTCTTTCTTTCATGCTTTTTGTTGAAAGTAGTATGTGTTGTTTTTACAACCAGAGAAGAAGGGTACAAATTTTTTAAGGCAGCCAGCGCTGCCGCTCAAGGAAATTCCTCAACTCTGGTCTTCGGTCTGGGAAGCGCCGGCCCTGCGCCTGCTCCCCGGAGCGTCCCCGGGGCTGTCTGGCTGGCTGCGAGGGAGAGTGCTGGAATCCCGCGGTGGGAGGCCACCGGCTTGGCGTCGCGCACTGCCCGAGGTGGAAGGTCAGGGGAGGGACCAAGTCTTTCTCCCGTCCTGGAGCGAGATCTGGACTGCGCTGGGCGCCCGGAACCCTGGTCCAGTCCTCAGCCATCGCGGCCGCCGCCCAGTCCGCTGTTCCACCGCCAGGTGCAAAATGCCGTGTCATTGGGAGAGTCTGCGGCCGGAGCATTGAATTACAGCTTAGCGAAGCTCGAGCAGGGCGGCGCGGGTGGAAGATGAGCAGAAGCCCCTGTTCTCGGAGCACCCGCTGACAAAAGGGCTAAGCGTAGCCAGGGGCGCGGACCGAGTGGAGGCCACTGGAGCAGCCCGGCCGGCCGGTTTTTTCTCCTTCAAGAGCCTTTGCTCTGAGCTGGGAGTCAGTGATCCGAGCCAGCCTCCCTCCCCTCCAGTCCCCTCTGCTGTGAGGGGACCCACGAGCTGCGCCTTGGCAATCCCCAACCTTCCCCAGCCCTCTCCGCGCCTTGGGTGCACGGGAGCCTGACTCCCATCAGCCATGCTGAGGGTCTTCATCCTCTACGCGGAGAACGTCCACACCCCCGACACCGACATCAGCGATGCCTACTGCTCCGCGGTGTTTGCAGGTAGGAGGGGCCCGAGACCCTTCCCGGGAAGAGGGAGTGGGAGTGGGAGAGGGGACGCCGCAGCTCTCCGCCTCGAGACCCCTCGGCCAGATTGACTGAGTGGTCCCAAACCCACTTGGAGAGAGGCGACTTGGAGAAATGGAGGCAAGAGGGAGAGGTGGTCAGCAGCCGGAAGCTGAGCCCCGGCTGGGGCTAGGGGGCCTGGGGGGCTGACCAGCGTCTATCCTCGCACTCCCCGGAACTCTGAAAAGAGACCTTTTTGCATTGTGTGCTGCAAAGCGTTGTGTTGCAGGGCTCCCCGCCTCTCCCCGGAAGACTGGTCCCGGGGCTATTTATAACCCAGCTCTCTTGCCTTGGCCTGGGCCTGGCGGCTGCCCTGGCCTTCGCTCTCTATCACAGGCTGGGCCTGCAGGCAGGCACATACTGGGGACAGAGGCACCGCCCATCGGCCCAGGGGCCCTACGCTTGCTTCCTGGCACAGGATGCACGAGATTCAGCATCTTGGGGGTGGCAGCCCATCATCAGGTGGAGGAGCCTGCCCCTCCATCAGACTGAGACCTTAGGAAGGTCTTCTTTCATGGTGATGAATTGACTTCTCCAGGAGGTGAGGGCTGGGCTCAGGCTGCCTCTCTGGGACTTCCTGTGGGTGGAAGCAGAGCTGGGGTCTATACACCGGAGGACAAGGACCTGCTGACAAGATTGTGTGGGCCTGCTGCCCCGCCCACCCTGTGGGTTTGCTCTCAGCCTCTATACCTGTCGCTCCCTTTCTCCTTCAAGATCTAGCTACATCCCAGGCCTCCAGAAATCCCTGGCCATCCAATGGACATTTCCTTTTAGTTTCACGAGCTTCTGTTTCCCTGTTCCCAGACACCCCTGTGCCCATAGGCTCCCAGACACGTGCATGCATGAAATGCGTGTGACACTTGCAAGTTCCAAGGAGTAGAAACTCAGCGAATGCAGGCATGTGTCCACAGCAATGTGACGCGCGGGCACACACACACACACACACACACACACACACACACACTCCTGGGAGTGAGATTTCAGGTTTCTCGAGGAGCAGTTGCTGAATGGGCCCTTGGCCTGGAAAGCAGTGTGCTCTTTCCAGGGTGAGGGGTATGGGGAGGTGACTCTCCAGCTGTGCTCTTTTCCTGACACCTTGCTTTGAACTGATCTGACCAGTTTCCTACAGTTGTCTTCGGAAATGAGCTTTATCAAGGTGTTTCCAGGGGGAGAATGAGGGCATGAATGGGGGGGCGGGGCAGGGGGGGTGCAGGCCAGGATAGTGGTTCATCTGTAAGGCCCGGATGTGCAGCCTAGCTGAGAGCCCTGGGCTTGGAGCTGCAGACCTCCTGGGAGCACCGTCCACTTTGTAAATAACCCCCTGGCTGAGGGGAGGGAGGATACGCTGCTGCCAGAGGGAAACAAGCACCCTGGGCTTTGAGCATCCTTCTCCCTCAGCATACCCGCCCCACCCAGCCCCTCATCCCTGTCCCAGGGCTGAGCCCACCCTGTGAACGGCACCCTCTGGAGCTGTCCAGTACAAATGAAATGCAAGAAGGGCCACTCTGGCGCTCCTGCCTTTGTTCTCAGGGACCTTATCTCCTCTGATGACCACTCAGCCTGAACCAGATTTTCACCCACCTTCTCTGACCACACTCCCACCTCCCAATACCTCCCCCCAATACACACACACACTTTCCCCAGACTTTACAGTGCCCCCACCCAGACCAAGCTCAGAACACTAGGAAGAGAAAGGAAAGAATGAAGAATGATTAATGAATGGGGAAGCACTTTCTAACCCTAGAAGTGCTTTACCCACTGGAAGTCCCTCTGGTGTGGCTCCTCTCCTGTCCTTTCCTACTTCCGCCCCAGGACTGTCTGTGGAGCAATTGCTCATCCTCTATCCTCCCCCGAGAATGAGTCCCTCCTTGCATCTGTCTGCTGTCAGTCTGCACTCCTCCCTTTTGCCTGCAGCCTGGCTCCTCTGAGGGGGCACCCCCTTCCCTTTCGGTAAAGGAAGTATGTTGTCTGTGCTGACTGGGAGTGCCCCCAGCCTTCAGAAGGGGCTGTCTGGATGCCCCAACTCCCAGCCATCACGGTCACTGCCAGGCAGTCATGGGGAGCACAGGCTCTCCCTCCCCCAGCCCTGGCCACAATCCACCTCCTGTGTGTTGGCCAAGCTCTTAACTTATGTCCAAATTCGGCCTCCCCGCAGCATCAGGCCAGCTCCCCCTCCTCCTCTCGGCCAGGGACAGGTTGCTAAATGATTACACAGAAGGCTCTGGTCTCAGGGACACACTACTCAGAGCAGAACGCCCTTCTGGGAAGCCTCCCCTCACCAACTGGCTGGGAACTGGCCTTCCCAGACATGTTAGGTTTGGAAACCATGGACCGCCCCCTCCCTTGGCTACCTGTTTGGAATATCCCGTCATTTAACAGGTGCCTCCATGCATGCCTAAGTTCATTTCCTGTTCACAGTAGCTTTGTGAGGCCAGTGGGCCGGGATATTATCCACTTTGACAGATGAGCAGAGCAGATAGGCCCAGAGAAGTGCAGGGGCCTGGCCAAGGTTACGCAGCATCCAAAGTACCCACCACACCACCCCCATCATCAGGCCCTCTGTTGTTCTCAGCGTCTGTGTTCATGAATAAGAAAGTGCTTTGAAAAGCATACCATGCACTGCCCACACACAAGGCACCCTGGACCTGGGCCAGAGCTAGGGAGGGCTGTGCGTGGGGTACCCAGGCTGGGCTGAGTCAAAGTGGGGGGATGCCAGGCTGCAAGGAGTGCAGTGTGTGACAAATGACCCAGAGATGGGGGATTCCTATTCTGAACGTGTGTATTCATCACAATGAGAGAGAATGGTCATTCATTAAGCACAAACAATGTACTATTTTCAGACACTTGTTTCTTTAAAACCCACAACAATCTTGAGATTAATACTGAACTGATACTGTGCTTCCTAGGTGTAAGCACTGTTCTAAATAGAGCTCACTTACTATGAGCTCTATCAGATTCAAGTTGTTCAATTTGTACCAGGCCCTTATATGTAGATCCTCAATCCTTCTAGCAGCCATATCTGGTATTAACCATTATCGCCCCAACTCTATACCACACAGAAGTTAAGTCACACACTAGTCATTAGTGGAGTCAGGATTCAGGCCCACATACTCTGGCTCTGGAACCCTGCTGCCTTTAACTGCTCTTATCGTTTCCCTCTGGCCTTAGCTCTGATTTATAGAAGACAAGCAGTAAAAGGTGGAGGAACAGGACTGAACCTGGCTCTGGCTCACACCTGGAGCCCAGGCTCCATCTGCACGTGGCCCCTCACACCTTGTCTTGCCTCACCCATTGTCCCTGCTGCCACTGGCTCTCTCTCTCCCTCGGACTCTGACATCTTCATTCTCATTCTCTGGTCTGAAGGATGCTTTCTTATCTCAGAGGGGTCTCTGCCCTTCTGCATCTTGCAGGACTAGTCACCACCTGGTCTAGGGTGCTCCCTCTGGGCAGATCGCATGCTAGGCCATTTCAAGCCTTCTGTTAGGCCTGTGGTGGCTGTTAAGGGTCTGATAAGCTGAGACTAGGGTCATGCATCCTGTGGCACTGAGGTGGACAGCCTGCAGTGGGTGTGGCAGGCACCTGGGGGCCTCTGAAAAGGGAGCACTGTAAGCATAGGCCTCCCACCTTAGCCAATCCAGTGTTGGGGAGGGGGCTCAGTCACATTCCAGTGGGATAAAAGCACTGAACAAGAGTGAAAGAAGGATGGTAGCTGGGAGTATTGGCTTTAGACCCAGACAACCTGGGACCTTGGATTTGGAATTCCAGCTCTGCCACTTTCCAGCAGTGTGTCTTTGGGCAAGTTACCTTAACCACTCTGTTCTTGGTTTCCCCACCTATGACATGTTGATAATAATAGTAACTGTTTTGGAGGGATGGTTCTGAAGAGTTTATGTGTTAATCCATATAAAACACTTTGAATAATGCCTGGCACATAAATACACATTAACTACTTCACTATTATAATGTATGATTATATATATATTTAGCTCAGACAGTAAAGAATCTACCTAAAATGCAGGAGACCCAGGTTCTATACTTGGATCGGGAAGATCCCCCGGAGAAGGAAGTGGCAACACACTCCAGTATTCTTGCCTGGGAAATCCCATGGACAGAGGAGCCTGGTGGGCTACAGTCCTTGGGGTCACAAAGAGTTGGACACAACTGAGTGACTAACAACTTTCTAATTATTATTATGATTAACATGTATTGTACATGTGCTAAGAAATCATTGCACACATCCAAAAAGTCTTTCACAATCTGTTTGGCCTGGTCAGTCCTATCACCAGCTCTGGTGGTTCATTTATTGTCCAATCAGACTGGGCACACTGTGCTGAGTGGTGAGTGGCCATCCCTTCAGCCCCAGGGGACTCTGGCCCTGTCTCCTCTGGGAGCCCTCCCCAGGGCAGTCCTTTCTGAGGCCAAGGCATTTGTCCACTTGCCTAATGGCTGGCTGTGGCCATCAGGCTGGCTGGCCCTTCCCTTCGGACTAGATCTTTCTTGGAATGAGCATCCCTCCTGTGACTCCCTGGGCCCACAAACCTTCTCAGTCTCTCTCTCCAGGTCCAGATCTCTCTCTTTCTTTTCTTCCTGCATGCTGGTCTCTTCCCAGATTGGTTCATTAGGCTGAAATGTTAGCAGTTGTGTATCTCCTGTGAGCCAGGCAGGCTCTGGGCTGGAAGCCCTGGTGTTTGCTTTAATCATCCCAAGAGTTCTGTAAAGTAACATTCTCTTGAATTTACAGAAGTGGAAATAGACTCTGAACGGTCAGATCTCATGCCTTGGGACACACGGCTTGAAAAGCAAGGACTGCGATGGATGCCCAGGGCCATCTAATTGTTCCTACAATGAGATATTCTTCCCGGGCAGTCAGTCATGTGATCATGGCTGTAACCAGAATTATTGCTGCCTGAGACCCCAGGCAAACATGTGTGGGTGCCCCTCTAATCCCAGCTGATTGTATTGGGATATCCATGGGACACAATTTCTTCAATGAATGTGGAGGTGGGGCAGAAGGATGCACTGGACTGTTTGTACTCCTGTGAGTCTTTGGACTTGGACAAATGTGCCCTGAGGAATCCTGGAAGCTCACATGCAGAGTGTTCTTCTCAAGGTTGGTGTTATTGGAAGCAGAAGGCAAGGTTTATTTGCTTCCTGGATACCCCATGTGAGGCCTTGGGAAGACACAAGGCCCAGACATTAAGAGAGCTGAGCTAGAGGAGATCAGTGGACCAACTCCAAGAACAAGAAGGGGCTCTCCTTGAAGTAACTCCTCTTGACTGGCAGGAAGGAAGGACCCCAAATAGGTGACAGAAGAGGGCCATAAACCCAGGGGAGCATGGCAGGTGGTGTAAATTAGGCCAGAGGGATAAGCACATGCGTATTTGGCTGAGTGGTGGTACAGGGCGAGCTGAGATGCACACTTCCAGCCAGAGGTGCCAGGTAATCAGTGTTAGGCAGAAAATTAGGGCTCACATGCCAGGTTTTCTGATTTTTCAATGGATGCTATAAATCCAGATCTCATAATGTTTTAAGTACAATTTTGTCATAAAAGGTTGTATTGATCAAAGACAACGGGTCTTTGTGCTGGCCTTGTCCCTGGAGACACCAGTGGCAGCATCTGATGGCATTGTGTTTAATCCTGGAGACCTTGGTCTTGGACTCTTCAGGGGACAGGACCCAGTCTCCTCTCACTTGAGATGCTCAGGCAGCACGTATCTGCGATTACGCCATTGGGATGGCAGGGGTGCGCTTTAGTCCCCTCCCCTCTTACCTCTTTTAGTTCTGAAATGTCACTGTGGTTAACGTGAAATTTTAAGTAAAAACTGGGCTTGCTATACAAACTCAGCTTCAAAACAGGTCTCCTTCAGGCAGAAGATAGACAGGCCCCAGGCTGAACAGCTAGATTTTGTCTACTGTGGACAGATACCCCAAAACAGCAGGAGGGAGGAGAAGCAAAGCATGACCAGATAAGAGATAAAAGACCACATATTCCTCATTCTTAAAATCAAGGACACCTTCTCAGTTACGCATGTGCAGAAAAGCTCCTTGGAGGTCAAAAAGAGAGGGGCCTCCACCCAATGGTAAGTGATGTCAATCTACCCATAGGCCTCTTGGCTAGAATCCATCTTGGCCAAGAGATGCACACACACGGGAGGACTCTGAGATAAACCAAGTACGGACCAGAACAAGGCAAAGCAAGATGACTGGCTGCAGGAAACCCAGAAGAAATGCCCCATAAAAGCAATTTAAACTACCATGAGGGTGCAGCTCTCTCTCTCAGCCTGCCTGTGTGTCTGTTCACATGTACTCTTTTCCCTCCTCGTAAACACTGTTTCACTGCTTTGTTTCTTTGTGGAAATTCATTTTCCACAAAGCCATATGGGCCAAGGTTGTTTCAGTGGTCAGTGGTCTAGTGGCCAGGACTCAGAGCTCTCATTAATTACTGTGGCCTGACTTCAGTCTCTGGTTGAGAACCGAAATAGAAATCCTGCTTCAAGCCACTGCAGGTCAAGAACACCTTTACCCCCTTGCTCCCCGATGGTGACTCCTAAGCCAACACTGTCGCCTTTGCAGTGGGGCTGGTGTTGTCTAGGGTGCTGAGGAGCTGCCCTTACCTGGGCCCTTAGGTAGGATGCAGATTTGGCTGTTGCTTGCTGCTGCTGCTAAGTCGCTTCAGTCGTGTCCGACTCTGTGTGACCCCATGGATGGCAGCCCATCAGGCTCCCCTGTCCCTGGGATTCTCCAGGCAAGAACACTGGAGTGGGTTGCCATTTCCTTCTCCAGTGCATGAAAGTGAAAAATCAAAGTGAATTTGCTCAGCTCCGTCATGTCTGACTCTTAGCGACCCCATGGACTGCAGCCAACAGGCTCCTCCTTCCATGGGAGTTTCCAGGCAGAAGTACTGGAGTGGGGTGCCACTGCCTTCCGGCTGTTGGTTAGCAAACCTTAACTGATGGTGGGGGGCATGGACGATGGTCACTCTCGTAATGGTTGCTGTGTAGGCAGCCCTGACTGGTAAAGTTCTGACCCACTGGGCTGCCCAGGCTCCCAGATCCTTCTGTCCTGTCTCTGTTGTACCTTGCGGTCCCTTTGACAACCTGGTTGGTATGGTGGACATTGTGCTTGGCTCTCCAGTGCCCCTTCCATACCATGATGAGGCTAAACCAGTGGTTCTCAAAGAGGATGGTACTGCCCCCAGCGGGTATTTTGGATATGATGATTTGGGATATGTTTCCACTGCAGCCTGGGCAGGACAGCATTAGACTTCCTGTTCATTGAGGCTTCTCTGGTGGCTCAGACGGTAAAGAATCTGCCTGCAATGCAGGGTAAAGAATCCGCCTGTGCTTAAAGCTAAAGCTGGGATATGAGTCAGTCATCTTCAGCTAGGTGAGTGCTGTGGTCTGAGCAGGGGCAGCAGGACAGTGGGAATACAGACTGAAAATAATGTAGACCACCGGAGCACTACTCATTCCTCCTGCTCTGATCTGCTCTCGTACCAGGGGTCTGATCAGACCTGCGTCTGCCTGCTTCCTGAGGAGGCCAAAGAGCCCATCTGAACAGCCTTCCTACAGCAGTGTCTCAATCCAGGTGGCTTGGCGGAAATTCCAGACCAGTGTTGTTTCCTGGGACATTGACACAGCGGCCAAGTTTATTGGCGTTGGGGCTGCCACAGTTGGTATGGCTGGTTCAGGGGTCGGCATTGGAACACCGTTTGGCAGCTTGATCCTTGGCTGTGCAAGGAACCCATCTCTGAAGCAGCAGCTCTTCTCCAGTGCCATTTTGGGCTTTGCCCTGTCTGAGGCTATGGGGCTTTTCTGTTTGATGGTCATGCTCCTCATCCTCTTCACCATGTGAGGCTCCATAGAGGTTCACCTACTCACCCCTGCTGCTTTGACTCCAGGCCATGCTCAGTGCCAGAATGTGCTAACTTCTACCATTAAACACAATGTTTCTCTTAAGAAAGAAAATTGACTTGCAATGCAGAAGACCCAGGAAGATCCCTGGGTCAGGAAGATCCCTGGAGAAGGGAATAGCAACCCATTCTAGTGTTCTTGCCTACAGAATTCCATGGACAGAGGAGCCTGGTAGGGTTTGCAAAGAGTAACCCAGTCCATGGCTTTGCAAAGAGTAACCCAGTCCATGAGCTTGCAAAGAGTGGAACACAACTGAGGGAATAACACTTTCCTATCGCATAGGTTGCCACTTGGATTCCTGGCCACATCTAGCTGTGAGGGAATTCTGGGAAATGTAGTCTATCTATATGGGTGACCATGTGTCCAGATCGGAGTCCTTGGAACATTTCTGTGAATGACTTTGAGGGGGACAAGTGGAGATCTCAGCACACTGTCCACAAGAGCTACATTCCTGATGCAAGTCCCCTTGGGAGGAAGCCCCATTGAGGATTTGCCTCCAGGATGATGTCTCCAAGGGATCAGCCAACCATCCAATCGGGGAGAAGTGAAGTTGGAAGTTGGGATGGGAAAAGAAGCCTCAGGAAGTGTCCAGGGCTCATGCCACTGGCTGCTGTTTTTTTGGTGTACAGAGCAAGTGTGTGAAGACCCTGTTCCTTGGACATAAGCCAAGTGTTTGTTAAAAGTTCCACAGATTTCCTATGCTGCCTCTGACCCATTAGCAGGTCTGGGGGGCAGGGTGTGGTGTGCTGGGGAAAACAGCAAAGCCAGGAATCATTGTGATGGTAAAAAAAATATCCCTAGTCATCATATCCAAAATTCCCGTAGAGGGCAGTAGTATCTTCTTTGAGACCTGCCTGCCTAAACATATCTTAGGGTGGAAGGGACAGAGCCAAGTACAGTGTCCACCACACCAACCCCAGACCAGCCCTTGTTTGCACTGGGAACACCTGGCTGCCTGAGACAAACTTGGTCTCTCCCCTTATCAACCAACTTCACCAACTAGCTAGACATCAAACCAGCAATTAAACAAATAGGTATTGCTTACAATTGGGATGAGAGCTAAGAAGGAAAAGTGCTGTTGTGCAGTTGTTTGCCAGAAGACCCAACCTAGATCAGGAGGTCAGGGGCTTCTCATGGAAGCAAAGAGGGCTGAAGGATGAGTGGGTGGCCCTTTAAAAGAAGGGGGAAGGCAGGTGCAGGTGGAGGTGACAGGAGAGCTCTGAGTTTGGAGGGAGCTCAAAATATTCCAGAAACTGAGAAGTCCTTGGAGCTCAGAGAGTGAGGGGCTGAGTGGTCTTACCTTGTATGCAGGGGAAAGGGAGTTGGGCTTTATTCCAAGAGCATGGGAGGCCTTGGAGGGATTTTGCAAAGCGTGTGTGTGTGTGTGTGTGTGTGTGTGTGTGTGTGTGTGTGACTGATTATATTTAAGATTACCTGGCTCCCATGTGGAGGCACTTGGATGCTGTGGGCACATAGATGGTACCAAAGTCAGCAAGGATGATTTAGGCTATAAGTGAAATTCTGTCTCAAAATGGTTTTAATAATAAACAATCTTGAAGTGATCTTCATTCCCAAGACAAGTCCTCTGGGGAGGAAGCCCCGTAGTACCAGGCCCCAGTATGATCCAGAGACCTGGTGGGCTCTGGGCACATAGAGTGGACAGCTCCAGTCATCCCGGACACAGGCAGGCTCCATTTTATTTTTCTCTGGTCTGCCATCCTTGGTGTCTGCTACATCTTAGAGCTGGCTGACAATTGGATCTACACGCTTCCTTATTCTCACAAAGTGGGAGAGGGAGTTGGGCTTGTCCAGTCACAAAGAACAAGTTATCCCCCCGGGGGAACAACTTGGGACATATGCCCATCGCTGAACCAAAAGCTATTGTCAGGTGATAGGCTTAGTTAGGTCAGGATCTGGAGCTAGGGCTGGAAGTAGTACCCAAATAGTTGGGTTCTGTTGAGAGAGAGGAACTTTGTTTTTTTTTTTTTCTGCGTCTCTACATTTTTATTTTTATTTATTTTTTTATTGTTTTTGCCATACAATGTCTTGATATCACCATGGGTTTACATATGCTTCCCCTCCAGAACCCCCCTCCCTCCTCCCTCCCCCCTGGGAAATCTCACTACACCAGCCCCTAGCATCAATCCTGGGCTGGCGATTGATTAGACATATGATAATTAACTTGTTTCAATGCCCTTCTCACATATCATCCCACCCTTACCCTCATCCACAAAGTCCACGAGTCTATTCCATACATCTGCATTCCTTTTGCTGTCTCGCATGTTGGGTTCTTGTTACCGTCTTTCTAGATTCCATATATATGTGTTAATATACTGTATTGTTGTTTTTGCTTCTGGCTTACTTCACTCTGGATAATGGGCTCCAGTTTCGTCCATCTGAGTAGAATTGCTTCAAATGAATTTTTTTTTAATGCTGAGTAATATTCCATTGTGTATATGTACCACAGTTTTCTTATCCATTCGTCAGTTGATGGGCGTCTAGGTTGCTTCCATGTCCTGGCTATTGTAAACAATGCAGCGATGAACATTGGGGTACACGTGGCTCTTTCAATTCTGGTTTCCTCGGTGTGTATGCCCAGCAGTGGGATTGCTGGGTCATATGGCAGGCCTATTTGCAGCTTTTTAAGGAACCTCCACACTGTTCTCCATAGTGGCTGTACTAGTTTGCATTCCCACCAACAGTGTAAGAGGGTTCCCTTTTCTCCACATCCGAGAGAGAGGAACTTTGGATGTTGGAGAGGAAGTAAATGGCCATTGCATTATGAGAGTGAGTGGGGTCACTCAGGGAGAGCGGGAGAGTCAGGAGGAAGAGGGCACAAGCCAACTGGAGGAGGCACAGCCTTTCAGATTGGGGAGGCGACAGCCTTAGACTTGTCACTGAGTGGGTGAGGGGGGTGGGATCTAGTGCCCAAGCTCCCAGCGGGGCTTTGGAGTACAAATGATTCATTTATTAACAGCAGGAGAGCAAAAGGTTTGGGCACAGAAGCAGGTGGGGTTTAGGAGGCTGGGAGCCTGGGGCCGTTCTCTCCTTTGCACACAGGAAGCAAACTGAGAGTCAGGGTGGTGATGGGGTGCTGTAAATTTGGGGAGCGAAAAGTATGAAGTAGTTGTCTAGGAGAGAGTGTGATTGAAGAGACCACGGCGATGTAGGGTCGCTGCTTATTGGCAGTCAGGATCCCCCTGAGTCTGGGGTGGGACATAGCAGGTGAGGCTGGCAGGGTAGCTGTGTTATTCTCCAACACCAGTTAGCGCTGAAGGGACAGGGGTGGAGGAGGCGAAGTTGGATTTCACCAGATGGCAGTCACCTGACATGCTGGAGCCTCAAAACAAGACTAGGGGAAGAGAGTTGGGGTCTTGTGCAGCAGAACGGTGATAACTGGTTATGGAAGGAGGCCGAGTGAGGAAGCTAGTGAGCACCTGGGAGGTGGAGGAAGGACACGCCTGTGGGGCGCTCCGTGCAGGTATAGAGGTGGGAAGCCCACCACCTGGGGTCGTCAGCTGGAAAGGAACCACACTTAACACGGGAACCGGACGCATGCTAAAGGCTGTCACCGCTCGAGGCTCACGCTAAAAGCAGTTGCCCCCACGGCGGGGGCAGGGGACCTAGAGATTGCTGTCGGGATGTTGCAGAGAAGCTCCAAGAGAATGGGACACAGATCTCCGCCTCCGGTGCTGAGTGACCCCAGATCACTGATCTGAGAAGGCTCAGAGGCCCCTCCCCAGAGTTGGAGCGTCGGAGTCTCTCGGGTCTCCGGGGGCACCGAAAAGCCAGGCCCGGGCCATTCGGCCCTCTGCTCCTTTAGCGCTCCCAGCGCGTGCAGTGTTCCGCGGACACGCTCAGGTCCCTGCAGCCGGGTTTCCCCCACCTCGCGCCTTCACACCCAGTTGCCTCGCGCCCTTGGCGCGCCGGCCTGCGCGCAGCGGCAGGAGAGCCGCGGACGCGAAGTCGGCCCTGGAGCGCTCCGGGTCCAGGCGCGTGGCCGCTCCGGGAGCCGGGATGGTACGGGCTGCCGCTTCGCAGCTGCTCAGCCGAGCGGTGCGCCCTGCGTCAACGGCGCTTCCATTCCTGGAGGGGGCGGGGACTGGCGGAGGGGACCAGCGCCCCCGCCAGCGCCTGTCTGAGCTCCGGCCCGTCCCGCCCCCCGCCGGCAGGGCGGGTCCGCATCGCTGCCGGAGGGGAGGGTCCACCCAGCGGGTGTCCGGTGTCCTCCACGCGGCCTCTCCTAGGCGTCGGGACTTGTCCGCGGAGGCGCAGCGGAGGCGACAACTCGCTCCTCTTTGGCGCGGCTGCTGCGGAGCCGGGCGCTTGCTCGTCTGAGGCCGGCCGAACCATGCTGAGCTGCCAGCTGGTGAGGGCCAGCAACCTCCCCAGTCTGAAGAAGGACCGGCGCAGCGACCCGGTCGCCAGCCTGACTTTCCGAGGTGAGAGCCCCGCGCCCGCTCGGCCGCTCGGCCGCGCCACCCGCCAGCGCGCGCACCGCTGGTCGGCCACCCCCGTTCCCGCACTAACCAGGCCAAAGTTTCCTCCCCTGTCAGCAAGGACAGAAATCTCATAGAAACGTCGGTCCTGTCTTCTTCAGAAGGGGCGAGGAGGATGCAACCGAGCAAGAAAAATGCCACGGTGCTCAGGAGTTTTGGAAAGCGAAGGCGCCGTAACATGCCGATAGTTGCACTTCTAAGACCAATACCCAGAAGGAATACCGTGCGAGCCCTTAGCAGGCAGTGATGAGGATGGGTTGGAGGATGAATGCAGAGAGAGAATAGGATTGCTTAAAAATTGGGCGTGGAGACTGTGAGAGTTGTGTCTTGGTTTCATTCATTCATTCGTCCATCTTTCTTCGAACTGGCCGCCTTGGATTCGTCGAGTCTCAGTTGGGAGGAAAAGGGATAGAATAGGGCGGATATGGCCTTGATACAAGGAATTTTAAGTGTTTTAGGAAGTCTTTTAAAATGCCAAGAGCCTAAATGCCTGAGAGAATCTACGTTTGCGGAAAACACCCCAAAGGACTCACACCCGCCCCCTTCTCACCAGACATCCTTAACCCTCACTTAAAGGCGGACATTCCCATGGGAGGAGGTGTCTCAGGAGGGGAAAGGGAAGAGGAAGGACCTGTCAAAATTAAGAGAAGGAACAATGGCTGTGAGTCAGGACCCCAGTTCTGCAAAGAAAGATAATTAAGGAAAGGGGTGAGGGTTTTCCTCTTACCATATCCTGTAGTTTTGTGGAAATACAAATATCCTGTTATTTTGTGGAATTAAAAATTTGTGCAGCTCAAAAGGTGGTCAAACGTAGAGGGATAAATGGCTGGTGTTTTCAGGAGGCTTGAAAAAGGTGGGGACTCCATGGGGGTCTTTTGTTCTGCCCCACGATATCCATCTGCTCCCCCAGCACCCCAAAATATTGATAACCATTGATGAAAGACACAGTTTGGCAAAGTGAGAGCTAACTGTAGCTTTTATTCTTTGTTATGGGATCATTTATATTTTATTCCTTTTTTGAAAAGTACGAGTTGAAACAATTTAGAAAACCTTTTTACTTCCGTTAATTGGTGCTATTTCTGGGTGCCTACTATGAAATGCAGTCAAGAGGAGGTCCCTAGCTGTCCCTTAGGCTCAGATTCTGACTAAGCCATTCTTGTGTGAAATTACGGGGCCAATTGGCTGAGAAAGAAGTTCCCAAGGACCCTGAACCCAGGGCCCTTTATCACCTTGAGTCTCCTAGATGCTTTGGATTTCTTCTGCATCTGTTCACCACTCTGTTTCTCTGGTTCCCCAACAGTCATGTGGTAGCTACCAATTTCCCTGTTCTGCAGGCAAGGAAATGGAAACCTGGGGAAGTTAATTAAATGCTGTGTCCCAATCACAGCAGGGAGCACTTGAGTGGGCAGTGCCCTTGAGTCCACATCTCCTGAGGTCCCTCTTTGCAGTTGAACCAGCCCAGCTGAGCACGTGCAACTGCTGTCCTCTCCCCAGTTCTGCATTCCCACTCTTTATAATGCCTTACTATTTATTCCCACTGATAAGCTCCTAGCAAAACTGAAATATAGTGGGATGTACCCTCTCCAACTGTTCAAAGTCTATTCATCGTTCAAAACCCAGCTACAATGCCACCTTCTCCAGGAAGGTACCCAGGAGTCCCTTGACTATCATTAGCCTCTCCTCTCTGGATGCACAGCACCTTGTTAGGTCTGCTGGCACACGCAGCCCAGCTGGCCTGTGCTCAGTGCTTTGCTCCATTGTTAGGATCACACGGCTCCTTGAGGGTAGTGACTTCAGGATTCCCAGTGTTAGCAAACAGGTGGTCTTCTCTAGTGTGTGCCCCTTCTGGCCCAGTTTCTCACCATCTTCCAGATGTGCCTGGGGGGTCTCAGTAGTCTGGGGGGAGTGGTCCTTATGTTTTACTGTGCCTCAGAGTCTTCTGGAGAGTGTGCTTGACAGACAGATTCCTGGCTCCCCTCCATAGAAGTTCTGATACAGCAGATGGAAGTGACCTAAGAATTAGCACTTCCACACCTGAGGGAGGTCATTTTGGAACCGCATCTCGAGAGAAATTGATGTGAGATGTGGTGAAAGGTGAAACTGATGTGACTTCCCCCACCCTATGGGGATATTCATGCTGGAGTTTGGAGCTGAGCGGATGCTTAGGGAAAGAGGCTGTTGGAATCAGACCCAGCATTTACAGATCCTCTAGCCTGGGTACTTAGCCCTGGCTGCACATCACAATTGCGTGGGGGAGCTTTTTAGAAGACCACAGCCAGACTCCTTGTTCCTCCTCTCTTGAAGCTGAGTTTCTGAGAGGAGGGGCCCAGATACAGGTATTTCTCAAAAATCTCCAAATGTTCAGGAAGTGTAACCGTGTGTGTGTGTGTGTGAAGCCTTGTTGGAGCCTGTCACAGCACAGAGGGCACTGGCCTGCCTGCAGAGAGGCCGCCACACTGTGTGCTGGGCTCCCATCCAGAGCCCGAGGTCCAGGCGCCTGGTCAGGCCCACTTGTCTCACAGTTGTTCCTGGCATTTCAGGCTCGGATGTAATTTCAGGACCTGCTTCCCAAAATAGACTCTGAGCTCTGGGAGGTTGGACTCTGAGGGTGCTTTTTTGGGTTCCTTCTCTAGGGGCTTTAGGATAGAGGCTTTGAATGAATACTTACCATCCCTTTGTCCTTGTGTTAATTAATTAGTTAGCATGACTCATATTATGAGTCCCTGAGCTGTGGTAGAGATAGTTCACTGACCATCTTTGAGAATGAACAGCTTCATTTCCTACAGCATTTAATGATCTGTATCTCTCTTCTGCCCTATTTTTCACCCTCTACAGTCATGATTTATATCCTTTCATTCACTCATTTTGTTACTGAACAAATATTTATTGGGTAGCTACTATATGTTGGGTGATGCTTGGGGGTCTGGGGATACATCCAAGAACAAAACCAGATCCCTGTTCCCTTAGAGCTCAGACATCTTATTTCCTTGAAGGTCGGCTCTCCTGTGCCCCAACTCGGTAACTTTCTGCCCTGCTTCCCCCAGGCTCACCAGCCAGAACCTGAATCATGTCTGCCCCTTCCTTCTGCCTCCTCCCATCAGGTCCTCGCTTCCTCCCTCTGTCTTACCAATTGCTCCCTCTCCCTTCGCCCTCCCCTATCTTCTATCTTCTGGGGAATCTTATAGAACCATCTGTAGGTGGACCCACATGACTGTCTTGTATAGGGAAGGTGGGCTGCAGGGCCATTGGACTCTCTGAATCTGGATTTTTGAATAGTAAAAGTAACTTTAAAGCATTGACAATAGTCTATTTTCTTTAGATGAACTTAGTATGTAGTCAGTGTAAAAAAAAGGATATATTACAGAAAGGAATGGGGCTTCCCTGGTGTCTCAGATAGTAAAGAATCTGCCTGGAATACAGAAGACCTGTGTTCAATCCCCGGGTGGAGAAGACCCCTTGGAGAAGGAAATGGCAACTCATTCCATTATTCTTACCCGGAGAATCCCATGGACAGAGGAGCCTATCGGGCTACAGTCCATGGGGTCACAAAGAGTCGGTCACAATTTCATGAGGCAACAGTAAAAAGTAGCCCCCCATTCTGATGCTTCAAACTAACTTGTTAACAATTTGACATATTTCAACCAAGATTCTTTTTCCTCTTTTTTAAAAAAAGCAATGTTAGTGTGAAATGTAACACCTAAGAAAGTGCATAGAATACACATGTACACTTCGATGCAGTGGTTCTCAGTTGGGGGCCGTTTGTTCCTCAGGGGCATTTGGCAGTGTCTGCAGACATGCTGGGTTGTCACCACTGAGTGGGAGATGAGTTGCTATTGGGATCTACTATGAGTGGAGGCCGGGGATGCTGCTAAACCTCCTAGGGTGCTCAAGATGGCCCCACAACACCCATAACAAGGAATTATCGAGGGCCGAGCTTGAGGAACCCTCCTTTAATGGATAAATTATGAAGGAAATACTCATGTGTATTGCCCAGGTCAAGGAATTGAACCTTACTTGTCCCACCGGTCCACCAGAAGTCCCCAGGCCCCTCGCCTCCCTCTCTAGAGGTAATCCCATCCAGACCTCTTTTTCTTTCTTTCTTTTTTTATAACTTTATTCAGATAACTTTTTCAAATGTTTGCTTATTTACATTTTCACTCAGTAATAAGCCAGGGAGATTTTTGTATGTCAGTAAATATTCTACGCACTTTTCATTTTTATTTTATTATATGGGTGCACCATAGTTCAGTTAATCAACCCTTCTTGAGGAATGTTTAGATTGTATCTATTTTTAATATTTATATCCAATGCTTAAGTTATAGTGTCTTTGCAAGAAGTATCCTGGCAACTAAATCTTTGCCTAGATATTTAATAATTTCCTTTAGGTAAGTACTGGAAGTGGTGTTGCTGTGTCAGAGGTTATAGCAATATTTAAGACTTTGCTGTGTTTCCCAAATTGCTCTCCTGATGATCTGTATCAACTTTATCTTCCCATTAGCTGAGTTTAGGGGCTTATTTTCTTATAATTCTGCTAACACAAAGCATAATCATGCAAATTTTTAACAGTTTCTTAGGTTTAAGTAGTATTTGTGATATTTCAATATTATTGCCTATTTGTATTTCTTTCTTAATGAATTTCTTTTTAAAATTTTTGAAAAATTTTATGTATTTATTTTGGACTGTGCTGGGTCTTCATTGCTGCACATGGACTTTCTCTAGTTGTGGCAAGCAGGAGCTTCTCTCTAGTTGCCGTGCATAGACTTCTCATTGCAGTGGCTTCTTTTGTTGCAGAGCACAGGCTGAGTGATGCATGGGCTTAAATAGTTGCAGCACGTGGTCACTAGAACTTGGCCTCAGTAGTTGTGGCATGCGGACTTAGTTACTCTGCAGCATGTACGATTTTCCTGGACCAGGGATTAAACCTTTGTCTCCCGCATTGACAGGTGAATTCTTAACCACTGGACCACTAGGGAAGTCCCTGAACTGCTTTTTAATTTGCCCATTTCAGGAGGGAAGAGATGTTTGTCTTTTTCATAATTAGTTATGAGTACTCTTTACATATTAAGGACATTAAGGTTTTTGTCATTGGTGTTTCAAATATCTTCAAATATCTTTGATAGTTTCAAATAGAACTATCTTTCAAAGTTCTATTTGGCCTTTTGAGTTTAAAGACTTCTCTTAGATGGCATTCCGTCATAGCCAGTGTATCCACTTGCCACATTCTTTCCTGGCTACTCATTTTCTGGAAAGTATATTTTCAGTTAAGATTTAGAAAAGTGGAGATTGGGATGGGAGTTCTTGAGATGAGAAGAGTGAGGCTCTCGTAGGGAAGGCAGGGAGTGACTGCTGCCCAGTCTCAGGGTGTGCAGGCTTGAGTTAGGGAACAGATGGCGGGCAAGTATCAGAGTTATCTGAGTCTGCCGACTCTTTTTGTTAGGGGGTATCTGTGCTGAGAAGTAAAGCAGACCTTTTTTCAGCAGAAGTCAACACTCCCTTTTCTCCATTCAATTTCCACCATGTTTCCGTTTCTGCTGGTTACTTTGAATTCTTATCGCTTTGCTTGTCTAATGGGTATTCTAATGAGGTGTCACAAGAGTGCCCAGCACAGAACAAGTCAATAAATATTTGTGGACTGGACTTCCCTGGTAGTATAGTAAACACGAATCTGCCTGTTAATGTAGGAGACAAGGGCTTGATCCCTGGTCCAGGAAGATCCCACCTGCCACGGAGCAGCCAAGCCTGTGGGCCACAGCCAGAGGGCCTGAGTGCCTGGAGCCTGTGCTCTGCAGCAAGAGCAATGGCTGCAGTGAGAAGCCCAGGCGCTGCAGCGAAGGGTAGCCCTCACTCGCTGCAACTAAAGAAAGTCAGCTCGCAGGAGCGAACGCCCAGAGCAGGCCCCGCTTCCCCCAGACATTTAAAAATATATCTGTTGAGTAAATGAGAGGCTGCATTGAGGCTGCCTGCAGAATCTAAAGGTGACCTGCATCTCTGTAGTGGGTCCTGGTACCTGACTCGTGGGCAGAAACAGCCTGTCTCTCTCTCTCTGTGAGTCCCAGACGTCCCATCTCCTCTTCCGTCTGCTCCATCTCTAGGTGAACGGTCCCTTCAGCCACCCTGAGTGCAGCCGTGTCAGAATCTGAGATGGGCTCTCCTCTTGGCCCAGCCCCTTTGCCCACCCAGTTGCCCGTCAGTAGACCCCAGGCCAGCTGCTGTGTGTGTCCTCACCATCTCCCACCTGGACTTAACTCAGAGTTGTGTTAGAATATGCATTATACACAGCTTACTATCCTGACCATCGTTAAGTGTATAGTTAAGTGGTATCAATTACATTCATCCTGTTGTGCAGCCATCACTACCATCCGTGTCCATAACCCTTTCATCTTCCCTGACTAAAATCTGTATCTGTTAAATGATAACTCCCCATTTCCTCGTCCCCAAATCCCTGGTAACTGGCATATTTCACTTAGCATGATGTCTCCAGGGTTCATCCAGGTGGTAGCCTGTGTCAGAATTTCCTTCCTTTTTAAGGCTGAGCAGTATTCCATTGTGTGTACAGCTCACATTTGTTTATCTGTTCATCTGTCAGTGGACATCTGGGCCGTGGTGCCTTTGAGATGCGATGGGAAATGGACCAGTGTTCCTCAGCCTTTGTGTCAGCCCTGTTTGGACAGACGTTAGAAACATGGGAGCAGATTACAGACTGTGATGTGCACCCTCAGTGAAGACCCTTGCTTTGGCATTTAACTTCTCTGTGATCCCACCAGCTCTGAAGATTCCACTGAATCAGTGTTACAAAGGCAAGCATCTTGTCTGCTTTAGAAATGAACCTCAACCTTATCATTGTGTAGGGGGAGGGAGTCTGTCCCTTCACTGCTATGGGGAGACTGCCCACTCGTTCTGCCAGAGATTGGGGTGCTCCCTTCCATGTAGTAACCCCCATCCAAGTGTGTTCAGGCCTTGGCAGTGGGGGCAGTTCACAAGTGTCCTGGACCATCGAAAGGGGCTTGTCCCCACGAGTGCTGTGTTCAGTAGCTCAAACATGGCTCTTTGCAGGCATATGGACTGTAGCTCTCCAGGCTCCTCTGTCCATGGGATTTCCCAGGCAAGAATACTAGAGTGGGGAGCCATTTCCTCCTCCAGGGGATCTTCCAGACCCAGAGATCAAACCCTCATCTCCTGCATTGCAGGCAAATTCTTTATTAACTGAGCCATCCGGGAAGCCCTGTACCCACAAGATGGGCTTGAACAGGTGAATGAGCCGTGAGGCCCAGACGGCAGCAGAGACAGCAACTGGCTGCTGGCAGGTAGACCTCAGCAGGTGGAATGTGGTTCCTCATGTGAGGCCATGGCTGTGTCTGATGCTCAGGTGTCGGAAGTGTGAGGCTCCTCTCCCCTGCGGAGACTACTCAGCCCCAGGCACTGGCTGGGCAGGAGGGGCTGTCCTCTTACCTTCACTTTGCTCTGTGTCTCTAAGCCTCCTTCCCATATTCCCTTCCATGGTCTTAATCAGAATTGGCTCCAGTCGGGGGCTAGGACAGTGTACTCTGTCTTTTTCTGGTACGTACCTTGCCTCTCGACCTTCAAGTTCCGAGATTTCTTTGTCCTCCAGTTCTCCTCTGACGATCTTCCTTTAAGTCATCATTTTCAAACTTTTGGGACTGTTGTCTACAACAAGAGATATATTTTACATCAAGATAGAGTACACACAGAAGTATATGTGTGAAAATACAACCAAATGTTTTGAGTAATAGTACTTTCACTATTAGAAAAAGTGAAGATGTGCTCTGACATTTTCTTCTCTAGGCTAGCCTGTCATTAAAAAGACACATTGGTCAACTCACTCAGTTGATGTCATGGGCTGCTAATGGGTCCCAATGAGCAGTTTGAAAAACATTACCCTACAGCCATGGGTGACTCAGGTAGGAATGTAGGGTCGAGTTGGGGTGGGTAGGCAGGGGAAAACAAGTGAAGAATTTCCATGGGGCACAGAGGCGTCCTCCAATGGCAGGTTCACTCTCTTCACTGAGTCCTTCAGTCTGGAGGGACACCCAGGGTTCTAGCATGATTCTCACGGATGCCCGCCTGCCCCCAATTTTGCAGTCCCCTCTCCACGTCCCTGGCAGGAGCTGTGAGCACACATCTATCTTTAACTATTGAGTCTGTTTATTTATACACGTAAAGCCACATCTCTCAAGGCCAAAACTGATAATCAAGGACAGGAAAGGTCTAAATGCATGATGAGGAAGAAACTATTTCCTAATTAGCAGCCTGCTTTCCTTTTCCTTGGTGTCTATAAGTCATGTGATTGTGCCGGGTTAAAGTTTCGTTTCTTTCTGTCTCTTCTTTGGGGCTGTAGAGCCTACCAGTGACCCCTCCTTTCACATCATCCAGACAGTCCCAGAGTTGGCCCTTCTCACTAGGACTTAGTGTAATCATATTGAGGGCCTTTGTTCTCATCTGCAGGGAAGGCAGAAAGTAGAAAATGTCTAAAAGACATTTTGCACAGGACTTGGCACGTGGACACTGCTTATTTGCTACTAGCCAGAAGCACCAGGTTATGTTTCCAAGTGGACGATTCAAGAGAGGCTGCAGATGGAATTTTCCATGTCACTCCTGTAGGCCATGGAAAGTTGATAGGGGAGGGGAAGTGAACACTTAGATAGCATCTCATATCCCCTCAAAACCAATGAAGTAGAGATTCTTTTTTTATTATCATTTTACTGCCAAGGGAGCTAAGGCTTTTGAGAGGTGACAAGTTTTACTTTAGGTCCCTTAGCAGTGCCTGCTGTTTGAATGACTCCAAAGCCATGTGTTTAGCCCCAGCTGGAGCCACACCAACCTGGCCCACAAGGGAATTCAGAGTGATTCAGGCAGAGCAGGCCTGGGACACCTTTCATAAGATCACTGGGCCCCCTAAGGACATCTCCCCCTCCATTGTGCCTCCTTTCAGCCCCTCTGTCTGTTGACATATAGCCAGACTGTGAATGTAGTCTCTGACGTTCCCTGAGAAGAGTGGCTCTGCCCTCTAGTGAGGGAGTGAACTTGCACCCAACTTGGGAAGCAAAAGGACCCATTCATTTGGCACTCAATTACTGAGCACCTTGCTATAAGAATCTTCCTGCAGTGCGGGAAATCTGGGTTTGATCCCTGGGTTGGGAAGGTCCCCTGGAGAAGGGCATGACAACCCAGTCCAGTGTTCTTGCCTGGAGATTTCCATGGACTGTATAGTCCATGGGGTCACAAAGAATCAGGCACAACTGAGCGACTTTCACTTGCTATATCCTAGGGTTCCTACCATGAGTGAGGCATGGTGTCTGTCCTCTGACGCTCGCACTCTAGTTGGGAAACAGACATAGAAGCACAGCATTGTCCTGCTGTTCAATATATGTTTTCACAGCTTGCAACCATCTCTGTCTGGGAGAGTCAAGGGAGGCATATCAGAACAGAAACGACTGAGCTGGGCATTGAAGAATCAGTAGGAGTTCACTTGATACAGCAGACTGAGGCTCAGATGGGAGGGGAGGGGAAGCGAACTCACAATGAGCATGCTCTGTGCCAGGCACCTCACTCATCCTATCTTGTTTAATTTTCATGACAACACTGTAGAGGAGTATTATTACAACCTTATGCTAAGTGGGGCTTCCCAGGTGGCGCAAGTGGTAAAGAACCTGCCTGCCAATACAGGAGACATAAGAGACATGGATTCGATCCCTGGGTCAGGAAGATCCCCCTGGAGAAGGGCATGGCAACCCTACAGGTGAGGAAAGAGATGTTCAGTGAATTTCCTGAGAGGGTATTCAACTGTGGTCCATGGACCTGTGGGGGAATCCCCAGATCTTTGAGAAGGTCAGCAAGGTTAAACATATTTCCACAATAACACTAAGATGCTGTTTGCAGTTTTCACTGTGTTGATATTTACACCACTGGTGCAACAGCAATGGAAAGTGAAACCGATGGTGCCTTAATACTAATAGGGCTCTGGCGCCAAGTTGCACCAGTTATATTTTTCTCCAAAGGTCTGTCTAGTCAAACCTATGGTTTTTCCAGTAATCATGTATAGATGTGAGAGTTGAACCATAAAGAAGGCTGAACATCGAAGAATTGATGCTTTTGAACTGTGATGTTGGAGAAGACTCTTGAGAGTCTCTTGGACTGCAAGGAGATCCAACCAGTCCATCCTAAAGGAAATGAATCCTGAATATTCGTTGGAAGGACTGGCTGAAGCTGAAGGTCCAATGCTTTGGCCACCTGATGCGAAGAACTGACTCCTTAGAAAAGACCCTGATGCTGGGGAAAATTGAAGGCAGGAGGAGAAGGGGACAACAGAGGATGAGATGGTTGGATGGCATCACTGACTCACATGAGTTTGAGCAAGCTCTTAGAGTTGGTGATGGACAGGGAAGCGTAGTGTACTGCAGACCATGGGATCTCAAAGAGTCAGACACGACTGAGTGACTAAACAACAACATGTACTTTGAAGGGGGAAAAAAAGCCAGTACTCACAGTCTGAAAAAGAAAAGCCAGTTTTATTGGAAAATGCCCCCGATAAAGCTGTGCAATCATTGATTTTATTAGTCTTGATCCTGGAGTACCTGTTTTTGTAATATTTTCTGTGTTGAGATGGAAAGTATGCCCAGAGCGCTTCTGCTGCACCTGGGGAAATGATGATTGTTGCAAGAAAAAGCACTTGTGTGACTGCTCAAGTGGCATGTTGAACTAGCCTTTTGTTTTAAAATTAAAAAAATGGAATATTGTTTTTACTTGAAAGAATGATTGACAAGCTATGATTATTCAGACTTGGGCATTTGATAGACATTTTCTTGAAAATGAGTGAGCGAGCCTGCTACTTTAAACTGACATTAATCATTTGTTGCCCGTCATAAAAGTTGAGCTTTCAAACAAAAATTGGAATTTTAGAACACTTCTGTCTTGTGTTTTCCAGTATTTAATGACTTTTCTGATGACATTACTTCCCAAATGACCAACGCAAGGTGTTACAGAGTCCTGCATGGGTGAAAGAGTTATTCAAAATGCAAGATAGGACAATAGATTATAATGTAACAGTACAAAATGTTTATCACTCTACTTTCAAATTTCACTCTTCAGCTAACCTTTAAGAAATACTACTTGTCAAGTTTTGGTGTAGTATGAGAGAAGAATATCCACAATTATCTGAAAACTTATTGAAATGCACCTCCTTTTCCTTCTATATGTCTGGTTGGATTTTCTTCATAGACGTCAACCAAAACAGGACGTCTCAATGGACTGAATGTAGGCAAAGATATGATAATCCAGCTAGGTATTAAAGAGTCTACCAAAAGTAAACAGTGTCACTTTCCTTTTTCCTTTGTTTTGGAGGTTATAGTTATTTTTCATAAAAATATGTCACTTATGTTAACATGTACTGGGCTTATTTTTGTTAATGTAAAATTAATTACCAAATAAATATTTTAAAGTGCCTCGGACACGACTGAAGCGACTTAGCAGCAGCAGCAGCAGTTTCAACCTCAAATACAGTAAAAGTCGATAGATACAAGTTACCTTAGTTTTACTTAAGGTCCTTAGGGTCCTTAATTTTTAAGAGTGACATTGTGTGACCAAAAACTTAAGAACTGCTTCCCTAGGGTCTCTGAGAAAATAAGTGTTCTGTGGTGATCTGTGTCATCTCAAAGTCCACGCGCTTTTTCCCTCACAATGATTTTCAGCAGGTGGCGGAGTGGGTGGGGCTCATCCTCTCCCACTGGGGGAGATTTATCAGGACCTCTGAGGGAACTCGGGTCGGGGCGGGGGGTGGACTGAATCTTTGTCTTAAGCCTACCAATCCTCCATTGGATGTTTCTTTCTCCTCGATCTTCCTTTACTCCTTTCTCTGTTGTTGCATGCATGCATGCGTGCTCAGTCGGTCATGACTGACTCTGTGACTCCATGGACTGTAGCCTGCCAAGCTCCTCTGTCCATGGGATTTCTCAGGCAAGAATACTGGAGTGGGTTGCCATTTCCTTCTTCAGGGTATCTTTCCGATCCAGGGATGGAACCCAACTCTCCTGCATTGGCAGGCGGATTCTTTACCGCTGAGCCACCTGGGAAGCCATTGTTTCCTCCCTCTAAATCCGTCCCCAGATGTTGCTTGTGTCCGTGACCCCCTCTGCTCCCCTGTTCTCTTCCTGCTCTGAACTCGGCCATGGGGGCTGGACCTGCAGAAAGGAAACAGACGGTGCTCAGCTTCAGAGGAAGACTCAGGGGTCCTGGGGGATGTTTCCAGAGGCTTGAAGGGCCAGTCCAGGTAGGACACTGTGAATGCTGAGCAGTCTGAGGGGGGCCACAGGCTTCTCACTGAAGGGTCTTGCACAGATGGGGTTGAATCGGTGATCTTTCATATCCAACCCAAATAAAAGTTCTGTGTTTGGCTGAACACTTTAAATCGTTTACTAAGCACAGAATCATTCCTGTCCTGATGCTTAATGGAAAAGCCAGACAGGTTTGGCCCCTTCTGTTCCTCTCACCCAGCCCTCAGGCCCAAACGCCAGAGGAGAGGCTCCGCAGGCGCGCGCCTGGGGCACTGCGGCTCTTTTCAGCCACAGCGGTGTGAATTCTTGTCTCTTTCAAAGCCCTTCTGTGTTCCCTCAGCCCAGCCATCACGAGCAGGTAAAACAGCCTGTTTCAGATGATACCTTCAAGGTGAAAGAGAGGTGGATTTTTTAAAAAAAATTGAGGTAACATTCACAAACCCTAAAAGCCACCTTTTTAATAATTTAAAAATGTACAGTGTAAATGGTCTTTAGCGTTAGTGGCTCAGTCGTGCTGGACTCTTTGTGATGGTCTTTAGTACATTCACTATGTTGTACAATTGTCATCATTATCGAATTTCAGAACATTTCATCACCCCTAAAAGAAATCTCCATTAAGGATTCATTTGCCATTCCGGTTTCCCCCAGACCCCTGGAAGTTACTAACCTATTTTTTGTCTCTGTGGATTTCCCTATTCTGAACATTTCACATAAATGGAATCATACAATATGTAGAGATAGATTTTTTTTAAAGACAAATGGAATATTTTCTATGAAGATCATTCATTCTTAGAATCAGAAACTTGACAGTTTCAAGACTTTATTTAGAAAGTCAGTAACAATTTTATTTAGTAACAATAACAAACTCATTAAGAGGAGTCAGGCTGAGTTTGGGGGAGAATGTAAATATATGACTGAGTCCCTTTACTGTTCACCTGAAACTATCACAACATTGTTAATCAGCTATATTCGGATACAAAATAAAAAATAAAAAAAGAAGAGTCAGGCTGGTACTTCCCTGATGGTCCAGTGGCTGAGACTCTGAGCCTCCAATGCAAGGGGCCTGGGCTGGATCCCTGGTCAGGGAACTAGACCTCATATGCTGCAGCTAAAGAGTGCCCAGCCACAGCTAAAGATCCCGTGTGCTGCAACTAAGACACGGAGCAGCAAAATAAAGAAAGAAAAATAAAATACTGAGAAAAAGAAGAGTTAGGCTGGGTGTTTTCCTTTCAATGATCCTTCAAATGGGGCTGCTGTTTCTCCTTCCCAGGGCTGAAAGACGTGTGTGATTGGCAGTGGGCTTTCACTGCAGACCAGGGGCATTCTCAGGGACCTGTGGGTTTTGCAAGGTCTCCTTTGGGGGGCCGGCTGCAGTGCACGTCTGGGAACTGGCCCTCACTTGGGGAAGGTGCAGAGTGGGGTGCGTCTCTTCACTCTGCCTCTGTGTCTCTCATAGGTGTGAAGAAGAGAACCAAAGTCATCAAGAACAATGTGAACCCTGTGTGGAATGAGGTATGTCCTCGGCGGGGACGAGTCAGGGGGCTTGGTGGCTTTCTCAGTGGTGTTGTCATCCAGAGGAGGGGCTCTGGTCTGGTTCGCCAAGGAATCCTCCTGGCACCAGGAACCTGGGAGGAGAGGTGGTGGCCCGGCCGGGGTCTCCCCTGTGATGTGGCTCAGCACGGAGAGGAGGGAGGTGTGAGCTGTCTCTGCTCCTTTCCTGTCAGGCCAGCTGATGGAGGGTGTGTTCGGCTCTCCTGTCTCCCTTACACAGGCGGTTGTCTTTGCCCAGAGCCTCCTCCTTCCCACTGCCCTCCCTGGCTCCTCCTCTGCCTCCTGCTGGCCTCTGCCCTCTGTCCTCTCAACCAGCTTTCTTCTTTCTTTTTTTTTTTCCTTTGGGTTACATTGAATACATTGTTTTAGAAAAACTGACAATGTTTACCAATTCCTGTGGTAATTTAAACCACAGGAAGTAATTGCCTGTTTGCAGTAACTTATCTGTGCAAATGATTTACTTAAGGCATTTTGCAATAGCCTTTAACAATTTTAGTGAATAAATCTGTGTTGGGAGATGCTCACTTATTTGCTCACCAATTCAGGTTCTTGTTGGTCAGTGTGTTATCTGCTCAGAGATTCATCATTCTCTAACTGGCAAAAGAATTGGCTCCCATCAGCTGTATAACTTGCTCTTGTTTGAGACTTAGTCAGCTAGCTTTCTTTATATGGTTCCCTGGTCATCTTTGGAAGCCCTGGGTGCCTTGTGTGGGTAGGGTTGAGGTGCATGGGGTGCCTTTGCTCTGAGAAGGATCCTGGGATTACCGGAGACCTGTGTGGCTATGTGGTGCTGATGCATGCTGTCACCAGGGGCCTGACTGCTCTATGAGCACACTGATCTTGGTCCCCGAGGGCCCTGCAGAGTCACCTGGCATTTTCCCCAGCTGTGCTCCTGGTGACTGGTAGAACTGAGTTGCGGGGAGGGGGTCACGGGATCTGGTCTCTTCTGCTGCCTTCAGCTCTCGCTGTCACTTCTGGAGCTCTGGGATCCTGCCACTCATGTACTCATTCTTTTCCTCATGCATCCCTCCCTCCCCCAGCTGTGGTCGCAGATGCCCCCTCAGTGCCCAGGGGGAACCAGACACAGTTTCTTCTCTTCTAGGGGCCTACAGGTTAAGACATCTTTTCTCGTTTTCTTCCAGGGCTTCGAGTGGGACCTCAAGGGTGTCCCCCTGGACCAGGGCTCCGAGCTTCTTGTGGTGGTCAAAGACCATGAGACGATGGGGAGGAACAGGTGAGGTGGTGAGGGGGCTCTGTGACCTGTGGGTTTGTGTGGGTAGGGTCGTGGCAGATGCCGATTCCAGAATCTGGACTCTGGGGAGCTGGTGTTTAGTGAAGACCTGCCACTCACGGGCCTGGCTCACAGGAGGAGGGGAGAGGCTTGACTGCATCATCAGGAATTCAGCTGGGGGTGAATTGGCAGGGAAGGAAGATGGGCTAGAGTCAGATGTGAGTGTGTTTCCCAGGACAGCCTGTGCCCCAGCGAGCAGGGAAGAGAAAGCTCTCTGGGTCCTGCTGCAGCCCTGAGGTGCCTGGCACGGCCCTCTCTCCCCACCCACTGTGGGAGATGGGTGAGCAGAGCAGCCACCAGCAGGAGTACTCCAGGAGGGCTTCATGCAAGAGGTGTGACTCAAGGTGAAAGTTGTGGTTTAGAAGTCAGAACAGTGATAATGGTCCTGTGGTGGTGTTTTCTGATGTTATTTCATGTGTCATCTTGTAGTGGGGAGGGTTTCCAGGCAGGGGAAATAGCAGGAGCAGAGTTCGACGTTTTGTGGTGGTTAAAGTGGGCTCTTTGGCAGATGGTGGGTCCTTCCTCTTGTACTGAGCTCCTGGCCTTTTGTGTGCTGGTGATCAGGGTGTGGGGAGTGGGCAGGGCCAGCGAGCTTGCAGACTGATGGCCCTGTTGATTGTGGGGTAGGGTGGCCTGGGAGACACCGGTGTGGGGGCGCCCAGTGCTGAGCCTTAAATGTGCTGATGGGGGCTCTGACAGTGCCGGCAGGAGTGGGTTTCTGCTCTTGGCTCCATTTGCTGAGGTCCGGACTCAAGGATCAGGCATGGGCTTGCTGTTTTGTGACCTGCTGACAGTGGAACCTTTGTTTGGGAACTGGGTGAGCTGGTGTCTGGGGCCCGGCTGTCTTTTCCTGGGCTGGGGGAGGGGAGAGGGGAGGAGGGAAGATTCTGAGATCTGGGGAAGACCAACAAGGGTCTCAGGCTGCAAAATATCCGGGAAGTTTGAAATCTTAAAAAGCTTGGAGAAAACCCAACTGCCACAGTCTCTCTGTGGCTCTGTTGGCTGTGAGTGTGGAGCTTGGTATGTGTGGGGAGGATGAGGGTGCTTTCACTGTGCCCTCCCAAGGTGGTGCTGCATCTGTGGGGCCCGGGGTGTCTTGGGTCCATATTGTCCAGTCTGGACCTCAGCGGCCCCCACCTGCACAGAAGCAGGGTCTGGAATTAGTTTGTACTAAACTACTCCAACACAGTCGTTTTGTGGGAAGAAAGCAGCTTCTGACAAATATGAATGGTGGACCTGCGGGTGAGGGAGGAGAAGTGTTGGACTCCAGGTACTCCTGGAAGGCTTCTTGGAAGAGGGCCACACAGGCTGAGTCGGAGGCCAGGGTTGGCCTTAGAGAGGAGAGGAATGGGGGGTCTTCTGCTGTTTAGCCATTGAGGGCAGTGGGCTAAGGCCTTACAGGTGGGACTGAGTCACACAACCTGTGCAGCCCAGTGAGAGGGGATCAGGGGGCCCGACTGGGAGGGGGGCCTCCAGCATCAGGCTGAGGATAATAATAGCAAATCCACAACAGCTGATGTTTACCGAGAGCTTAGCCAAGTGTCTGGTCCTATGCTGAGTCTTTATATAAAGGATCTTTTTTAATCGGTAGGGGTTACTGTTATACTTGTCATTATTACGGAGGGAAATTGAGGCTCCAGGAGGCCGGGTGATTTCCCCAAAGGTTAGTGACAGCAGAGCTGTGATTGAAGGGCAGGTCTTCAACATGGTCAGAATCACGGAGTCCCTGCACCTCTCAGAGTCTCCCAGAAGCCCCAGGCGGGTGCTAGGCCCTTCTGGAGGGAGCTTAGCAAGGCAAAGCCATGCAGAGGAAATGCAGGTTTCATTTTCATGATCATATTCAGCATTTTTCAGGCCCTGTGGGGAGATTTCTAAGACCAGGAAGGCAGCAGGGTTCGAAAAGCATATTTTTGATCAATTCAAGAGCCAGGCCGCCCCTCAGGGTGATACCAGGCCAGTGTTGCACATGGATCGGCCTGGCCCTGTAGGCTGGAGGTCACCGGAGGGGCGGGTTGGATCACACCTTGGAACCCTCTCATTGGCCCCTGTGGGTGTCCTTTAGCTCCCAGGGGGAAGTCAGCTCTCTGAAAACCAGTTTCCCCCATGACCAGGTCACTGTGAGGCCAGTGTGCTAGAAATCAGTTCTTCAAACATCAATTTGCAGAAGACCTAATTGACAAAGCTTTCTAATTTAAACAGAAACTTCTTTCCCATAACTATTTGATTGTTATTTTTTGAGTTTTATAAACATTTGTCTTGATTTTGTATTCCTAGCAGTTAAAAATTATTAATGGGCTTCCCTGGTGGCTCAGCTGGTAAAGAATCCACCTGCAAGGCAGGAGACCTGGGTTCGATCCCTGGGTTGGGAAGATCTCCTCCAGAAGGGAATGGCTATCAACTCCAGTATTCTGGCCTGGAGAATTCCATGGACTATGGAGTCCATGGGGGTGGCAAAGAGTCGGACATGACTGAGTGACTTTCACTTCACTTCAAAAATGATTAAATTTTAATTCAGCTGAATTTAAAATTACATTCAAAAAAACCTGAAGAATTTCAGAAATAATTGAGTTTTGGTTTCTTTGTTGAAGCTGTTGCCGGAGTGGGGTATGCAGGCTGGAGAGCAGTTTGACCGGATGGAAGGTGTATAGGGGTAAGCCCGGTGGAGCGGCAGAGGGGAGGCAGGTACACACAGGTGCTTCTGTCAGGCCCCCATCGGTAGACCACACAGCACACTCACGATGCTCATGAAATGTGCGAAAAGAACCCCAGATTAAGATTATTAACATTTCTAAGGCTGTGAAAGTGAGGAACCTTTCCAGGAAGCGACAGGAACAGCCATGTAACATTTTACATTCTGAAAGAGAAAAGGGAAAAAAATGTAGTGAATTCAATGAACATTTTATGTGAAACATCTACTCACTACCCTTAAGTTGTCAGTGTCTGGTCAGGAAGCAAATAGGGAAGTAATGGGTGTGATGGTGACCCTCGCCATCAGACCGTCCTTGGTTTCGGTGAGGTCCTCAGGGTTGTCATGCAGTGGTCCGTCATCCCTGGCCGTCCTGGGTGCACTCTGAGCCCCACGAAGGGTCCTTCCGGGTCTTCTTCCAGCAAAGCCTCTGCCTCCTCTCTGCCTCCTCTGCAGAGGCTCCCTCTGCCTCCTCCTCTCCTGCCAAACCTCCATCCTCTGCCTCCTGCTGTCCTCGAGTCCCCTCAATGCCTCACTCATTCCTTCTAGCCCCTCACTTGCACCTCTGTCTCCAAAGGTCTTTGGCTTTGCTCACTTTCCCTCCTGGCCCCTCTCCTTTTCTCCTATGACTCTTCCCTTACTTCCACTCTCCTCTCTTTCCCCATGGTTTCTGTGTCCCCCCAGTGGCTGCTGGCAGTTTTGAGTGACCCTGCTGTACCAAACTGGTCTGCTGGCCTGGAGTGGGGTCTTGGAGTCTCTCAGGAGGGGAACCTCTCAGGCTGGTTACTATCTCTGGGCCATTCTGCACCCCATTCACCCTGAACCAACTGCAAGGGTGAATCAAAACTGTGTCCATAAAATCAGATTTCAAATGCAAAAAGGAAGCGTCACTCCTCTGGATGGGAGACATTTGTGCAAACCCAGCTAGGGTGGGTCCTGTGCTTATGTCCCAGGCTGTGTTCAACAACTTCCTGTTTACTCTGGGCTTCTCAGAAGGATGTTGGAGGGGAAGCTGACCTTGATCCCTGCCCAACTGCTTGACCGCTGGAACGCTGAGCCCGGAAGTTCCCAGCCCAGGCTGTGAGACGCAGTAACATTATTGGCAGTTTTGACACAACACACCAGTGCCTGGCCCCACCTGCAAGTTCTGACTTAACTGGGACCAGAGCCTGTGCATCATTACGAACTCCCAGGTGTTAGGGAGTGAGAACCAGTCATCTCCACTCTGGATCAGTGCTGCTGGATAGAACTTATGAGATGATGGAATCTGTGTTGGCGAGTGTAACTGAGGAACCGAATCTTAAATTTTACTTAATTTAAATTGTTCATGTGCATGTGTAGTGGCTGTTTGCTGTGTTGGACAGGGCAACTCTAGATTTTTGGAACAGAGCTCCAACTCTGGGTGCATCTTAGAATGACTCAGGAGCTTTACAATAGATTAGTGTCTGGGCTCTGCAGCAAACTGATTAGAGGAGAAGCTAGAGACCAGTGCAGGCCTCAGCACTTCTTGAAACTGCACAGGGGAGGCCAGTGTGCACCAGGGCTGAGCACCCATTGCATGAGCACAAGGAATGGCTCTCAGTTTTTTTTTCATGGATTAACTAAGAAGTAAATATAATTCTTGCCATAGTTTGTCAATGTAGTTATTGGTAGAAATGATTACCATGCAATAATCATGGGCAAAATGGTACATGGGCAAAACTGTTAAGGAAATGAAAAGACTGACTGAAGAATTCTATTGGTAACTACAAACATTGGCCTGAGAGAATTAGACTTAATAGAATTCCACAAAAGAAAACTCAAGAATGGGAGAGACCTATAGTTGATAAAGCTTGATATGTACCAAAAAATGAAAAACAACAACAACGACCACAACCAAAAAACAACTTTGCACCAAACCTGTGTTGGGAAATGTAAATAGAAAATAATTGTTACCAATGACAATAATTTTGGTAAAATAAAAATGAAGATTGAAAAAAGGAAAGAGTTTAATTACACTGTATAGAAAATATATCAACAAATTAAATGGACTTAATTCATTCTGAAAAATGCCTTCCCAGTGGAAATTAATTAATGTAGGTATATTTTAAAAAATTTAAATATGTGGTAAATATAAATATGGAAGCAAAAGTCTCCGTGGGGTCAAAGTATCCACTTGTCAAAACACCAGGGTTACAGAATTCCCTGGTGATCCAGTGGTTAGGACTCTGTGCTTTCCTACTTTCACTGCTGAGTGTCTAGTTTGATCCCTGATCGGGGAACTAAGATCCCACAAGCTGCACAGCAAAATGAAAAATAAGAAATATAAAACATTTGTGTTAAAATGATGTTCATCTTGATTATAATAACTCACTGGCCCCAGGCCTACCGAGGCCTGGAGTAGGGTGGCCAGATTCAACAGGGAAACATATAGGACAGAAAGTTAAGTTTGAATGTCTCGAGTGTTGCATGAGACATACTTATATTAAGAAATTCCTCATTCTTTATCTGAAATTAAAACTTAACAGGCAGTAGTATACTTGATCTGGCAACTCTACCCCAGGGGGCCTGTGGTAAAGAAGGAGACCCAGGTTGACACCAAGAGTCAGCTAGAAGGCACATTACTGTTTTAAGCAAGCCTTCCTTTAGGCGCTCACTATAGCGTTTTCTTTGGACAAGCATGATCCACCCCCAACCTTTCAGCAACCTGGTGACTCTATAAAGTGGGCCATTGAGGGCTCTCTCAGCCACACACAGAGCCTTGCCTGCCTTCGTCTGCCCTGCCCCCTGGGTTGCCAGTGTGGTGTCTGCCACTGAGGGGGCCCAAAAAGCAGCTCCCCACGCATGGCTGCTCCCCATCCTTCCTCCTCAGCTGCTCCTCCTCCCACCCCCACGTTGGGCTCCGTGAGCTGGTGTAATGGAACCAGTATAGACTTTGGGAAGATGCAGAGTCTAGTCGCAACAGCCCAGCTGCCTTGGGCGGGTCCTCACGTCAGCTCCCGAGCTTCTGTTCACAGGCACTTCTCGGCGCCCTGTGCAGAGGGCTGCTCCATGAACAGCAGCTGGCACTTCCTCCAGGCACATTTCCTTTGTGTCCCTCCCTTGTGCTGTCTCTGGCTGTCCCAGTTGCTTTGAGTCCCACTGTCCCAGCCCTTTCCCATCAAAGGCTCCTCTTAGCTGTTGTTGAAAAAGGCTCATTCATACTGAAATGTTGATGGCAGCCTGTAGCTTAACTTTTACTTTTTCTTAGAAATGTTGGGGATGCTGCTTTATTCCCCAGACTCTGCTTAGACCAAAAAGAGAAATGATAATGGTGAGGGGTTAGGCACCATGATGGGCTGTGAGGAGACATTTTGGGAATGGTGGATCTTCCTGACATAGGTGACTATCTCCTGTAGGGACGTTGCTGAGTAGGTCTTGGTTCCCTCCTGCTCCGGGTGGAGGTGGAAGGGGTGTCCTGGTGTCTCCTGGGACAATGGGCTTCATCTGTTGAGGGAACATGTGGGCTTCCAGGAAGGAGCTGAACATGAGTCAGTCACGTGCAAGGATGTAAAGAAGGTCGCAGAGGTGCCTGGGGGGGCAGGTCTGGCCAGTGGGTGTCTGCCACTCAGCCCTAGAGAGTGTTGATGTGGCTGAGGGGTCCCATCCTGGCAGGAGCATGTGGTCTTGATCCTCTAGGTTGTCTGCATAGCTGAGCAGGGCAGCAGTGGTGGCTGGCATGAGTCAGGGTCAGAGCTTCTCTCAGGAAGTCCACCGTCAGCAGTGAGTCTCATCCTGGCACTGCCTGTGACCTGGACCTCTCTGAACCTCTGTTTCCTCATCAGGACAGAGGCAATAGCAGTACCATAATGCAGAGTTGGTGTGGATGTCTTAAGGCCGACCCCATGCTTGGCACATTGAAGGTGCCCAGTATGTGGTAATAGCTGTCGGTAATAGCAGAATCCATATGGATGCACATAAGAAGCCACAGCAGCGTGTGACTATTACAGCAGGCACATGCTCCATGTGGACATGTGCTGTGCCTCACTTTGCACACATTCTTTTGTTTATGGAGCTATGTCAGGTCTTCTTTGTGGACGCTGGCTCCCCCTTGCAGCGCTAGGGCTCAGCAGTCCCGCAGCACGTGGAATATTAGCTTTGCCATCAGGGGTCAGACTTGTGTCCCTGCATTGGAAGGTGGATTCTGAGCCATTGGACCACTGAGGAAGTCCCTGCCAATATTCTTCTGTTTAAAAAAAATTTACAGAAACCCCACAAGAGTATAAAAATTATTTTTAAAAACATAAGCATAAGTAAGCTCCATTCTTAAAAGGTTATAAAGGAAAAAGTCACGTTCTGCCATGCACTCCTTCCCTTCCCTACAGTGTCCACTGCTGATCATTGGGTGCATGTCTCCCTCATCCATGAGCATCTGTTTACATACAAGTATAGACATTTACTTACACAAAAATGAGTCACGCCGTGTAAAATGGTCCCCATCTTGTTTTTCGTCATTTTATCGCGGACCGTTTTCCCAGGTCAGAGGGTACTGATCAACCTCATTTTCAGTAGTTGTGTTATGTTCCATGGTGTGAGTGTACCATAATTTATCCCATTGTGCCTTATCCACTGGTGTTTAGTTTCTTTCCTGGTTTTTCACTGAACATCTTTATCCAACTGTTTTTATGTTCTTATACTATTTTTCCTTTAGGATAGGTCGTTAGAAATGAAACAGCATTTTCATCAGTTCTGACAAATGTCTTTTCAAAAAGATGTCCTGGTTTACATCAGTGTAAAAAAAAGTCAATGCTTTATTTTTGCTAGTGTCGTGGAGGGAAAAATATATCTTATAATTTGTGTTTCTCTGATTGCTTGTCAAGTTGGGCATCGTTATTGCCCCCTTGTATTTCTTCTTCTGTCAGTTGCCTGTCCTGTTCTGAGGTGCTTGTTTTTTTCTTATTCATTCCTAGTAATTTGTACACTTGGGATCTTGTCAGGAATATTGACCCTCAGTCTGTTTTAAGTGTGAAGGGTATTCTCTCTCTGTTTGTCTCTCTATTGGTTGCTTTGTCCTGGTGTCTTTCTTACACGGGAATGGATGTTCACCCAAATGTGCCTGCGCACATAGATATTAAAAAAAGCAGAGAGGCAGTCTGCTGTTGCTAGAAGTTGGGGAAAGTAGGCCTATGTTCCACTTCCAGGTTTCAGCAGGCCAGTTGCCTGGCCTCCTGAATCCTTGGGAGGAAGCTGGCTTATTTATTTATGGCTGCTCTGGGTCTTTGCTGTTGCCTGTGAGCTCTCTCTAGGTGCCGAGCACGGGCTTCTCGCTGTGGTGGGTTCCCTTGTTGCAGAGCAGGGACTCTAGGCGTGCAGGCTTCGGCGGCTGTGGTTCAGAGCCTCAGTAGTTTCAGTGTGTAGGCTCAGTAGTTGTGACACGTGGTCTCAGTTGCTCTGAGGCATGTGGGATCCTTCCAGACCAGGGATCGAACCTGTGTCCCCTGCATTGGCAGGTGGATACTCAGCCACTGAGCCACCAGGGAAGCCTGGCAGGCGGACTCTTAACCACTGGACCACCAGGGAAGTCCGGGAGGCAGGAATATTTATAGTTCACCATCCTATTGTTCTCAGCATCCTCGGAAGCATTGACCATATCCTTATTTTCCAAGGATTTTTATAACTATGCATTTTATCCTGGATTCTATTCAGGATATCGCTGGGTTTCAGAATAGTTTTTCTTTTGTCTTTCTTTGGACTGAAGTGGAAAACTATTTAGAGTTACCCTTGGGCACCCCTGGGGATACTGGCAGGAAGACTGCCAGAGGCCAGGCAGCTGGGGGTGTGTGTGGTGTCCGGCTAGTCTCGTTTCCTGCTCCTCAGGGCTAGGTATGTGCGGTGGTACACGTGGCCGGCGGGACCGCCACTCCTGGTGTGCCTCCCTAGTGTCCGTGAACTTCCCCTGAGTCCGTGTGCCTGCATACGTGTGTGTGCGTGTGTCCTGCCAGGCCGGGGCGATCTGCCTTTCCTGTTGTCCTGACTCACTAAATCTAATCAGGAAGGTGCAGCTGAGTCGGTGATCAATGGGTTTGAGTCGTAATACATCTAATTTTAGTTGACATGTCTTTTTCTTAGTTTAAAAGATAAAGAATGAGAAGCTGACACATGGAGACCCTTCTAGAGTTTTTCTGGGGAAATAATTTCAAACCCAGAAAAATTTCAAAAATAGAACAAAGAACATTCACATACTCTTTACTCAGATTCACTTATTGATAATGCTCTATTCCATTTGCGTTATAATATTCTCTCTCTCACTATCTCCTCTCCCTCCTTCCTCCCTTTTTCTCTCTCTCCCACTTGAGGGTAAGTTTTACTCATCATGGCCCTTTATCTTTAAATATTTCCATGTATTTCCTAAGAGTAGGGATTTTTTTTACAGAAGTACAGTAAGTTACCAATTTCAGTAAATTTAACATGGTTGCCTACTTTAATCTACTGTTTGTATTTTAATCTTATCAACTGGCCACATTATGTCTTTTATAGCACTTCTCCCCTCTCTTTTCCTGTACAGGATCCCCAGTCTAGACTCTCACACTAAATTTCATCATCATATTTCCATAACCTCTTTTACTTTGGTTCACTTCCACAGTTGTGACAATTTATATTTTTGAATAACATGTGTGTGTGTGTGTGTGTGCTTAGTTGCTCAGTCATATCTGACTCTTTGCAACCTTGTGGATTGTAGCCCACAAGCTCCTCTGTCCATGGAATTCTCTAGGCAAGAATATTGGAGTGGATTGCCGTTTTCTCCTCCAGGGGATCTTCCTGACCCAGGGACTGAACCCAAGTCTCCTGTGTTTCTTTCATTGAAGGTGGATTCTTTACCTGCTGAGCCATCCAGGAAGCTTTGAATAATATAATACCCCAATTAAAAAATAGAATACTCCTCAAATTAAAAAAGAATATTCCTCATTTGGAGTTTGTCTGATGTCTTTTTCATAATTAGATTTATGATCAGATCGGGTTACTGACTCCTGACTGGAATCTGTCATAGTTTTTCTTATAGTTGTGTTTTGTCTCAGGACCTGGAGGTACATGGTATCTCTCTTTGGTGATATTCATTTTGATCACCTGTCAAGGTATTGTCTAATTTTTCCAATGTGTCTTTATTGTTATTTTTTCCTCCTTGAAGTAGATTAAGAGACACTTTAATACCCTGCAAATATCCTGCTTCTCATCAAAATTTCTCTCTAGATTTAACATCCACAGGTGCCTCTGGACTGACTCAGCCTTTACCATGAAGGTTGTGAACTGGTTCTCCATTGCCAGCACTCCCTTAATAATTCACCAGTCTGGGCTGTGGAAGGCTTTCCCGTGGGAGGCTGTTGTCTCCTTTGGACCACTGCACGTGTTCATTCTTCAGCTCATGGCACCACGGCATAGGGGGGACCTGGAGTACTGATGGGGGATCTGAACCCTTGCAGGTGTGGAGGCCGCTTTCAGTGGAAGAGCCTCTTTCTTAGTGTCCCTCAGCCAGGCCTGCCACAGGCCAGCTGCCTCTCTCTGACTGGCTGGTTTCTCCGGGGGTCTCAGCCAGACCTGTTCCCCACACAGGACCCTTCCCTTCCTGCCTCTCATCAGTTCCCTAGAGGAGGGGCAGGCACTGGGAACCACCAGAGTCAGTCACGAGGCAGAGGGAGTGAGAGGAAAGCGCGTACAGGAGCCTTTACTGTGGTTTCCTCAGAAAAGAAAGGGCTAGGCAGGGCAAGGAGAAAGCGAAGAGGAACTAAAGAGCCTCTTGATGAAAGTGAAAGAGGAGTGTGAAAAAGCTGGTTTAAAACTCAACATTCAAAAACTAAGATCGTGGCATCTGGCCCTATCACTTCATGGCAAATAGATGGGAAAACAATGGAAAGAATGACAGACTTTATTTTGGGGGGCTCCAAAATCACTACAGATGGTGACTGCAGCCATAAAATTAAAAGACACTTGCTCCTTGGAAGAAAAACCATGACCAACCTAGACAGCATATTAAAAAGCAGAAACATTACTTTGCCAACAAAAGTCTGCCTAGTCAAAGCTATGGTTTTTCCAGTGGTCATGTATGGATGTGAGAGTTGGCCCATAAAGAAAGCTGAGCACTGAAGAATTGATGCTTTGAACTGTGGTGTTGGAGAAGACTCTTGAGAGTCCCTTGGACGGCAAGGAGATCCAACCAGTCCATCCTAAAGGAAATCAGTCCTGAATATTTGTTGGAAGGACTGATGCTGAAGCTGAAGCTCCAATACTTTGGCCATGTGATGTGAAGAACTGACTCCTTAGAAAAGACCCTGATGCTGGGAAAGATTGAAGGTGGGAGGAGAAGGGGATGACAGAGGATGAGATGGTTGGATGGCATCATTGACTTGATGGACATGAGTTTGAGCAAACTCTGGCAGTTGGTGATGGACAGGGAGGCCTGGCGTGCTGCAGTCCATGGGGTTGCAAAGAGTTGGACATGACTGAGCGACTGAACTGAACTGAACTAAGACAGTGTAAGTGGGTTTAGGAATGGCTGTGAAAGTGAAAGTGTTAGTCACTCAGTCATGTTTGACTCTTTGCAACCCCAATGAACTGTAGCCCTTCAGGCTCCTCTGTCCAAGGGCTTCTCCAGGCAAGAATACTGATGGGTCTCTTGCGTTGCAGACTTTTTAGCATCTGAGCTACCAGGGAAACCCTTAGAGATGGTGGGTCTGAATAATTTCAGCAGGCTGTGAGGTGTTGGGCTGCATGGAGTTTTGTGGTACCTCATCCTGGGGTTTCAGGGCAGGGAAAGAAATGCTGGCTGAGTGGAGGCATTCTGTAGAGGAGTGGGGGGGTGGTGATGTGGGCTCTGGATCAGTTGGTTTGCATATGAAAGGTGCAGTTGCCAGTGAGTCCTTTCCTGTCTCTAGGAATTGGCCAGCCCTGGGAAGGGCAGCCTCTCCAAGGTGAGCAAAGCTTTAGATGTCAAAATATGTCTGAAAATATAGAAAATAAGAAGGCATGATTAATACATCTAGGAATCAGATTTTTTTGAAGAAGATTGAACCAGATCAAATTTATAGCCTGGGTTCCTGTTTCCATGGATGAGACAAACCAAGTATCTTTACGTGTCTTTCACGATGTGCTTACAGAGCTCTGAGGTATGTCTGCTAGTCCGTGATTGGGTCTAAGGCCAGGCCTTTGGAGTCTGGCTCTGTCTGTTATTTGTGTGAAATCAGAGAAGTCAAATGCCTTTCTGAGTCCCAGTTTCTCATCTGTAAGATAAATTGAACTAACCCCAGTACCCTACCCCACCACTGTGATGGGTATACTTGTAGAATGCTTGGCAACGTATCTAATATACACTCAGTCTGGAGGCAGGCAGCTCTTAGTAGAATGTAAGTTCCATGAGGTCAGGCCCAGTATTTTGTCTGATGTGTGAAATAAGTATTTGTTGAATGAATAAATTATAAAATTTAAAAAAAGTTTTTATCTTTCATTTTTAAATTTAATTTTCGAGTTTGTAAAAATTTAAGGAACTGTAAAACCAGAAATGATTTTTAAAAATGCAGCAAAATTCTTCCCTTTGTTTCTCCATCTGCTTCTCATCTTTCTCCCATGGTTATAACTGTTTTTTGTTTCTTCTCTATCACTCATATTATTGCTTAATCACCAGTATAAATTCTGACTTCTATTTTTACACAATTGCTAGTATATTTATTTATTAAGATAAACTTTTTTGTATTGTGGTAAAATATAACAATTACCATCTTAACCATTTTTAAGTATATATATAATTTAGTGACATTAAATACATTAGCATTGTTGTGTAACCATCACCACCATCCATCCCTATAACTCTTTTCATCTGTAAAACTAAAGCTCTATACCCATTAAACAATAACTTCCCATTGTCCCCTCCCTCCAGCATTACACTTTCTGACTACTCTAAGTAATAGGTAGCATATTATGCACACTTTTTTGAACTTGGTTTTTCATTTAACAATGTATGTTTAAAAAAAATCAATATTTAAAAAAACTTGAAGTATAGGTGATTTACAATGTTGTGTTAATTTCTGTGCAGCAAAGTGATTCAGTTTTACACGTATATACATTTTATGTATATACACACACACACATTCTGTTTTTCTAAAATATTCTTTTCTGTTATGATTATCATAGGATATTGAATATAATTCTTTGTGCTGTATAGCAGGACATATAAACCTTGTTGTTTATCCATTCTGTACATAGAAGCTTACATCTACTAACCCCAGCCTCCCACTTGACTGTCCCTCAACCTCTCCCCCTTGGCAACCACCAATCTGTTCTCTATGTCCATGATTCTATTTCATAAAGAGGTTCATTTGCATCATAGTTGAGATTCCATATATAAGTGACATCACATGGTATTTGTCACTCTTTTTCTGACCTACTTCACTTAGTATGAAAAATCTCTAGTTGCATCTATGTTGCTGCGAAATGTCATTATTTCATTTTTTTATGGCTGAACAGTATTCTGTGTGTATATGTACCATATCTTCTTTACCCATTTATCTGTTGATGGACATTTAGGTTGTTTCCATGTCTTGGTTATTGTGAATACTGCTGCTATGAACAAAAAGGTGCATGTATCTTTTTGAGTAATTGTTTTGTCTGGATATATGCCCAGGAGGGCTTGCTGGATCATACAGTAATCTGTATTATCTGTATAGTCACACAACCCAGTTCTGTTTTCAGTTTTCTGAGGTACTTCCGTACTGTTTTCCAAAGTGGCTATACCAACTTACATTGCCACCAACAGTGTAGGATATTTCCCTTTTCTCCACATTGTCTCCATCGTTTATTTGTACACTTTTTAATGATAGCCATTCTGACTGATGTGAGGTGATACTTCACTGTAGCTTTGATTTGCATTTCTCTAATAATTAGCAATGCTGAACATCTTCTCATGTTTCATTTCAGTAGGCCATGTGCCTACTGGCCATCTGTATTCTTTTTTTTTGAGAAATGTCTGTTTAGGTGGTCTGCCCATTTATCAATTGGGTTGTTTGCTTTTTTGTTGTTGAATTGTGTGAACTGTATGTATATTTTGGAAATTAAGCACTGTTGGTTGCGCTGTTTGTAAATATTTTCCCCATTCTGCAGTTTGTCTTTTCGTTTTATTGTTTCCTATAATGTGCAAAAGCTTGTAAGTTTAACTAGGTCCCATTTGTTTACTTTTGATTTCTATTGTCTTGGGAGATTGACCTAAGAAAACACTGGCAGGATTTATGTCAGAGGATGTTTTGCCTTTGATCTCTTCTAGGACTTGTATGGTATCATGTCTTATGTCTTTAAGTATTTTTGTGGTGAGAGGGTGTGTTCTAACTTCACTGATTTACATGTGGCTGTTCAACTTTTCCCAACCCCACTTGATGAAGAGACGGTCTTTTTTCCCATTGTTTATTCTTGCCTCCTTTGTCAAAAATTAATTGACCGTAGGGCGTGTGGGTTTATTTCTGGGCTGTCTATGTTCTGTTCCATCAATCCATATGCTTAACAACGTATCTTGAAGAATTTCCATACATCATAAATCTACAGTGTAATATTCCCATTATTTTTATAGCTGTAGATAGTGAAGCACAGAGAAGCCTGGCATGCTCCAGTCCATGGGGTCACAAAGAGTAGGACATGACTTAGTGACTGAACAACAACAACATAGTATTCTGTTATACATCTAAACTTACCCATCTTCTATGCTTGACATTGGGTTGCCTCCTGTGTTTTGTTCTTATAAACAATGATGTAAAATGGCCCACTGTTTTATTTATTAACTTATTTATTAACTTTTATCGGAGTATAGTTGATTTACAGTATCGTGCTAGTTTCAAATATACAGCATAGTGAGTCATCCACTACATAGATCTACTGTTTAAGATTCTTTTCCCGTATGCGGCCAGCTGTTTTAAAATAAAATTGTTTTGATTTCTTAAAATCAACTTACTTGGCCGCCTTAATTCCTACCCTCCCACTTAAGGCTCAGACTTGGAGGTCACCGCCTCCCATTTCTGGCAGGACAGGAACCTACTGGGTGATGAGTTTGAGTGAGTTCTTCTTCCAAGGGGAAAAGTGTGCCTGTCAACATGGAAGCTGCTTTGACCTTTCCCTCCCTCCTCCAGGCTGATTCCTGACCTCACTTTCTTGGGATGGCAGCAGCTCTTTTGGCCCCCAACTTGTGCCCTCACATTCCAGCGGCTTCAGAACACAGCACAGCCAAGAGGGATGACAGGATCTGGAGAGGCTGGGCAGAGCATTTTTTTTATCAGTAGGCTGTGCAGAGTAGGGGTGCAAGGCTCACAGGGTTTTATTCCAGCTAACCAGGCTCCATACACACTCAGAGCTGGCTCCCAGGCCCCCAGGCCCATCCTTGCCTCATTTGTACTGAATCCTGCCTGCCACTAAAGGTTGGTACCCACCGAGTGGGCAGCATCCCTCTTATGCAGAAGGCCGGGTGCCCCAAGTTCTGTGTCTCAGTCTTGATCTCAGGATGGGTTGAGTCTCCTCAAGGGTCTGCATCCTCCTATGTCGGATGCCCCTGAATCACACCATGTCTCCTCCATCTTCTGTGAAATGAATGAATGAAGAGTGGCCCATTACGGTTTTTCCATCTGGATCAGCCTCAGACCCGTCCCTCTTCCCTCCTTCCTCCACCCACTCAGAGGACACTCTGCCTTTCTCTGAGCTTGACCCCACAGCTGGCTCCTTAGGCTTAGGGACGGACATCCTGCCTCGTCTTTCCTCCTGGTGGAATGGGGGCCTGTGAAGCTGCCCAGCCCCTCGGAAGGGCTGACCCCAGGGCCTATGCAGGGATGGGAGGTGAGAGTATTTTATGACCCAGAAAGACGTTAAAGGGAGGAAATAACAAGCAGTCCACGAAGCAGGCCACGGAGGTGCCTGTTCTCTGGGCTGACAGGGGTGGAGTCGCCGCCTCCTCCTGCATTTCCTCCTATTGTTCCCGCCCCGCTTCCGGGAATTCTCCCGGGCGGAGGGCTGGGCGGGCGGCGAGCGGGGCCGAGGAGGCTGGGCTGCTCTGCGCTCGGCGATCCGCTGCGCTCTGGCTGCAGTTTCCAGGTTGCACCGCCAGGCTATCCGCTCCCCTGGTCGCCCTGGGAATCTGGGGACCAAATTTGTCAAGCAGGAAATAATGCACGAGGCTGCAAATAAGAAAATAGTTTATTTGGGATTTTAAGAATTGCATTTTAGGGGGCTTCCCTGGTGGTTCAGTGGTAAAGAATCCGCCTGCCAATGTAGGGGACACAGGGTTGGATCCCTGATCTGGGAAGATCCCACATGCCTTGGGTCACCTAAGCCTGTGGTCACAACTGCTGACCCTGTGCTCCAGAGCCTGGGAGCCACAACTTCTGAAGCCCGTGTCCTGCACCCTTGGGCCAGTGCCCCACAACTAGGGAGTAGCCCCTGCTCACCTCAACTAGAGAAAAGCTGAAACTAGAGAAAAGCTGAGCAGCAATGAAGACCCAGCATTGCCAAAAATAAACAAATAAACATTAAAAAAATGTAATATGGGAGACACAAATTCAGCTACCTGTGAAAGTATTGGGAGAAAGAAGGGCTTATAAAGACAAAAAGCCTGGAGGTTGTTAAAAGTTGCCTAGAGAGAATTGTGATTGACTTTGACAATATTTGTGCTTGAAGTATTAGAAGTTGTTTCAGGGTAGGGGTCTTATAGATGGATAGATGACTCTAATTGAGTTATTTTAGGGTAGAAGTCCCATAAATATCTTGGTTTCTGGCAGGTGTTCTGGGTGACTTCATCAGGTCAAAAGGTCAGATTAAATCCAGGCTGAGCCATATTGAATCACACTTCATCAATGACCTCCCAGCTCCACCTTACAGAGCTCTCTTAGCAATACCGACTCTATTTCACAAGTTCTAGGGTAGGGTCCGCCATCTACCATCTTCCTGCTCAAGCAAGTCCCTCCTTTCTGCTGCCCTAGGTTTTCAGTGTCACACTGTTATCCAGAAACTGGGTTCGCCTCTTTGTGGGTGTCGAGTCAAAAGACACAACCGAGTCAAAGATTGGGAGAAGGAAGGATTTATTTCTTGCAGCAAGTAAGGAGAACATAGAGAACATTTCCAAAGCAGTGTCTCCCCAAACAGCAGAATTGGGGAAGTTTTAAGCTCAAGGGTATATGCATATTCATGAAAGGGTTTGGGCAGTAGGCAGAGTCCAAGTTTTAGTTGATTGAAGGACTGAGGGTCAGAAAAGGTCAACATCGTTATCCCTTATGCTCTAGCTGACCCAGTTGTTGCTGTTATTTAATCTCTGTGTTGTGTCCGACTCTTTTGCAACCCCATGGACTGTAGCTGGCCAGGCTCCTCTGTCCACGAAATTTCTCAGACAAAAATACTGGAGTGGATTGCCGTTTCCTTCTCCAGGGGATCTTTCCGACGCAGGGATCGAACTTGTGTCTCCTGCTTGGCAGGTGAATTCTTTACCATAAGCGCCCAGGGATGGTATTTAAATTATGCACAACAGCTCAAGAATGTGCATTAAGCTAGTCTTTACCATTGAAATAGAACTGGGAGTCGTTACAATTGATTTATTTTTGTTAGTATTACTTTGGCCTGGTAAGCTTGTCCTTGTGTTTTCTTAAGATCATTATTATTGAGACCTGTTCAAAGACAAGTACTGTGGCCAGGCTTAGATCATCAAATGACTTAAGCCCCTTCAGTCTTCTGTTATGTTAAGAAAGCCATTCCTTGTCTCTTTCTCCCAGGGACCCCTGCCCTGTCTGCTTTCAGCATGGATTCCTTGTTCTCTACACTTAATTTCTGATACTCTTGACATTACTCTGGTTGTGAGAACACTTCAGTCAACACACTGGTGACAGGGGCCTTCCCCTTGCTGACTCTGGGATGGAGACACTCCAGGAGGCCTGCTTTAGTGAGCTATGGCGCAAGCCTGCTCTGCTCTGCTCTGCAAAGGAGTGTAACACAAACCGTTTCAGGAAGGGGGACCGCTTCCACGGCCCAATAGCGGGCTCTTGTCTGACACTTGGAAATGAAGTCCCAGGAGACACGTGCTGACAAAGCAAGAGATTTTACTGGGAAGGGCTCCTGGGTGGAGAGCAGCAGGGTGAGGGAACCCAGGAGAACTGCTCTGCTACGTGACTCGCACTCTGGGGTTTTTTCCCGGTTGTCTCTAGCCAATCAGTCTGACTAGGGTCCTTCCTGGTGGTGACGTTTGCATCAATCAGCCAAGATGGAGTTCAGTGAGAAGGATTCTGGGAGGTTGGTAGGACATATGGACTGGCGTCTCCTCTCCTCTTTTGACTTTTCTCTAATTCTTCTGGTGGGTGGTGTTCCTTACCAGGACCTCCTGTTGTAAGATAACTCGTGCCAAGTGGTTACTGTCAGGCCTGGCCACGGTAGTCGATTTCAGTCAGTGGTTCCCCTGATGAAACCATTCTGAATTCTAGAAAATGTTTCTTAGCATCCTGAGTGGTTTTAGAACCCTGGAATGAAAGTTAGCAAGCATCTCTCCCTTTAGCTCTGTTGAAAACCAAAATTGAACCAAGTAAATCTGAAGATCTAATTGGTTCTATTCAATAACTCATGAGGTGACTGGGCTTCTTTGGTGGCTCAGATGGTGGAGTCCACCTGCAGTGTAGGAGACCTGGCTTTCATCCTTGGGTCAGGAAGATTCCCTGGAGAAGGGAATGGTTACCCACTCCAGTATTCTTGTGTGGAGAATTCCATGGACAAAGGCGCCTGGCAGGCTATAGTTCATGGGGTCGCAAAGAGTTGGACACGACTGAGTGTCTAGTACTTTCACAATAGCTCATGAATTTAGAGCAGCTAGGAAGGTGCTCCAAGGGGTTGTACAAAATGGAAAATTTTATAGGCAGAAGGTGGGTGGGGCAAAAGATATTAACAAAAGAAAATAAAGGGTTATTTTAAAGCCACGACATCAACTTTTTGGGAGTTGCAAAGGGATCAGGCAAGGGTTTATCATGCTAATTATCTCATCTTCCACTGGCTGGGGTGCGGGTGGGGTGGAGAGGGCCCACATGACAGATGTCCATTGTGGTGCTTGACCAGAATATTCCAGACTGGCCTGTTAAGGTTACATTTCTGGGAAAAGTTGAAGCTGCAATTAGACCCATAGTTAAATCTAGGTTTCGTACTATGGGCTTTAGCATGAGTGACACCGTTTGGGCCTGTGGTTTTCTTTTTTACAGCCTCTTCTGTAAAGAAATGTTAGAAAAATTGGTCTTGAGTACATATCAGGCTGGGCTTCCCCAGTGGCTCAGTGGTAAAGAATCTACCTGCAATGCAGGAGCTGCAGGAGTTGTGGGTTTGATCCTTGAGTCAGGAAGATCCCCTGCAGGAGCGCATGGCAACCCACTCCAGTGTTCTTGCCTGGAGAATCCCATGGACAGAGGAGCCTGGCGGGCTACAGTCCACAGGGTCACAAAGGGTCAGACACCACTGAAGCTATTTAGTACACATGTATGTATGTGTCAGGGTTATTGCCTTGCTAATAAAGAAACTTGCAAAGCAACCAAGAGTCTGCTGGTTCCAAGAGGGATGGAGATAAAGGAATTTTATTGCCAAGAAACTTATACAAACAGCTAGTTTTAAAATTTATTTGTATCATGGTAAAACATACATAACAAAACTTACCGCTTAACCATTTTGATGTGCAGTGGTGTTAAGTACATTTGCAATTTGTGCAACCATTGCCATTATCCATCTCCAGAACTTTTCATCTTCCTCAGCCTGAAACCCTGTACCTCCTAAATAATAACTCCCCCTCCCCTCATCCCCCGCCCCACATCACCACTAATCTGCTTTCCGTCCACTCTAGGTCACCATACAATATTTGTCTTTTTGTGTCTGTCTGATTTCACTTGGTATAGTATCTCCAAGATTTATCCATGTTGTAGCAAGTGTCAGAATTTTCCTCCTCTTTAAGACTCAATAACACTCCATTGTGTACATTTACTACCTTTTATTTATCTATGCATCTATCGTTACACACTTGGGTTGCTTCCACCTTTTGGCAATTGTGAGTAACACTGTTATGAACGTCGGTGTACAAGTATCTCTTCGAGTCCCTGATTTAAATCCTTTTGGGTATTTACTCAGAAGAGGAATTGCTAAATCATACAGTAATTCTATGTTTAACTTTTTGAGGAACTACCATGCTGTTTTCCATAGTTGCCGCATCGTTTTCCATTCCAACCAATGTTTCAGTTTTTCAGCACAAGGGTTTCAGTTTCTCAACATCCTTGCCAACGTTTGTTGTTTTCTATTTCTTTTTTTTTTTAACGTTTTATTTTATAGTGGCGTACAGCCGATTAGCAATGCTGTGGTAGTTTCAGGTGGACAGCAAAGGGACCCAGCCGTACATGTACATGTCTCCCTTCTCTGTTTTCTGTTTCTTGATAGTAGTAGTGAATGTGAAGCGCTACATCACTGTGAACAGCCACTTTTAACAATTAGTTAATTAGGAAGTTTTATTTCATAAGTCATAAAGATTCATGTTCAAATCAGTTGTTACAGAGACCAGAAAAATGGAGGTTCCAGATACAGCTGCTGCTTCTAAGTCGCTTCAGTCGTGTCCGACTCTGTGTGACCCCATAGACGGCAGCCCACCAGGCTCCCCTGTCCCTGGGACTCTCCAGGCAAGAACCCTGGAGTGGGTTGCCATTTCCTTCTCCAATGCAGGAAAGTGAAAAGTGAAAGTGAAGTTGTTCAGTCGTGTCCGACTCTAAGCGACTCCATGGACTGCAGCCTACCAGGCTCCTCCGTCCATGGGATTTTCCAGGCCAGAGTCCTGGAGTGGGGTGCCATTGCCTTTTCCAAAAAAATTATGAAGCAAATGATGAAAGTACATCTGTGACTGGTTGTTGTTCACTTCCTGACAGTAAGGTGCAGGAATGATGCCCAAGTTCGATGCAGAAACAGCCACAGCCACAGTTCTGACTGACAGAGGCCGTTCTGCTTCCTTACTGCTGTAGAACACATTTCGCTCACTCTTTGGCTTAGAGACACAACCTTTTCCCTTGGCCCCCTTTGAAGGGTCCTTCACTGGTCAAGTGACGACCTTCTCTTTCCTAAGAGACCATCCGTTTATGGGCCCTCTCCCCTTGGTCAGAGATATGGCCTTGCATGTGTGGGTGATAGTCCTGGGCCTTTTGGGGAGTGGGGCAGACTTCCCCGCTCCAACTTTCCTCTGTCCCTGTCCCTGAAAATAGGCGGGCTGTGTATTTTCCCTTCACCCTCATTGCTGGCCCAGCTCAGGGACACTAGGTAGAAGGTCTGTGTAGTGGCGGGTCAGGAGAGCTTCGGAGGGAGAGGAGAATGCAGGCGTGCTTCCAGGAGAGGCTGCTCTGGTGGACTGTTAAGGTCTGATGGGCAACCTCGGCACATGGGTAAGGTTGGGCCTCTGGGGAGGGGCAGAAGGGGTCAAAGTTGACCTTGGGGGAAAGGAAAGTGTCTCTTATTCTTCTGATGCCCGGAGAGGGGCCTGGCCTTCCGGGCCTGGTGATGGGGTAACCACGGCAGGCTTCCAGGGAAGTCTTGAGGGTTCCTAGGTGTTCTAGGCAGATCAGCCTGTCCGTGGGTTGTCTGAGAGGTGGCGGTGGTAAAGGGTATTCGGGAGAACTGGGTGCATTTGGCTGCTCTTTTACTTTCTACTTTTCTCTCTTCTCAGGTTCCTGGGGGAAGCCAACATCCCCCTCCGGGAAGTCCTCGCCACCCCCAGCCTGTCTGCCAGCTTCAATGCCCCACTGCTGGACACCAAGAAGCAGCCCACAGGGGTAAGTGTCCACTGGCCTCTGTATCTGGCCGGTTTCTGTCAGAGGCCTTGCTCTCTGACCCCAGTCATGTGTCAAGATCCAGCCCCCAGCACCCAGGCCTAGCCCACCCTGGCTGAAGCTCCAGGTGCTCAGGAGGGGCACGGGGTGGAGAGGGTGGGAGGTGCAGAAGAGGGGGCTGGGCCCCACCAGCAGGGCTTCTGCCCTGGGTCCCCTCCTGGATTGGTGTTTCACTGGAAACCTGATGCCTTCCCAAGCTTCCTGGCGGCCTTGCTTACGGCACCCCAATCTCCCTGGTAGTCCTTCCTTACCATCCAGGCCCATCTCCGGGTCTGGAATAGCTGAGTCATCCGCGTCATAGACCACAGCGGGAGGGAGGCAGACAGACATTCCCCCCCCTCCCCCGGCCCACCGGGACCTGTCAGACCCCCTTCCCTTCCTCCATTCTTCTTCCTGCTCCTCCCCCAGCCTTCCCCTAGTCCTCCCAGACAATTCCCAGCCCTCAACCCCGGCCTTCTGTTATTTTTAGTGAGCTAAATATACCCTGCAGGGTCCTTTCTTCTTGGTCAGTAGAATTCCTGACCTTGCCTCTGGTCAGCCCCACCTCTCAGGATGCACTGGGGAGTCATCGATTTGGAAATACTTCCTCTTGGTGGGGTCCTGGGGAGTCTCTCAGAGCATGGCCACCTTGCCTGGTGGAGTGTGTGTGTGTGTGTGTGTGTGTGTGTGTGTGTGTGTATGTGAGGTTGGGGGCTCTTGGCTGACTTGATGAGTCAGAAAGTGGCTGGTCTGGGCAGAGCTCTAGAGAGTGGGAGCACTGCTTGGAACTGGGAGCTGGAGGAAGAGAGTGAGTGACTGAAGTCACACGGTGAATCAGTGTCCAGATGGGGACATGAATCAGGGGGTGTGTCTCCCGACTCTCAGCAGTTGAAGGGACTTGAGTGGACTCTGGGCTCACTGCCCTTCTGATGCTGGAGTTTTCCACAACCATGTCTCAGGCTCCTCAAGGCTGGGATTCTTCTCTTCTCAGACAGTACTCACTGGTAGAACATTCTGGTCAGTGCAGGGTGCATCACCTGCTGAATCCCTTTTGTCCTCCCTTGGAGCTCTTCAGGAAGAGCTCTAGGACTTCAGAGACTTCTGAACTGCCCCTTCTGGGGATCCTGAAGATGGCCAGGGCAGGCTCCGGAGAGGCAGAGCACTGATGGAGGAGTCAAGGAGGGCATCGAGGCAGCAGGGGACACGGGTGCCTGGAGTCAGCGCGTCTGCTTGGTGCTTTCCCCTGCCCTCAGGGATGGGGGTTGCCTACTTTGCCATGTGTCAGGCCCCCAGGGCCTCCAAGCAGAGTCTTTCGCTTCCGACTGAGCCGCTCAAACCTATTCTCTCACATCCTCCGTTGCATCTGTGACGTTGGTGTTTCCTGCCAGCCTGCCCGCCCTGCTCCCCTCCAAGCTCAAAGGCCCACCCAACCCCTGAGACACCGGCCGTGAGGCTGAGCCTGGCTAGGACTCCCCGGCTGCCTCACCTCTCCTCCTCTCACTGTGTTCCTGCACTCTGTCTGCACTTCCCAAGCACCAGCAAGGAGCTGACTGCCTTCTCGTCCCTGGGCTGGGACTCCTGGCTGTCTGCAGAGCTTGCCACTCCGTCCCAGACCATGTCTCCAAGAAGGGGTGTGAGAGCCAGAGGGTGATGGGTGGGAGTGGAACACGGGCTCCAGGAGGTGGGGTAAATTAGGTTCCCGGACCCACCTCCAATGTGTGTGTGTGGAGGCTTCTCCCTGCCAATCAGTGATGCCCAGATACAGCTGGGTAGTGATGATTCGACTCAGTTCTGACACCGTCTACCTGGCTATAGCGCGGTAAGGGCTCAGTCCTGCCCCCCACCCCCTTTCAGACACCAGTGGCAAGCCCAGGCTGTCATCTGTGCTTCTAACCACTGGCTGTAGATCAGAGGTTCCCAGGACCCCCTCCTCAGGTTCAGTGAATTAGCTAGAGTGGCCTACAGAACTCAGGGGACCATTTTACTTGCTAGATTATGGGTTTATTATAGAAGGATAGATATATCTAAGGAGTAGCCAGACAGAAGAGGCACTCAGGGCAAGGTCTGGGGAAGAGCACAAAGCTTCATGCTTTCTTCAGGAGTGCCATTCTCCCCAGTCTCCACATGTTCTCCAACCCAGAAGCTCCCTGAATCACATCCTTTTGGGGTTTCATCGCATAGGCGTGATTGATTAAATCACTGGCCATCAGCAATTGTTTCAACCTCCAGCCCCTCTCTCATCCTTGGAGGTGAGGGGCAGGACTGAAGTTACAACCCTCCAGTCACAGGTTTGGTCCTCCGGGCAACCAGCTCCATCCTCAGACGGGGTCCAGAAGTCATGGCATTAACATCACAAGGGATACCTTTGTCACTCTCAACACTTAGGAAATTCCAAGAGTTTGGGGAGCTGTAAGCCAGGAAATGTGGACAAAGACCTACTATATATGAAAAATATACTTTGGTCATCTCAATGATCCAATATATGTCTTACAAATCACAGTATAGCCTGGGACCTCCTTCCCTTCAGCCCAGGAGGTGGCTCTGGCCTGCAGAGAGGGTCCAGGACCACCCTCTAGCCCCTGTGATAGTGCTGAGTTCCACCGCAGCCCCAGGTGGGTCCCAGACCCTCTGAACTGGGACTCCCCACCTGGGGCCTGGGGCCTGGGGCTGGTTGCAGTCAGGAGCACACAGAGCAGGGGATTTGCTCAGAGGGACAGAGAGCCCTGTCAGCAGCTGTGGATTCTCACTGGTCCTTTTCTGAGGTCGATTTCTGGACTGAGTCTGGCGAGCAGAGCTTGGCAGGCACCCCCAGTTAGTTGTAGCTAAGATGACCTCAGAGGGCCAAAGGAAGCTGTTGATGGTGTGATGGGAGACTGTGATGCTGATTGTGGGATCCTTAGGAAACCCGGCAGGACTGGGGGTGGGGGGGCGCCTGCAGGGGGCTGGTCTGTGGGCTCCACCTGCCTGGCATTCTCACCCCAGTCCCTTCAGATGTGGCACACTGGGCTGCGTGCCATGAGAAGGTGCCAACTTCATCCAGACGCCTCCAGCCTGAAGTGGAGAACACTACCCTTGTCCTGGGGAAGTCTCCAGGCCCACGAGGGCGCTGGAGACACATGAAGGAAAGCAACATACTCACAAATGTGTTTCAAGAGCAGCTTACTGATGAGGGTATGGATGACACACCATGAAAACCATGTCAGTAGCTCCTCAGCCTTAAAAGCTGGAGTCTGATCAGAAAGTCTCACCCAGAAGGCTGGGTGAGAAGAACACATGAAACCTAGTGGTTTCATGTGGAAACCACTGGCTGGGGAGCCAGGTAGGCCCTGTGTGTTGGGACCAGGCACTGAGGTGCTTTGGTGAATCCCTGAGTATCCCTCAAGTGACTGAAGATGCCGCCAACCACCCCTGCCTCAGCTCAGGACCACATCTTACCCGCCTGCCAGCTTCTGGGTGTTGTCTGAGGGAAAGGTAAATGTGATCCAGGCACGTGAAGTGTGTTGGGAGCAGTGGGGGTGGGTGGGTCCAGGGTTGATCTTCCTAAGCTCAGTGTTGGCTAGCTGTGGCCCAGGAAGGAGGCGGTGAGCAGTGGGGCTGAACGTGGCAGGGGAGGCGAAGGACCCGGGGGTTGGGGCCTGTAACCTTTGGCCTTTCCTGGTGTCCTGGTTCCCAGGACCCTCTTAGCCTGGGGGTCAGACAGGACCTTCCAGAATTCTGTGGTATTGTTGACTGTGAACCCCAGATGACAGACATGGGTGACTGAGGTTACCTGCTCCAGGGCAGCATGCTTTGGTGGACACATGACTGACTGATAAAGGCCTTGTGACAGGATGCGTGCATGGAGGTGCTGGGGCTGAGGAGTGAGGGACAGGGCCGTCAGAGAGAGTGCCTTGATATGGAGGCCTTAAAGAGGGTCCTACTAGGGGCTGTGGGCCAAGGTCACTGTCTAGGAGAGCATGGGGCTCACATATATCCCACAGAAAGAGAATCTCAGCTCTGTTTATGTCTGGAGAAGGGGACAGGCTGTGAGATATGATGTCTCAGTGAGGGTGGGAGGCCCACAGACAGGCCCTGTTTCCTTTAACTTTCAATAGAGCTAGAAGTCTCCAGAATTAACCAGCCCTGGGCATGAAGCAGTGGACCCTGGAGCTTGCTCCCTGCTGTGAGATCTTTGCTAGATCCTGGGCTCTAGATCCTTGGAAGCTGCCAGGAATGTTCCTGTTGCTCCTTGATGGGCATGTAAAAGATGGAACTGGCTTTGTGCTGGAGGTCTGTTCATGTGCCCAGAGCCACTGGCATGTTGCTAAGTCTTCAGGAGGTTGGTGGGGGGCTCTCGGTGTGGAGATCTGATGCTCAGGAAACTCCAGGAGGGGAGGGGTTACTTGGATGGTCTTGGGATTCTGAGGCCACTGTTCCTCCCTGAGCCTCCGTGCTAATGGCGCCCAGTCCCTTAAGTGAGCATGGAGCAGTCACACTCACAGGGCTCCGCTTCTGCACCGAGGTGATGTACCGGAAGGCCCCAGATGGTGAAGGATGGTGGCTGGGCGAGGTGAGCCCTGAAACAGGAAGTGGTGTCCTTCAAAGGAATCTGGTGCTAGGGTCAGAAGCCCTCAGCCACCACATGTTAGGGGGGCTTCATTCGTCTCTGCTAAATGAGATTCCTGTGGTTACAGCAGAAGCAAATTTCTCAGATTTTCAAAACCTTCTACTTTAAAATAATTTAAGATTCAGCAAAAAGCTGCAAGAGCAGTTGAAAGAATATTTTGTTTTAAACCATTTGATTCCATCTCCTGACTCCTCATCCTGAATTTAGTATGTATTTTCTCTGATTAAGGACTTTATCCTACATAACCACAATGAAAGCTTCAAAATGAGGAAATTAATGTTGATATGACACTACCATTGAATCCACAGATTCTCATTCAAGTTTTATCAGGTTTATCAACAGTGCCCTTTATAACAAAAGGATCCAATTAAGGATCATGTGTTGTTAGTCGTTTTCGTCTCTTTTAGTCTCCATTCCGCTGGGAGAATTCCTCAGTCTGACTATTATAACCTTGTCATCTCGAGACTTTGGGGAGTCTAGGCCAGTTGTCCTGTAGGATGTCCCCCTGTCCATATTTGCCTGCTGTTTCCCCATGACTGGGCTTCCCTGATAGCTCAGCTGGTAAAGAACCCGCCTGCAATGCAGGAGATCCCGGTTCAATTCCTGGGTCAGGAAGATCTGCTGGAGAAGGGATAGGCTACCCACTCCAGTATTCTTGGATTTCCTTGTGGCTCCGCTGGTAAAGAATCTGCCTGCAATTCGATTTAGGTTCTTCATCTTTGGCAGGAATAGAACACTGCAATGCTGTCCTGCCCCTATCATGTCCTAGAGTGGCACGATTTTGATTTGTTTCATTTCTGTGTGATTACCCTGGATCATTTGATCACCTGGCATTTGCTGGGTTTCTCCGCCAATCATGCATCCATTCCCCTTTCTAATAAGTAAGGATTTAGGGATGGGGGAAGGTGCTTTGTGACACTAAATACTTTGTTTCGTATCTAATGTTTATCCAGCAGGTTTAACACTCATTGTTATTTCTTGGTTGGATTGTTGCTTCGATGCTTGCTAAATAGTGATATCTTAACTCAACCATTAATTTTTTTCTGCATTAATCATCTGGCATTCCACTATAAGGAAAAGTGTCCTCCTGTTGTATTTATTCGTTTATTTCTATATGGATTCATATATTCCTATTTTATTCAGTGGTTTAGTCTGTTACCATCATCATTTATTTTCATGTTTAAATTGTCCAAGATTTAGCCTGTGGAAACCCTTGATAGCAAACACGTTAAAATGTTTCTGTGTCCTTTTGGCATGTTTCTATAGTTCTTTGAATATTTCCTTGTTTTCTGGCACAAAAAAAAGATGTTCCTGGGTCATCTACCTTCTCTGGGCTAGCCCTGGAATTCGTTACTGCTCCGAAGAGCCCAAATTGCCTTTGGATGAGGTGAAGAAAAACACAGCTTCCCAGGCCCACCCAGACCTGTGGAGTCTCAGGCAGATGGGCGTGGCTGTGGGTGGGTCTGGTTATCTGCGGCCACCTGAGCCGCTGTGCTTCGTGTCGCTAGAGCGTGGGGTTGGGGGCACTTTGGCAGCTCAAGTCGCGACACCTGGTGGTGATTCAGGGACCTGTACGGCCGCTAGGACAGTGCCTTGACCTGGGACTTGAGGGTCTCATTGCCTTGCTGGGCCTCCTGCTAGGTCTCCTGGGATGGGGAACTGGGTCAGCCTCCTTCCTCAGTGTTCTGAGCACCCTTCCTCAACCCCCCCCCCCCCGCCCTGCCGTCCCTTAGCCTGGCTGCCCAAGTCCAGGCCCCAGCCTGGAGGGTTCAAGCTCCAGAGCTGGATACACCCAGAACTCGTAGCTCCTTCCATCTCGGGACCAAGATCTGCTCCAAGGGTTTCCGGCTAGTCCTAACATTACTCAGCAGAGATAGCTGTCTAGTGAATTACACTGAGTTGCTCAGAAGATATTATGTATCATTAACAGTTATGTTTATAAAGGGTTTGTCAAAATTTGGGGAAATGCTTATTGTCTCATATGAAGTAAAAGAAAAATAGCTGATATACAGCAGAGCTGAACATTATTCATTTAAAAAGATTGGAGAGAATTATATCAAAATGTGAATAATGGTGGGATTATGCAATTTATTTCCATTTACATTTTTTTTTAAGTTTTTGTAATTTCTGAAACTTTCATGCTTTGGAGTTTTTCTTACTTTGATGGATTAAAAGGCTGCCCCAGGAGGCCTGCTGGACCAGGGAAGGCTTGGTCAGGCCTCCATTGGCCTGGGAGCAGCAAGGCTGGAGAACCTGCCGTGGCTGTACCTTTTCTTCAGGCCCTTTGAAGGGTGTTGGTCTCCTGGTGGGCTTTGATAGGGTGGGAGCACAAGGCAGCCTTCCCCCATCCATGTGAGTGGCATGATGGGTCACTCTCCCCTTGCTGGTCAAAGCCAGAGCATCTGGGAGTTGCTTCTGGGGAGAAAGAGGGCCTCATCCTTTCAGTGCTCTCTGGGGCCAGAGCAGAGAAAGGCTGAGCTGTCTGTGGAGAAACAGGGGAGGACCCTTGACTGAGCAGAGTGGCCAAGGGAGCTTTTTTTCTCAAGAGGCATAAGCTGAGAGTTGAAAAATCCTGCAGGTGAAATTCAATCACTGATTCATTTATAGAAGCTTGCTAGGCATTCAGTTCACTAATTTAATCCTCGTTTGACCCTATGCCAAAAGTGCTACTGCCCTCACTACCACCACTTTACAGATGAGGAAACTGAGGCCCAGAGAGGTTTCAGATCTTGCCACCCAGCTTCTGAGTGGTGGAACTTGATTCCAGATTCAGTGCTCTTAACCACGTGACTATGTTAATGGGCCCCTGGAGGTGGCTTTGCCACAGCCTCCTGCAAACCAGACTCGGTTCCTGGTTTGGAGGAAAGGAACAGGGAAAAAGGAACAGGAAGGATGCTGGAGGGGGGTGGTTGGAGGCCAACACATTCACCCGCTGCCCTCCCGCCCCCCTCTCTTCTAGGCCTCGCTGGTCCTGCAGGTGTCCTACACGCCGATGCCTGGAGCCACTCCCACCTTCCCACCCTTAACACCTCTGGAACCCTCCCCAACTCTGCCTGACATGGATATGGTGGCTGGTGAGGAGCCCACCCTCACCCTGGCAGGGCGGGGGGAATAAGCCTAGTGGTGGCACCTGAGCCTAGGAAGGGGGTGCCTTCCTAGATTGGGGGCTGCCCAGGCCTGGCGAAGAGAGGCCATGGGTAGGTGGGGAGTCTGTAGAACTGGCTCCTGTCTTACAAAATAAAGGAGCAGGAGGCATGCCCCCTAGGTGCCACTAGGATTAGAGGACATCCTTCCGGCGCCAGCTGTTCAAGGAAGGTGTTGCGTGGGGGCTTGGTACCCGGCCCTCTGCAGCTCTGGAGAGCTGGGAATTTTAGAGGGCAGGCCTGCACTGGAGAGGAGGTTTATCCTAGGAGATGCCTGAGCCTCCCTGCCCAACACTCTGCAGGCCTTTAGCAATGACATGTGACAAAAGAGCTGGGCTTTCCCTGAGAGAGTCCTGAGCTGAAGTCAGGGGGTGAGTTCCTGTCTTGCCTTGACACCAAGCTGTGTGACTTCAGGCCAGTCACTCCCTCTCTGGGCCTACAGTTTATTATTTGGGAAAAGTGAACAGACTGGATTGACTAAGTGTCAAGGTTGCCCTTTACTTAGCTTCTCCTGGCCTTGTGAGGTGAGGATCCAGCCCAGGGTGGCTGGCTTGTCAGTGGTGTGTGGAGGGGCATTGACAGTCAGCCTGCTGGAGTGAACAGGAAGCACACAGACGGGCCAGGTGGGGTCTTGCCCATGAGAAATATTCCAGCCTTTCTCCCATGGTGAACCCATCCCAGGTGTGCCCTGATCCTGTCTTGGGGCCCGTGTGGGGCTCCTGGTGGGGGAGGCTCAGCGGGGCCTCTCTTGTTGGACATGGCCCTGTCTGAGCTCAGAGGTGGGGTGATCCCTCTGCACTGGGGTTGAGGGAGGAAGAAGGGGTGCTCCGGGTGACTGAGAGTGGAGAGGCCGAGGGCTCTGGGACCACTTTGAGGTGGATTTGACAAAGTTAGGCTCTGGCCACTCAGTCCTGCCCGGAAGGTGGTGAGAAAGTCGGTCTGGACGGACATGGCACCTGTTTGGAGCTCTGTGTCAGGCGGGGGCTCATGGGGAGGGCAGGGCTGGTGGGGGTGGGGGGCCCTAGGTTGGCTTCCCTTACCAGCTCCCTCCTCCCCTCCCGGGGCTGTGCCCTGCCCATGTGCCAGGTGGGGGACAGAGCCGGGCCGAGACTTGGTCCCTGCTCAGTGACAGCACCGTGGACACGAGATACTCTGGAAAGAAGTGGCTGGCCCCCACGGGTGAGACACGGGCTGAGCTGTGCCGATCCTCCCGCCTGTAACCAGCTCACTTGCTGCCACCATCATCTCCCCAGAGTGGGGCGAGGCAGCCAGGAGGGCTCCTCCTGCAGGATGTGGTGGGGAGGGCTGGGGCCATTCTGTCTCCTCCTGCCTGCTAACTGGACTGACCAACCTCAAGTTTCCGCTGTTGGAAGCTCTTCTTCTTCTCCCTCATCCATCCTGGCTGACCGGTGGGGAAAGAGAGGGCCAGGGGAGGTGGGTGCTGGGCCGTCGGATTTTCCATCAGCTGGGACCAGGAGCCAGAGGGACCCAGCCTCGCTCCTACCCTCTCCTGCAGACACAGGAGGAGAGGAGGACACTGAGGACCAGGGCCTCACGGGAGACGAAGCCGAGCCGTTCCTGGACCAGAGCGGGGCTCCGGGCCCGGGGGCCCCCATTGCCCCGAAGAAGCCACCTTCCCATCCGCCCCCGTACCACCCCGGGGGGAGAAGGAAGAAAAGTGCGCCTGCACCCAGAAAGCTGCTGTCGGACAAACCGCAGGACTTCCAGGTGACCGCCAGAGGCAGCCTGTGAGGCCAGCAGAAAACCTGTGTGTATAGCCGTGGGGCAGGTCCTAGGGTGGGAGTCTGGTTCCCTTGGGTTCTGGGCAAGTGCTTGATGGGGAGGCCGTGTCTGGGGCCTCTAGAAAAAGCCTCTGCCCAGCCCCTGGTTTTACTCTTAAAAAAAGGGGGGGGTCACTGCAGAGCACCAACATCACCACAGCTGTTACCTGCTTTCCCAGCCAGACGTCCCCTAGCCAGTGCTGCGGCTCCTCTGTCCATGGGATTTCCCAGGCAAGAGTACTGGCTGGGAATGCTTGTTCAAAGTGACGAACAGCATGTGTGTCACCTGGGAGCATGTTAAAAAGGCAGGATCTTGGGCCAGCCCCAGACCTGCTGTCTCAATCTGCATTCGAACAAGATCCCCAAATTTAAGAAGCTCTGCCAATCTTTTGTTCTCTATCCATCCCACCCAGTAATAGTCATGATTTTTCTGAAGTTTGAATTTCTTCAAGCTCGTCACAAAGTAAAACTATGAATATTAACTCTTTGACTTATTTTTTTATCTAAAAATATATCTCATTTAATGTGGGTCCTTTTCTTGTTCTTCTTTTCTACAGAATGTTCCATTTTGGTGTAATTGCATTAAGTGATATTTAACTTCAGAACTACTTTAAAAATTAAAAACAGGAAACTTCAATATTTATTTATTAAATGCAATGAGTTATAAAAATATATCTCAGTTCCAAATTGTGGTAATTTCAGAAACGTTTTAGTTATAACCCACCATGTTTGCCTGCTTCCCTGATAGCTTAGACAGTGAAGAATCTGCCTGCAGTGCAGGAGACCCTGAGTCAGTCCCTGGGTCAGGAAGATCCCCTGGAGAAGGAAATGGCAGCCCACTCCAGTATTCTTGCCTGGGAAATCCCATGGACACAAGAGCCTGCTGGGCTACAGTCCATGGGGTCACGAAGAGTTGAACACTACTGACTAACACTTTCACTTTTGTGTTTGCCTGAGACAAAATTCTAATTTATTATTATTTACAAGACATATTATTGTTTTCTCCTTAAAACAAACAAACAAAACTTTTGGGACTTCCCTGGTGGTCCAGTGCCTAAGACTCCTAATGCAGGAGGCCCGGATTCGATCCCTAGTCAGGGAACTAGATACCGCATGCTGCAATTAAGACCCAGTGAAGCCAAATAAGTAATAAATCAATGAAAGAAATATTTTTTTGGTAAAAAATTTGGAAAATACAATGAAGAGAATAAAAATCCCTCCCTCCCTCTTCCCATTGCCATTGATAATATATCCTATAGCCGCTTATTTTTAAAATAAATAATGGCTGGTTAGAAATTAGAACCAGTAAACACTGTATTTTTTCATGAAAGCTTTAATACTTTAAAACGTAATATTCTTAAATCTTCTGCCTAAGTTTGGAAGCACAGATATTCTTGAAACCCTCATCCGCCAAAGTTGAATGAAGAAAACTCACTTCTAAGAATGTCAGACATATCTTGCATCTTATACTATATAAGGATGAAGTGGGGTTGCCTCACTATGTAGCTCTGATCTCTGAGGGAATTGTCAGTGAGGAATATTCAAGTCACCCAAAACATCAGCATCGAGGGGTCTGAGATGGGGCTTGTGCAGGAACTGAACAGGGACTGGATTCTCCGGCCAGCCCTGGAATTTACTGCTGGCAGCTTACGTGGGGGCAGCCTGGCAGCTCTTATGTGGCACCGTGGGGTGTTACAGATGCCAAGGACCTTGGTGGGAAAATACTGTTCTTACAATGTTCTTCCTAATTCCTTTTTAACACCTGTCCCAAGAGGCTGGCTGAGAGGATGGCCCCTTAGATTTCTGACGCTCGCGTGGGGGTGGGGGTGCATGCCTGACCTCTTCCTCTCCTCCGGCTCACAGCCTCTCCTGGCTTTCAGATCAGGGTCCAGGTGATCGAGGGACGCCAGCTGCCAGGGGTGAACATCAAGCCTGTGGTCAAGGTCACCGCTGCTGGGCAGACCAAGCGGACGCGGATCCACAAAGGAAACAGCCCCTTCTTCAGTGAGGTGGGAGCCCCTGGGCTAGGGCTAGTGCCTTGGTGGGAGCGCACAGCAGATGCCTGGCAGTTCACTCAGGTTTTGCATGTGGCACCAGCATTGGGTGGAGAGCAGTGCCTGGTCCTGAGTAGGTTATCCGAGGAACTGGAGAGAGGGCTCCTGCTTTCATTCCTGCCTTGGGCTCCACATCCCCACCATCCGTGGGGCCGGCCACCCTGTCCTTAAGACGATCACTTCTGTGAGGTCGAATCCCCAGAGCCTGGTGCTGGGCTGAGCCCACCGCATCCTTGCTGTGTGGACCAGCCCTGGAGGCTGGGTGGTGGCCGTCTCCTCCTGGCCTGGGCTCAGTGGGCCTTCATCTGTTCCCCTCTCGCCCTGAACCAACAGACTCTTTTCTTCAACGTGTTTGACTCTCCCGCGGAGCTGTTCAATGAGCCCATCTTCATCACGGTATGTGCCAGCCATCAGGGGCTTTTGTGGGCTCAGTGTGCATGTGTAAGAAGCTTAGAAGCTGAGCCTGGGTGACAGGGAGCAGCTCACAGCCTCGCCCTCCCCTCCCACCCCATTCTGCCTGGCACAAAGATGCTTTCAGGGCTTGGATGCAGGTGGCAGCAGAATGGGGAGACCCTGATGCCGCCCAGCTTCCCCAGGTGCCAGACTCATTTGTGCTGTGGTCCTTTGATTTTCATCTTATTTTGTTTGTCTATGTGTCTGCTTCAGGCCAAGATTTTCTTTCACTGGACCTGAGCTCTTTGCCTGTCTCCCGCTTCCTCTGAAAGGCAGTATAACTGAGTGGTTCAAAGTGTGGGCTCTGGAGCCAAACTAGCTGGCTCCTAGTTCTGCCTGTGCCGTGGAGAGGCCAGTCTGTATAAGTGGCCTCTCTGTGCCTCTCTTTCTTCATCTGGAGAGTGGGAATGATAATAGTACCTACTTGTGGGGTTCTCGTGAGGGCTAAGCATTGCTTGGAATAATCTCTGGGATAGAGCCAGTGCTGTCAAGAGTGTGGGCTGTTATTATTTGGGAAGGAGGAGCAACTGGGCTGGGACCTGTCTGGGCTGATGTCTGCTTGTGGACCAGAGTTTTAGTATGTCTTTCCTTTCAGGTGGTGGACTCCCGTTCCCTCCGAACAGATGCTCTCATCGGGGAGTTCCGGGTAAATGGTTTCTTCTCTTTGAAGCAATCAGTTCTCGTTTATCCACATTAGCAGAAACTCCGTGGATTGGAGAAGGCAATGGCACCCCACTCCAGTCCTCTTGCCTGGAAAATCCCATGGACGGAGGAGCCTGGTGGGCTGCAGTCCATGGGGTCGTGAAGAGTCAGACATGACTGAGGGACTTCACTTTCACTTTTCATTTTCATGCACTGGAGAAGGAAATGGCAACCCACTCCAGGGTTCTTGTCTGGAGAATCCCAGGGATGGGGGAGCCTGGTGGGCTGCCATCTATGGGGTTGCACAGAGTTGGGCACGACTGAAGCGACTTAGCAGCAGCAGCAGCTGTGGATGGTGGGCAGGGTTGGTGCTTAGAGACCATCCATCTTGGTCTGTGTTGGGAAAAACATGATGATAAAAACCAAACAAGGTCTTCTCCTAACCCAGAAACTCTCTTCACAAAGGTAGTAGAGAAAGAGAGCACTTTTGTTATTGAATAAGCATTAAACCAATACGATGATATTATGGGCCATCTGATGAGATTGCAAAGACAGAAAGAAATCTTGAATAGAGCCAAGCAGACACAACCCATTTCATACATATCCTTGAGATGAACAATAAACAATTACTAATGCCCAAGTTAGTGGCCAGGATAGCACCTTCAGTACACACAGTTCACCCTAGCTTTGCCTGGTAATTGGGGTGACCATCACAAGAAAAATCAGAAAACAAACTTGCATTTTTATGATGGGAGGTGGTTTTACAATTTGGTTAAGGTAGACCCTTCCCTTGACGGAGATTGGAGAGCCTGGGAAAAGGCACTCTTGGGTCCTAAAGCTGAGGAACGACTTATCTGGCTTCTAAAAAGATACATTTCAAAGAGTCAGGGAAAGTACTTACATTGACAGGTTTTCTAAGGAAAATTTTCTGACAAAAAGAGAGGAGAGGGAAATCACCCCCCTTCTCTCCAACAGGGGGGATTCAGCTTTTTATTTTTAATTCACATTTGTCTTTACATCTTGGGAAGGCAGCGTGGGACCTGAGTTTAGGCAGCTCTCTTCCTCATTCTGACCATCTTGAGCCAGTGGGACACCAGCGCTCAGTACCCTGAGCTCACCTGGGTTGGGGAGTGGGTCCAGATGTGGGAGTGATTCAGGGGGGTGGGTGGGGTGATCCTGCCCCTTCATTTGTCCCAGACATGCAGAAATGAACAGTCTACTGCAAAGGACCTTGAACTGATAGCATAGGATGTGTTTAACAGATTAGTGTAAAGGCAACTGGTACTGGAGATCTTCACAAATGGTGTTTTAATGTCATTCTTATTGATTTTCTCATTTTTGAATCTTCAAGAATTTATCAAATGGAAAGAGGTTTATTTGACCCTCCTTCTGCTTTCCAAATAAAATATGGCCCCTTCTCTGAGAAGTAGTCACAGATAGAAAATGGAATCTGTTTTTCTGGAGAAGCAGTTTTTTTTTTTTTTTTTTTTAAAGAATGGATTGAAGTCTTTCTATAATAGTCGAATCATTCTATAATAAGTGGGGTCTTATGTTTTGAGTCTCTAATCTTATTGTAAGAACCCAAAGGTTAGGTTAAAAGAGCATTTTTTCCTAATTATAAAAGTAATCCATGATTTAAAAAAAACTGTAGTTTTTGAGAGCAATTTTAGGTTCATAGCAAAATTGAGTGGAAAGTAGAGTTCCCACATACCCCTGCCCCTACACATGCATAACCTCCCCCACCATCACATCAAAATCTGTAGGGTTTTTTTTAATAGAAAATTATAAAATATAGGAAAAAAGTAAAAATAAAATAAAAATCACCCACATATACCACCCAGAGGTAGTATAGTTACCATTCAGTATGTTTCCTTTGCTCTGTCTTTTCTATGCATAGAAATACTTCACCAAACTTCAATCAAAATGTATTCCACTTTTTTTCCATGTAATAACAGTTGACCAACATTTTCTCATGTCTCCAGATGTTATTGAAAACATGATTTTTAATGCATCAGATTTTTAATTCATGCATCATACTTTATTTAACACTCTGCTGGCAGGACTGTGACCTGTGCCTCTTCTGTTTGGTTTCAGATGGATGTGGGCAGCATCTACCGAGAACCCCGTGAGTTGCCCTGTCATCCTCTTGGGCAGGTCTCTGCATTTGGGTTCTGGCTGCATGGGGGCACCCACTTGGGACACTCATCTTTTCTTCTTGGGGATTTTAGACTTTAGAGGTGAAGTCTGATCTTGGAGGTGAGGCTGCAGGAATAAAGAGAGGGCAACTTTCATTTTCTGGGTAGGACAGGTCCCCAGGAATATCAAACCCTCACGTGGGTCTCAGCTGGCCCAGCTGGGATGCTGAACTGGAAGCGCTAAGCAAAGGTTGCTGGAGGCGGGGGTCGCTCCAGATGGCATGGGTCATTTGGACGCCAAGTCTAGGAGTTCTCCACTCCTTGGTCTTTGGTCTGGTCTGGTTACTTCCTGAAGGGGAGGAAAATGGCCTTGGGTCTGGCTTTGGCAGCCTCTGGTAGTGGTATCTGTTGATACACTTCTGACATATACATATCTGTTGATATACATTTCTGATTTGGACCTGAATGAGCACTCAAAATACCTTTTATTTTAGAACTGAGCTCCTCATCTCGCCCAATGGAGTCCACGCTGGGCTCTCAGGTGTGGTCGCAGACTTGGGTCCTTCCAATTTGGGGATCACCAAGGGTGTTGTTCCCTTAGGACACGCCTACCTCAGGAAGTGGCTGCTGCTCTCAGATCCCGACGATTTCTCTGCTGGGGCCAGAGGCTACCTGAAGGCGAGTCTCTGTGTGCTGGGGCCTGGAGACGAAGCCCCCGTGAGTACATTCCTCGTCCTCCTCATGAGCACCGCCACCTGGCCACGGGGGCACCAAATCAACAAACAAAAAACTTTAGGTCTTCTGATTTAAAAGAATACATGTCAACTGTGAGAAGTGTAGAACATGTGGGAAAGCATAAATATGAAATGAATCACTCATAATTCTGCCCATCAGAGAGAACCATCATTAACACTTTTGTGCCTGTTCTCCCATCTATATATACTGTATATCTATTTAACACTTTTGTGCCTGTTCTCCCATCTATATATACTGTATATCTATTCTTTTTCAGATTCTTTTACCTTGTAGATTATTATAAGTATTGAGTAGAGTTCCCTGTGCTATACAGTATGTCATTGTTGTTTATATATAGTGGTGTGTTAACCCCAAATTCCTAATTTATGCCCCGCCACCTTTTGGTAACCATACATTTGTTTCCTAGGTTTGGAAGTCTATTTCTATTTTGTAAATAACTTCATTTGTATCATTTAGGTCCCACATATAAGCAAAATATGATGTTTGTATTTCTCTGACTTACTATACTCAGTATGACAATCTCTGGGTCCATTCTTGTTGCTACAAATGACATTATTTCATTTTTTTTAATGGATGAGTAACACTCCAGTGTACACATGCGCACGCGCGCGCGCACACACACACACACACACACACACACACACACAAGACCAAAGGATTTTGGAGCAGACACAGGAGCTGGAGGCTTTGTGGGAAAGCCTCCTAATACTCAGTGGCCGAGACCCAGAAGGTAGGTGGATGGAGGCGCTGTCAGGCGTGGATGAGGCAGGCATGGTGGAGACATGGGGCTGGGGAGCTGATGAGCCTGGTAGGGGGGATGCGGGAGGACCAGGCCGATGAGGAGGACAAATAAGAGGGAAGGGCTAGGGAACACACATTTTTTGAACTCCTGCTGTGTGCCAAGCTCTGTGTTGAGTGCCTCATGTGGTATGAGGGGGATTGGAGAAGGTAGATAGTGTGGAGGCTGTTTTTAGAGAAGGGTCTCAAGGTCAGGGTTCCTGGAACATTGGTTCTGAGCGGCTGGAGATCTGAGACGTGGGCATTCCTCTAGCAGCTGCAGGGGAGGGAAGAGTAAGATGCTGTTGGTGGAAGACAAGGGCCCGTGTTGGTGAATGACTTGCCCTTGTGGATGTTCTTATCTCATGGGAAAATTGGAAATCAGATACATAAATGGTGAGGCAGATACTGAAATGATCAAGGCGGGGGAGGTAGGAGTGGCAGAAAGCAGGTCTCCAGGGGAGGGCTGGGGAGGCAGAGTCCCTGGGGAAAGCCACATGTGATTAGGGAGGTGGAAGGCAAGGTCCATGATGAGGTTAGGGTTGAAGAGCTGGCTGATGATGAAGGCTCAGGAAGCCTCGGTGGAAGGGATTAGGGCAGGGAGCACCCCGGGTGCTATGCAGGGGCCGACAGAGCTCAGTCCCTCCCAAGGGCACCTCCCCTGCTCTCTCATTCCTTGTTCCTCTGCAGCTCGTCTCTCCAGACGCTGTGCCTTCATGCTCCTACGTGGCATCTCTGAATCTGTTATCCTTTCCTAAAACACTCCTTTCTCTTCTCCCCATTCATTGGACCCTAGTTTTTCCCAGATGAAACCACTTTTCTTGAGACCAGCTCAGAAGGAAGCCTGGGTTTTCTGCTCCAGCTCGCCATGGTCTTTGGAATGGGAAGTATGGCCCTCTTTTGGTTTCCCACGGCAGCTTCCCAACTTCAGTACTGCCTTCTTCTTTGAAGCCTGCCTCACTGGTTATTTCCCTCCTTCTGGTCTCCTGGGCTGTTACCTACCCCTGGTGCAGGAGGGTCCTTGCTGGCAGGTTTCCCTATTTGCCACTGTTCTGAGACCAGTGTGTCTGTACGATGAGCCATCAACGTCTGATCTTACTTTCTTTAAGCCCTTGAGCTCAAGGCTCCCTCTTACCAGCAGTTGCCTTCTGCCTCTTTCCCTCCCTCACCCTCAGTGAATGGCCGTTCTCCCTCACTGAGGTTACAGCCTGGCCCCAGTCTGTTTCCCCCCATCAACTGCCTCCTGCAGCCTGGTGCCCATCTCCCATCCTCTCTCTCGCTCTGTGCTCGCTAGCCCCTGGGGTTTGCTGCTGTATCTCCATGTTCCCTCCCCTCCCCATGACATCCTGTCCACATCACCCTTTGGTCAGCTTTGGTGGCAGAAGTCACCTGGAGGTGCTATCAACTTCTTTTACTTGGGTGATGTTTGCTTCTTATCCCATTCTCCATGGTGGCTGTCTCCTAACTTTCTGGTCTTTCCTAAGCTCCGGCCTCGGCTCCCCTTAGAGAGGCAGGGTTGCACGGTGGCAGTCGCATGTGGGCTGAAGCGCCCAGGAAGGCTGAAGCTCCTCTTCCCTCCCTTGTCCACTGCCCACCTCCCTTGCATGTGCTTGAGCCCTGCCTGCTTTCTTGTTCAGTCTGTTCTGCCTCTTCTCTCGCTCCTGTCCTCTGGTCTGTTTCACCCCTTCTGTCCAAGCTGTTTTCATTGTCCTTTCAGCCATCCTCAAGGTCACCTAACTCTTGAGAGGACCCCATGTCCCTTTCTCCAGTCCTTCTGCTCGCTTCTTCATTGCTTCAGTGTGCCTCCCTTCACCTCTTTCCCTGAACCACTTGCCCAAGCCTCACCCATTGCCAAGTCCCGGGAGCTCTTCTCTCATTAATCTGATCTCCTGCTCCACAGTGTTTGATTCCAGAGCCATGTCTTACCTGAAACTCTCTCCTCCTTCAGCATCTATAACTCCATTCATTCTCCACCCCCCTTTTTTTTTTATTAAATGAATTCTTCAAATTCAGCAGCTCAATAAAATTTCACTGCCTGCCTCTCTGCTGTGCCTTTGACATGACATTCAAGGCCCACGAACCTCTGGCCTCAATCAGATTTTGCAGCATATTTGTCTGTCTGTGGAGGAGCCCCGCTCTATCCACCTGGGCTCCTGAATCGCTCATCTCCAGCCTGGATCCTCACAGTTCCAGATGCTCAGTTTCAGTTTCCTGTAACAAAGCCCATGAACACGTTCCTTTGGCCCCTCTAACGTCACCTCTGGGAACCCAGTATCGTTTGGTGACCCCTTCTCAAACCCGTTCCCCATCCTATGTTAGGTGATGTCTTGGGAAGCGGCACTCGTCCCCTTGGTCCCCCAGGTCAGTGACCTGAACATCCTTCCTCTTCCCTCAGTCCAAACCTGGCGGTCAACATGCACACAGCTGGCCAGTCTTGGTATGAGGACCACAGGGCACGCTTCTCCTCTTTCCCATCCCAAGACCAGAGACCAAGGTCAGGCTCTCATCATATCTTTTCTGGGCCCTTGTGTGAATGAAGATGTGGTTCAGCTGCTGTGAATCTAGTTAGCCCCCACATTACCATCAAAATCACCTTCTTTAAACCCAGGTAGAATCACATGATGGACTTCCTGAGTGGCACAACTGGTAAAGAACCTGCCTGCCAATGCAGGAGACATAAGAGACCCAGGTACTATCCCTGGGTCAGGAAGATCCTCTGGAGGAGGGCATGGCAACCCACTCCAGTATTCTTGCCTGGAGAATCCCATGGACAGAGAAGCTTTGTGGGCTACGGTCCATGGAGTCGCAGGGCCGGATAGGGCTGAAATGACTTAGCATGCATGCATGCACAAATCACGTGAGTCTCCTCTTAGAAAACCTTCCAGTGACCTCCCCTGCCTGCCAGTTACTTTCGGGATGAAGTCCAGAATCCTCAGCATCACATTCAGGGCCAGTAGCATTTGGCCTCAGGCTGACTTGGCATTGCCCCTTGCTGGCGTGTGCCTGCATGGAATCCGTGCTGTGGCCACACCGGTCAGTGTGACCCTTTCCAGAATGTACTTCCGTCCTGGTCTCTCCACCTCTCGGAAGGCCTTCTCTGTCTGTTGACCAGAAGTCAGTTTGTTCTTCCAGACCCAGTCCAGATGCTGCTTCCTCTACGATGCCTGCCTTGTCCTCCAGGGAAATTGATGGGCCTTTCCTTCTGGTCACCACCCCACGTTTTGGTAGTTTAGTTAGTTGCTGTGTCCATCTCTGTCACCGAGACTCAGTTTCTTGAGGTCAGGGACAATATAGTAAATATGAACCCTTTTATCTCCCCTTTTGCCTAGTACAGGTCTTATACATAACAGGTGCTCAGTCAGTGATTGTGGCCTGTGGGAACTGAAAGCAGAGGAGGTGATCATCTTCTTCAGATGTGAGCTCAAGAAAGTCAGGGTAGAGCTATTAATAGCTCCTTCCTGGGCTCTTGTGTGACACGAGGCACTCTGGGGTGGAGAATTTGGCTGCGGGGATTCTGAAGTGGGTTTCTACCTGCAGGCTGAGTGAGGATGGTCCAGGCAGCTTTGCAAGGAGTGGACTGCTGGGCATGGCTTTGTGCTACCTCTCCTCTAGCCCTCTGCCCCTCCCCTGCCCAAGTGCAGCAGGTGGCTCTTTTGTTCCTCAAACCGCATGTCAGCCCTCCCTCTGCGTGAGTTGGTGCCTCTGCCTGGATCCATCATCCAGGTCGCAAAGCTGGGACACCACCAACACTGTTCCCTCCCGCACCGGCCATAGTTACCAGCCCTCTTGCTCTGTTCTCCCGAAATCCTACCCCCCTGTTCTGCAACCAACCTGTGTGAACTCTCACCTAGCTTATCTGTAGAGTGGGGTATTCTAGGCCTTGGCCCCCTGCAGCACGGACATCACTTGGGCACTTGTTGGAATGCAGAGGCTCGGGCTGCACCCCAGACCTGTTGAACCAGAGCCCGTGTTTTAGCTGGAATGTACAGCAGTGGTCCAGAAGACACTTACTCTCCTGTTTCTAACGTACAGCCAAGTTTGAGACCCACTGCTCGTGGGGCTTGCTGTCAGAATTAAATGAGAGTGTGTATAAAATCAATACATATTATTTTTATTATTACTGTCCTAATCACAACACTCAGCACATGCTATTACATTCATTTGCTTAAAGGTGTCTTCCCCTGTGAGGTGGTGAGTGCCATGCAGGCAGGACCTCTGCCCACCTTGTTTACTGCTACATCCCTCGCCCCCGGCATGAGGCTGACACTTCTTAGTTGCTCAGTAAATACTGGTTGGGTGAATGAGCTGACGTTACTGAAGACAGCGGCCAGCCTAGACCTCTGTCGCTCCTGTGCTATTTTTTAATGGGTGGGTTGGGAAGGAGATGGTGGCTCTTGAGTGCCTGCTGGTGACACATTATTGAACCTGATCCTCCCAGAGCCTGAGAGGTCGTTGTCATTGTCTCCACTGTCCAGATGGAGCTGAGTCTCAGGTTAAGGAACCTGCTGGAGGTCACAGGCTACGAGTGGGCAGGATGAAATCTGCCTGTCTTCAAGATGCACTCTTTAAGTGTGTTGGTTGAGCTCTCAGAAAAGGAAGGGAAAACGCTGTGCTTGGGGACACATTAAGGAGTCAGATTTGGTTGTATTGCAGCTGGAGAGAAAAGACCCTTCTGAAGACAAGGAGGACATCGAAAGCAACCTGCTTAGGCCGATCGGCGTGGCCCTCCGCGGGGCGCACTTCTGTCTGAAGGTCTTCAGGGCCGAGGACCTGCCACAGAGTGAGTGTGGTGCCCTTGCTGGGTGACTGAGGGGGGACCCTGGGCTGGGCTGCCTCAGGTCCCTGCAGGAAGGAGAGGGAGGGGCTGGCCCCTGGCTCTCTCCCTGCCTCCTCCTGGCCTGGCTTCTGCACCCAAGGGTCTGCTAGATCTGTGCCAGCCCAGCTTTCCCTCTGCTCTGCTGTCTGGGGAAGCCTCACACCCTCCCTAGGTTTCCCAAAGGTTTTGACTCTTCTTAGAAGAAAAGCAGCCAGAATTAATGAGAAGTAATAGCAATGCTGGCGGAGTCACAGAGATGCAGGCAATGCTGAGAGTACCAGTGGTCCCTAGGTCTGGTTCAGCATCTCCTAGGCCTGGTCTGGGTGTTGGACCACTCCATGCACCATTTTCTTGGCTCACACTGGGGAGAGTCTAGTTTCAACCAACAAATGCAGAATGTTCTATACCTGTATTTTAATCCCATTACTTACTTGAAGGCTTTCCCCATGATTTTGGTTCAATTAAACATGTACAGAAGCAACCCATTTATTGGTGTCATTAGTCAAAGCAGAAGTCCTCAAACAATTAGCTTCATGCAAAACTTGTAAACAGGGACCCTAGGAGTCCCTGACTATTTGTTCTCTTGGACTCAGCTAGCAACAGTGCCTGGTATAATTCTGCTAATGCATGTTGGGACCCTGGGCTGGGCTGCCTCAGGTCCCTGCAGGAAGGAGGGGAAGGGGCTGGCCTCTGGCTCCCTCCCTGCCTCCTCGTGGCCTGGCTTCTGCACCCAAGGTCTACTAGATCTGTGCCAGGCCAGCTTCCCTTCAGCTCTGCTGTGTAGGGAAGCCTCACACCCTCTCTAGGTTTCCCAAGTGTTTTGGGACTGTTCTTAGGAGAAAAGCAGTCTCCTGGTGCTGATGCCGCGGCATTAGCACCATTTCAGTTCTATCGTGTGCTTCTGCCTGGCTCCCACCGATTCTCTTTCCCTCCTCTAGGAAGCCCCAGGCTGAAGACTGGCAGCCCTGGGCTGGGGAAGCAGTTGCTGAAATGTCCAGTTTGCCTAGGACTGTCCTGGTTTCAGCACTGGAAGTCCCACATCCCAGGAAACTCCTCCTTCCCTGATAAACTGGCACAGCGGGTCACCGTAGCTGTGGCCGAGTCTTCATCACCCCAGGAAGGCCTGGCTTCTCACAGTGACTAACCCTGTACTAGCTCCCCCTCCTCCGTGTGCTCAGTACATGCTGGGGGAGTTATGCTGAAAATTCTAGAGCCGTGGGTGTCAACCCAGACTGTACATTAAATCATCTCTGGAGCTTTAAGGAAGTGCAGATGCCTGGGCCCTTCCTCCAATGTTTCAGATTGGCTTGGTTGGAGGTGGGGCTCACCCAATGGTAGTTTTAAAAGGCTCCCTGGTGGTTTTCTCACTGCAGGCTATGAGCCATCCTTTTGGAGCGTGCATTAGCAAAATTATACCAGGCACTGTTGCTAGCTGAATCCAAGAGAGCAAGTTGTCAGGGACTCCTTGGGTCCCTGTTTACAAGTTTTGCATGAAGCTAATTGTTTGAGGGCTTCTGCTTTGACTAATAAATGGGTTCCTTCTGTACATGTTTAATTGAACCAGAATCGTGAGGAAACCCTTTAAGGAAGTAATGGGATTAAAACACGGGTTTAGAACATTCTGCATTTGTTGGCTGAAATATGCAGAAGTGAGGCTGGGGAGCTTCCAAAGGGGGCTGGGGAAACAGAAATGTTTGCTTTGCTCAAGGTGAAGGGGATGATGATGTTTAGTTGTCTGCAGTGTTGTTTAAATATAAATAAGAAAAGAATACATGGGTAAATAGAATATAAATATTTGCTAAATATTTGTTAACTGTTGCATTCATGTAGACAGACATTGGCTAGTATACAACTGTTAAGGGTCCCTTCCCTAATTTTCTCATTCATGTACATGAATTTTGCTAGTGAGTCAGTTGTGTCTGACTCTTTGCAACCCCCTAGACTGTAGCCTGCCAGGCTCCTCTGTCCATGGAATTTTCCAGGCAAGAATACTGGAGTGGGTTGCCATTTCCTTCTCCAGGGGATCTTCCCAACCCAGGGATTGAACCTGGGTCTGCTGCATGGCAGACAGATTCTTCACCATCTGAGCCACCAGGGAAGCCCTTCATATACATATGTACCATTATACAGAACATATATATACCCACGTATACACATCTATCATCTATATATACATATGTAAAAATACAGCTAATTAGTAAAACATTGGTTTGAAGCAGCATAGATTAAATTAAAAAACAAAACAAAGCAGAACTGACTTATCGGTTACCCTCAGGAAAATCACTGTGCTAATGGATATAAGGGAAAATGTCAGACAGGCAGCAGTAATGGGATATTGTTATAACAACTCCCAATCTTTCTCCGGATTATTTATTGCTCTTAGCGATGTAGATTTCTAATCAACCAGTTAATCAGTTGGACCCATTCAGAATGCCTTTGAAAACAGGGGGCGACAGTGAACCAGCCGTTGGGAGCTGGGCAAAGGAGCCACACAGCACCTTCAGGAGCTGCTGTTCCACGGCCTCTCTCCTGGGGAGTCCCCGGACTGTCGGGGGAAGTGGGGGTTTTGAAGATGGAGAGCAGGCAGGCAGTGATCAACGTGTCTTTCTCCTCAGTGGACGATGCCGTGATGGACAACGTGAGGCAGATCTTTGGCTTTGACAGTAACAAGAAGAACTTGGTGGATCCCTTTGTGGAAGTCAGCTTTGCAGGGAAAATGGTAAGGAGCAAGTAGACCAGAGGACGTGGGAGGGTGACAACTGGCGTCCCTGTGGATGGGCGCTGGCCACTGTCCTGTTGTGGGGCACAGGGGGAGGGGTGCACAGGGCCTGCGGTCGGAGGCCGTGCACATGGGGGGTGTGGGGGCACTGAGCATGGGGCACGGGGTGAGACACACAGGCCCAGCTCTCTGGGGCTGCTGGGCACACACACAGGTCTGCCCATGTGTGTGAGGCAGACAGACAGGTATGGATGGACACAGAGAGGACATACGGATGGTGGATAGAGACAGGAGTATTTGGGGGAAAATTAAGCAATGTAAGTAAAGCAAACCAGATATGAAGGCACAATGATAGGGAAACAAAATAAATATGCAGCAAAACCATAATGATTATTTTTAGAAAGTTGTGCCAGGAGTTGAGTGGAGCAAGGCCACTCTGGTGGGGGTCCTGGGGATCACATACCTCTCTTCCTTCCTGCCCAGAGCGGGGATGTGGCTCCTGTCCCTCTTGACTTCCGCCTGGGACTCTTTCCTCCATTGCACTTCAGGGCTGGCTTTGCCCACCCTCCAGGCTCTCCCTGACAGCCTCGGCTGCGCCCAGGCTGCAGTCATTGCCTCTCACAGAGGAGTCCACAGCCGTGTTTAACGCTGAGCCTTCCCTTCAGCTCCAGAACTCCCTGAGCCTTTGCACATCTCTATGTGCTGCCCACCCCCCTCCTGCTCGCCCTGTAAAGGAGTCATTTTCTGCCTACACCGCCCCACTTCCAGAAACGACTGTCTTTACCAGTACCACCTTCAAAGGCAGAAAGTGCGGGCCTGCCTTGATTCTTCCCTCTTTTTAAACCCCCTACATCAAAATCCCACTGCTAGCTTTTGCTTTTAAAAATCCCGAGGTCTTTTCCTCTCTCCGTGCCCCGAGCCACTGTCATCTCTCCCCAGGGCCACACAACAGCCTTGCGTCCGTTCTCTCGTCCGGGTTCTCACCGTAGAAACCCACCAGCATATTTAGTGTGAAAGACAGCCCTGTCTGTAAAATGAAGTTCAAACCGTATAACCCGGTTGACCGGAGCTCACCCAGCCGAACTTTCTGGCCTCATCCTCGTGGCCAATATTAGCTTGTACAGTCTTTGTGCCAGTGCAGAGCATCGCGCCCACTCCTGGGCAGACGCAGCCCTTCAGCCCTCTCGGGGCGCGGAGCTGAGCGGGTTTCAGCCGCTGGCTCGCTCCCTGCGCTCAGCTCTGGGTACAAACAGCACAGCCCACACGTGCCCAGCGTCTTCTCGTCTGCCAGCGGTCATGCCTCTAGACTTTACCCGGGCCTGTGCACTCCTGACTCCTTCCTGGCCTTCCTCCTCACAGTATGTGCTGCATCGTTCAAGATCCAGCTTCCGTCACCCCCACAGGCTTGCTGTGTTAATTCAGCCCTCGGGGCTCTAGGCGGCCTTAGGCAATGCTCTAAGTCCGTTTTTCAGTGCTTTAGGTTGTTCCTTAGCATCTGTTCCTCGGGAAATAGCCCGATCACGTTTACTCTGTAACCTCAGAGCAGAGACTGTGGTGGAAATACTGGAAATGGGGGAGAACGACATGTCCGGAGGGCTCGGCCTCCGCCCCGGCTCCCGGAACCCCACTCAGGTTAAGGCACCTCTGACCCAGGGAGTCGGCAGGGTGGGGTCGCGCCCTCTGGGGCCCCACTGTTGGAAATTTGCAGGCGGAGCAGAAGGGCTGAGAACCAAGCCAGGTGGACAGAGGGTTCGCGTCTGCAGCCAGCTGCGCTTTGCTCCGGAGGCAGAGGCGGGGAGGGGGCAGACAGGCGGGCATTGTAGGACAGTTAGGGGTGCATTTACAAGCTTAACAACAAATGCGAAAGGGTGATGATGGAGGTGGTGTGCTCTCCCATTTACACAGCACTTTGCTGTCTTCCTTTTCACCTAATCTATTCTTAGATTCGTTTTGGAAAGAAGGAGGGTCTGCCTGTCCATCCCACCAACAAAGGACCCTTGAGGTCAGGGGACCAATTGCTGAGGTTCAGGTTGATTTCAGAATGGAGAAAGGCCTTGGATAAGCTTATTTCCTCTGCCTGCTACCTGATACCACCTCTACCCACCTTCCCTATTTTGTTTTCTTTCTTTCTTCTTTTATTATTGATGCACATGTTTATTAAGGAATTCTGAAAATTATAGAAAAAGTAAATAACATTACCTGTAAAGCATCATACAGAATTTATGTTTGGTGCTCATCTGTCTAGCTTTTTATTTTATTTTACTATATATCAATATTAGATGCTTTATTGAAGCATTTTTAAAATTATTTAAAAACACAAAATTTGGGAGAACTGTTCAATGAACATTTACCCACTGGTACGGCCTCCACTTAGATGAAACAACTGTGAGTGTTTTGTTGCATTTACTTTCTCTGTATATGGATATTTGCCCCCCACCGCACCCGACTGAATCGTTTGAAACGTAATTACACACTTCGCCTCTAAAGGCTTCAGCATACATCTCTGAGAAAAAGAAAATTCTTTGTAACCACAATAACATTATCACACCTAGGAAATTAGCAGTTATTTTCTACTCTTGTCAGATACTGGTTCATATAAATAACTTGGATTATCCCCCAAGTGTCTTTCAGAGCTGGTTTAATTTTGATCCAATCTAAGAATTTGTGCTCTGCGTTGGTCTCTTCTGTAACAGCCCTTCTCTCATCTCCCCTCCCATTTTTCTCAGCCCATGACATTGCATTTTTAAAGAGCACAAGCCGTTTGTCCATGTCCTGGGTTTGTCTCACCATTTCCTTCTGGTGTTTTTTAACTTGTTTTTCTGGCCCAGGTATCGCGAAGTTAGGTCTCAAGACTAGATGAAATTCAAATGAACTATTTTGGGAGGAACACCATAGGTGATGTTTCTCGTACATTGTATTTGCATCACAACAGGAAACAAAATGTCAGCATGTCCCATCACTGGTTACTTGGTTAAGGTGGTGTCCCCAGGTTTCTCCCTTGTCAAAGCACACACTCTGCTTTGTACTTTGCATTTACTCTGTGGGCACAGTGTCAGTTTGCTGATACCTTGTTTCTCAACAACCTCTTACCTAATGGTCCACGTAGCCACTGACCTCCTTGCCTGAAGGAGTCGTTCACCGGGGGTTGCAGAGGGGTGATGCCCTCATTATCATTCCTTCTCTCTTTATTAGCTTTTTATTTTCTTTTGTAAAGAAGAGTGTCCCCTCCTTTCTTTCCCTTTGAGTGTTAATATACTCCTTCATACTTATGAATTCAGTGTGTTAAAATCAGTCACTATGGTGCTGGATATGTGAACCCTCCTGCCTTCGAGCTGCTCCTCCAACCCAGGCTGATGCAGGGCTCCTGGGACATGTCTGTGGGAGAGGTAACACGAATTTTAAACTCATTCACACTGGGCTATAAATGTTCACTGTGGGTCTTACACAAGTGCAGATTTGGTATGGGCTTTGGGTCAGAGTCTGATGCCCTGTACCTGGCCTCAGGGGGGACTGGGATGGGATGGATGAAGGCAGGAAGGAAGCAGGCAGTTAGCCTGGACAATCTTGCTGGACACTTACTCCAAGGACCAGAATTAGTTTTCCCAACTTGAGAGAGAGGAAAGTCATGTCTCAAGACATGTGTTTTTATTCCACATTCCCAGCATAGTGGGGTGCTGTGACGATGACTAGAACCAAGGCTGACCTGCCTTCAATTTGGTGGCTTTCCTTGAAGCTGAATCTCCACGCTCTGAGGCTCCTAGCTGCACCTGGTTCCTTGCAGCCCCTTCACCTCTCTAGGTCTTCTTCTGTTCTGAGATACCCTTGGCTGTCTCTGGGGATTTTTCTAGGAAGGTACAGATGTCTGGTGGAGGGGAGAGTGAGTGGTCGTGAGGGTGGTCGGGGACCTGACTGAGGCAAGGGAATATGTGAAGCTGATTGGTGTGCCCCCTAGGTCTCTGTGTACCCTGGCCACCTCATCGTGGTTTCCCCTACTCTCTCTGCTACCCTTATCACCTGTTTCATCCCACCTGTCCCTGTCTTTGGCCTGGTGTGTCACTTTTTCTCATTACAGCCGGTTCTGAATTGTCCTGGGGATTTGTTCTGTGTCGCCCCCGCCTGGCCCTCTTTGCATTTCCTCTTATGGACACTTGGTGTCGCTGTTATCTAAGCCGTGACCCGTACCTGATTTGGCCGCGCTACTGAGGGGCTCGAAGGGTGTGTGTGTGCATCCTCTTAGCACAAATCACACTTCTTCACGGTATGGGGAAAAGACAGGGGAGGTGCTTGGAAGGCAGAACGGGAGGCTTTAAAGCAACTTTTTTTTTTCTAGAATAAAACTTATTAATTGTAAAAAAAAAAAACAGAAAGAAATCAGAGAAAAGCAAGGAAAATGAAAAGTGATTACTCATATTTCTGTACCGTGCACTGCCTTGGAGATAACCACTATGAACGTTTGTTTGTGTTTCCTGCTGCATGTTTTGTTTTTGCATTTGTGGGGTGTTTTTTTGCTGGTGATTTCAGCGTTTACAGTGGCTCCCAAGTGTAGGGCTGAAATGCTGCCTAGTGTTTCTTAGTGTAAGGAGATTGTGATATGCCTTATGGAGAAACTATGGATTTGGTAAGTTTTGTTCAGGCATGAGTTAAAGTGCTGTTGGCTGTGAGTTCGGTGTTAATAAACCCACAGTATATTAATACAATGAGAAAAGTGTCTTGACACAGAAACACACAGAAAACAAAGTTACTGGTCAGTTGACAAAAAAATGTGACAGAGGCTTGCAGGCGCCTAGCTCTGTGCTTCCCTTGGGAGCAGTGCTTCGGTATTCTCTAGCTCGTGTTCTTGGTCACTTACAGACTGTGTAGCTACTGCCAGAATAAGTCAACTGCATCTACGTGACTTGGTCAACCACTTTTGTTGTCTAACATGTCCTTAGGTTACTAAATAGTCTTTGAAATAAATTTTTGCTATCTGCATAATATTTCATTAAATGAATATGACATGACATTTAAACTATTTTGGGATTTCTTTTTTGTTTTTTTTTGGAATTTTCCTCTCTCATGAACAACTCTGTGAGGAACATCAGTGTGTAGGAATCTTTGTCCACACTCTGCTTTTTCATAGGGAAGTTTCTAGAACCAGGTCAGTGGGCATGCTTATTTTTGAGTATTTGATACAGATGGCCAAATGGTCTTTCAGCATGAAGGGAAGGAGAGTTAAAAAAAAAAAAAAGAAGACACAGGTAAGAGGAGGAGAAGCAGGAGGAGGGAGCTCGGTGCTCCCTTGGCTAGGTGAGGGAGAGCAGTGGGGGAGGGAAGGCCAGAGGTCTTGCTGGCCTGCGGTGTGGCAGGGAGACCTGCTGTTCAGGCTCCCGCGCACACATCTTGGCAGCTCTCTCAGAGGGAACCTCCAAGGGCAGACAGGTGGAAGCTTGCTGGGGACAAGACCTGCGGCTCCCTGGGGCAGGGCTTGGGGAGGGTGGGGACCACCTGTCCGTCTCATCCGGGAGCTGAGGAGTGATGTTGGCAGGATCTGTCTGCGGTGCCTGATGAAAGAGTCTTCCATTTCTATTTTTCTTTTGTCATTTCAAACTTTTGTTCACTTAAGTTTTTAATTAGGTGGTACATTTATTACGTACAGTGTACCCATTTATTTATCATCTATCATGAAAACCCTGCCTCTCACCCTGTACCTGTCCAGCAGCCCTCCAATCATCTCCTCCCTCGCACAGGAAATCATTGTCAGTTTGTTTTGCATCATTCCGGCTTCATTATGTGCACGCCACATGTCTGATCATAAACTCTTACCTTTATGCCTTTAACACACATGGTTGCACATTATACTTACTGCCTTGCCCCTTGGCTTTTTTCCACTTAATAATCCACCTCAGAAGTTGTTTCATACCATAGAGTGGTAGTGCTCCGTTCTGCGGATGGACCGTACTTCATCCAACCTGTCCTCTGTTTGTGGGTACATGGGTTTTTCCACGTCCTCCCTGCTTGGAGTCATGCTGCAGAGAATAATCTCAGACACATATTATCCTGCGCATGTGCAAGTATTTCTGTAGGATAATGTCTAGAGGCAGAACTGGTAGGTCAAAGGGCATCTGCATTTGTAACTTTGAAAGGTTGTGGCCAGTTGCCCTTTGGAGAGGTTGAGTTGTTCCCTCCCCACCAACAAAATCTGAGCGAACAGTTTCCCATCGCCTTGCCAAGACAGGGCTGACAGGCTTTGGGGATTTTATGACTCTGATAGATGAGACATGGTATCTCGTTCGTTTTGTTTGTGTTTCTTCAATCATGAGGGAGATGGTACATGGTTCTGTGCTTTTACAGCCCTTGGTGTACCCACTCTTGGGAACTGTGAGTCCCACTCTGCCTTTTGTTCTGTCTAATTGTTGGTTTCTCTTCTTTCCTTACTCCTTTCTTTGCTCACACAAGGGCCAGATCCTGGCACCCATCCCTACCCCCAGACTTTGCCTGGGCTCTTCTCACAGGCTGGACCAGGGATGAAGAAACAGTCCTGGCCCCTGGGGAAGCCACACTCTTACTTGATGGAGAGTCTTGTCCGTTGCTCATTAGATGAGATAATTATGTAACTGCTTCGCACAATCAGGGCCCACAGTCAGTGCTCTGAGGAAGGCTGCTCCTTATTTCCAAGTGTAGGACACACATGCCTTCCAGCATCCGAAACAGAGCTTTCGCCCCCTGCTCTGCACGGGTACAAGATGCCCTGGGCTGGCATCAGTGCCTCCCTGGCGACTCCCAGGGCGGGGTAGAACACACGAGCCGCTGGTTTGGATCCAGTTCTCGCCTCTGCTAGGTTTCTTGTTGTGGAAAGCCCAGTCTTTTGAGCAGGGCTAATTGGAGGCAAACTGTTGCTTATGCATCTTAGCTGGATTTTCATCTTCCTCTCAGAATACTGGTATATGGCCCCCTGCCCAGCCCCTCAGTCCCCTTTTCCTCTCCCCCGTCCTGCACTCACAATCTTCCAAAGGGGCACGTAATCTGGGCTGATGGGCAAAGGGAATTGCCTCAGATGCTAGGACTCTTGGGAAAGCTGGTCAGGACTCAGGGTCATGGCCATACTTAGGGTCATGGCTGTAATGCGAGGGAAGGGAAGGGAACTTCCAGCCAGAGGTATGAGATAAGGCAGAGGGTTGGGACTCTCAATCTGTGCCCCCTCCATGCCCCAGTGGGTCTGACCTACCACTGAGCTTTGTCTCTGGAAAGATTCCTGGTGTCTAAGCCCACTGCCTCAGGTTCCATAGCCCCCAGGGCCTTCTGCCCAGCCTGAAGGGCGGTCAGCATGGCCGACAGTGGCTGCTGGCTGGTGTGGTGGTCCCCAGGGGTGCCCAGAATCCCTTCAAAGCTCCATTAACCTACTCTCTGTGTCTCCTAGCTCTGCAGCAAGATCCTGGAGAAGACGGCCAATCCTCAGTGGAACCAGAGCGTCACACTGCCTGCCATGGTGAGCCTCACCTCCATGAGCCAGGGCTCCCAGCCTCCCACCTCAGGAGACCTGGACTCCCAGCCTCCCCAGCTCCCGCCTGCATCCCAGACTTCCCCTTCTTCAGAAGGACTCCACCCCAACACATCTCTCTTGCCTCCTTAGTTTCCCTCCATGTGTGAGAAAATGAGGATTCGTGTCATAGACTGGTGAGTACTGCGTCAGGGGATCTTTAGAGGTGGCTGTCGTCAGGGGTCCCTGGGTCCTTCGGTTTCCTTCCATTCAGTCTGCATGCAGCAGGGGAGTCTGTTTCAGGTGAGGTGGTGTCCTCACAGGGAGGCCGGAGAAGGAGAAGGCGTGGGCTGTTAGGAAGCTTCTCCTAACAGGGAGAAGGGGTGGCTCCAAGAACCAGAGATCCCTGGGGCCAGAAGGGCCCAGGGAGCCTTCCTAGGGGAAGTAGGATTTGGGGAAGTTCGAGATGAAGGCATCCTAATGAAGAGAGGGTCATAAGCAAAGGCAAGCAGGCTGGGAAGAGCAGAGCTCCCAGGAGGGTGGACTGAGATGCCCCAAGGGTTGGTAGGATGGAACAGGTCTCCAGGCTGGGGAAGGGGGCCAGGTTGCCCAAGTCGGGGATGGCACTGCCGGCTGGCAGCAGGGGAGTGGCCACAGGGCCGTCTTAGAAGACTAGCGTCTGACTCCTGTGAGCGTCTGTGCGCTGCAGACCCTCTGCCCAGCGAGCTCCTTACACGCCCGGCTCACCTGATGCTCAGCTCGACGCTGGGTACGGCCCGACCTTACAGATGAGGGAGCGTGTCTGGGCAGATTGAGTGCCCTGTCTGGCGGGACAGCCGGAAGCAGCCGAGGCCAGGCTCGAGCTCAAGCCTGTGCTTAACCACCGGGCTGTGCGCTGAGGTGCTCTGTCTCATACCCGAGGGCTGCAGGGTCCCCACGTGCCATCTCCGGGACCTTCCCTCCACCAGGCTTTCCGCAGAGAGAGAGCTGTCCTCTCTCTGCCCCCAGAAAGTCTTGGCCGTGTGGTTCCCAGCGTGTTGTCCTTTGGTCTTTGGCCCATGTCACCCCCAGCCAGGAGGATAATGAGAGACTGGGGAAAACCCCCAGGCCACAGGGCCATTAAAGTGTGCGCCAGGTCCCCAGCCTGAGAGAAAAAAGCCTGTGAGAATTAGAGGAGAGAGGGAGTGTGAGGGGGGCAGGAGGGAGAGGCCCCCGGGGCCCCGACCCCGGGTATGCTCTGCGGGAGGCGGTCTGGGGCGATGAGCTCTAGTCTGCAGAGCTGTCCCTCCCCCTCGCTGTGTGTGCGGGCACGAGTGTGCCCTGGGTGCAGGTCTGTGTGTGGCAGTGTGAGCGGACGCGCGCGGGCGCCACGACCCCTGTGTTGTGGATGGGCCCCGCCCGAGTCCGTGTGAGCCGTGTGAGGCACCGGCACACTGCACAATCCAAACACATTACGGAATCTGGTGGTTGCCTCTCTGGTTTAGGTTGAAGTGGCATTTTTATTGTGAGTCTATTTTCAGACTTGCTGTATTTTCCAAAAGCAACCCCAAGCCCCAAAACCCAACTCTTGGCCAGAAATCATTCTATTGCTGCAAGTTCCTATCCAGAAAAGTGCTTTCTTCCCAGAAAACTCAGATAAATTTGCACTATTACCTGAATCCTAGAAATACGATATGGTCCGAATGGCCTTTTCTCTGTAACTTAATCTTCCATTCAGTTCTTGAAGAATTCTTTTCATTTAAAAACAAAACCCCCCAAACCACCCCCCCCCTCAAAAAAAAAAAAAAAAAAAAAACACCTGACTCAAAACCTCTCTCTTCCCATTCTATTTCCCGTCTCATGAGATTCAGGTGAGCCCAGAGGTCAGAAATCCTATTCTGCTCCAAGAGCTACTGGTCTTCTCTAGGGTTTGGTCGTGAAGGCAGTTTAAAAGTTTTGTCAACTGTCAATTATCTGGTGTTGATAATCTCATTGTAAAATGTTTAAGGGACTCTTTACTTTCCAGATTTTATTAACGTCACTCATCAGGAAAAGTGATCCAGATCTGTGCTGACAATTCACTCTTCCTCACGTAGCCCCCGCCCTGATACAAAACTTTAAAGCTTAATCACCTCCCTGGGAAATACAGAGAGGAAGGAAGGGGGCAGCAAAGATCTGGTGTCTCATGGCTGTAAGATTTAAAAGAAAAATGACATCACCGTGCTCAGGTGGCTCTTTCACTGTGAAGCACGTGAGTGTCATCTCCTGAAGCTGCCTGTGGCCAAGGGATGTACAGCAGGAAGAGAGGGCTACTGGGCTCCAAGAAAAGGGAAGATGCACATGGGGAACCTTCTGGAAGGAGATAGAGCCTGCCCCTCCAGTCTTGGCGCTGTGGTGTTTTGGGACTGGAAACGCCTTTGCAGTGAGAGACTGTCCTGTGCCTTGTAGGGTGTTTGGCTACAATCACGGCCTCTCTCTGTGGCTCCCCTCCATACCAAAAATGTTTCCAGTTAATGTCCTGGGGTCAAAAATCTCTGGATTGAGAACCCTCGGTCCAGCCTGACCGGGAGGCAGCAGGCTCCTGCAGGCACGGCTCTGGTTTCCCCATGAGGCATGTCTTGCCCAAGTCCCACCTTTGTCACCCTTCCTACCTCAGCTTCTTCATCTAAACTGGGGCTAACTGCAGAACCTGCCTCAGAATCCTGCCTCAGGATTATACGAGCCAAGTCCCGTGACAGTTTCGGCGCAGTGCTTGGCTCTCGGGAGGTGCCCAGCAAAAGGTGGCTGTGACTGTATGTGGTTGTCAAGGGGGCAGGCGTGGGGCAGAGGAAGGGTCTGCACAGAACGCTCAGTCCCGGAGCGTCCCCCACGGTCCCCTGTGCTGGGTACGCGGGGAGAGGCCTTCTTTAGGGGGGCAGGACAAGTCCCACCTTGTAGCCAGAAGCCATGTGGACCTTGGTGAGAGCCCTGGGCCACGCGTCAGGATACCAGTTTCTGTCCTGGCTCCTCCCCTACCTCCTGGGCTGACCTTGGGCAAGGACTTTGCGGCTCCGAGCCTGTTTCCTTCCATCTGTGCGACAGAGATTTGATAAAAGCACCTATTCCCCAAGACCACTGTAAGGATCCTTGGCAACCAAGGAAGCTAAAAGTGCTTTGTCACATACAAAATCAGATACAAAAAAGAGCTATGTATTAGTTACCCTAAGCTAATAAAGACTGGGGGCTTCCTTGGAGAGAGTTTCCTTCTAGTCACCTGCTTTTTCTCCTTGTCTGGTATGTCTTAGCTCTCAGAGCCCTGCTCTCCCTGGGCCTGGGGGTCTGGCTCCCTGAGCAGCCTCCTGCTCCCCGGCACTGCCTCCTTCCTCAGACCTCCTCCCTTTCAACCTGCAGCTGTGCCCGCAGACCTCCAGCTTGGCTGCTGGGATGCTGATGGACTGGGTTCCACCCTTCTCTGCACCCCCCCACCCCCTGGCCCCAGAGGAATCTTGAAGAACATGTTCTTTCCAGTCTCTTTTCCCCAAACATCACTAGGCCTCCATAACCTCCCTAGTGTGAAGACTGGGACCCCTAACGATGCATAACTCCGGGCTTTTCCTCCCTGGGTGGGCTGTGGCCTGTGAATCCCGCCCTTGTTCATGCCCTTTCTGCCCCTTGCTGTAGGGACCGCCTCACCCACAACGATATTGTGGCCACCACCTACCTGAGTATGTCGAAGATCTCTGCCTCTGGAGGCGAGATAGAAGGTAAGTACCGGAAGTGCCCCTCTGTGCTGCCCTCTGGCCTCCCTTGCTCTCCCCTGTTCCACCCCTGCTGTCTTACACCTCTAGTTTTGAGAGTTTGCAGAAAAGGGACGTCTATAAGGTCTTTGGTGCCCATTTCCCAGGAAGAAGGGCGTGTGTTTAGGACTGGCCTCACCTTGGGAGGTGGGTACACCATTGGATGGTCCAGAGAGGATCCATTCCTGCAGGTGGTATTGGTGGCTTTGGCCATCCACGGGCTCTATGTTGGCTGACTGTTTTCTAGCGGTTCCTATTTTGAGATGGCTTTCATTGGTCTGTTAGAAAGCAGTGCATGATCATTTTGTACAGTTTAAAAGAGATAATATGAAAGAACAATATAAAAATTTACTCACAAAATTATCCATTAGCCTCTCCTCCCAGACAAGAGGTAAATATTAATATTCTGGGACCTGTTTGTGTGTATATGTGTACATGATAAACAATGTTTTGAACAATTTTTAATTGTTTTGACAATTGCTTTTTGACACTTGGCAATACAACATAGACATTTATTCATGCTATTAAATATTCTTCTACAATGTGGTGAACGCACCATAGACCACATTAACTAAATGTTAAATATTTAGGTGTTTTCTAATTTTTCCATGTTATAAGCAGCTAACTTGATATTGAGTGTTTTTGTAGCTGAATCTTTATGTAATTCCTGATTTTTCTTTTGCATAAATGCCTAGAAGTGGAATTGCTGTGTCAAAAGATTTGCACATTTTGAAGCTTTTGGTGTATGTAAAAATTGCCCTACAAAACGACTGGACTCATTTACACTCTAATCTCTCAAGCTTATTTTGCTGCATCCTCATCAACACAAAGCAAGATAATGTTATTTTTAAAGAACTTTGTCAGTTTGTTGGGTGCATTTCATTGTTGCCTTAATTTTATTTCATTGATATCTGGTAAAGTTGACTAATGTAAATTTAAGAATATTTAATAATCATCTTACATATTTCTTTACAAATTATATATATTTATGTACTTTAAAATTTATTCTGCTGTAAATTGCCTATTCATGCTTTTGTCCATATTTTTGATGGTATGTTTGTCTTTTTCTCATTGTTTTTTAAGTGTTCTGTATATATATGGAGGTTAACTTTCTCCTGTCATCTATGTTGTAAATGATTTTTGTCAATTTTATTTTATCATTTAATGGTTTTTAACTATTAAATTTAAAAATTTTACATAGCCAAATATAGTAATCTTTTCTGTAGTGAATTAGGCAAGGGTTTAGCATTACTTTTTAAAAAATTGTTCTTTGGTGATACCAGCACTATATATTGAATAATCTTTTCCCTACATTTTGAAATGCCACTTTTATCCCCTACTAAATTCCTAAATGTGTTCTTGGTCCTATTTCTTGATTTTCTATTATCTTTAATTGGTATGTCTGCCTATTATTTCTTAGGTTTTGGTATCTGGGCTGTGCTGGCTCTGTAAAATTAATTGGAAAGATTTAAAGTCTTTTCTAACATCTGGAACAGTTTATATAACATAAGAATATAGTCTTTTGAGGGTTTGAAAGAATTCACCCATAAAACCATTTGGGTTAGGTGCCCTTTTTGAGTGGGTGTTGCGCTAGCTCTTTAAAACCTTCTCAGTTCCTCTTGTGATCATTGGTATTTTTAGTTTGTTACTTTTACTACAGTTAATTTTGATAATCTACATTTTCCTACAAAAATATTTATTACGTTGAGGTCTTCTAATTTTTTTTTATAGTGTTGTGCAGAGCAATCTTTTATGATTTAAACAATTCTCTCTGCTTTATTATTTCTAATGATATGTGTTTGAATTTTCTTTTTTCTTGATTAGTCTTTTGTTAGAAATTTTTCTTTCTCCCTATTGTGTTGAACTTTTCAAAGAAAAATTTTTGGACTTAGATATGAGTTCTAACAGGCTTCCCAGCTGTGCAATAGTAAAGAATCCACCTGCCAATGCAGAAGACACAAGAGACTTGGGTTTGCTGCCTGGGTCAGGAAGATCCTCTGGTGTAGGAAATGGCACCCACCCTAGGATTCTTGCTGGGAAAATTCCATGGACAGGGGAGCCTGGCAGGCTATAGTTCATGGGGGTTGCAAAGAGTTGGACGTATCTGAATGGCTGTGCACATGCACACATTAGTTCTAATATTTTCCAATTTTTTATTATCTCATCTTTTTACTCTTTTAACTCTCTTTAGACATATTTTGTTGTTTCCTTTTTAGCTTTCCAATTGTGTGCTCACTCATGAGCTGCACTGCTCATGACTGAGTTGCTCAGTCATGTTCCACTCTTTGTGACCCCATGGACTGTAGCCCACCAGGCTCCTCTGTCCATGAGGATTCTCCAGGCAAGAATACTTGAGTGGGAAGATCCTCCAGGGGATCTTCCCAACCCAGGGATCGAACCCAGGTCTCCTGATTGTAGGTGGATTCTTTACTGTCTGAGCCACCAGGGAAGCCCAACTTTCTAGTTAACTTGTTTTTATTTTCAGTATTTCTTATTTAAGTAATGGAAGTATGGTTTCTGCCACATATGTCATGCTTTTGGCCTTCAGCAAATCCCAAGGTTGTATTTATCTCTATTTTTTACTTTTAGATATTTAATCTATTTTGAGCTTCTTTTGATGTGTTTTCTGAGAGCAGTTTGATTTGATTCCTTTATAGATAGTTGTTTTTCTTCTGGCTTGTAGGAATGTCTCTTTTTACTTATAGTTTAAAAAATTATTTTGATCTGTTTAGGAGCAGGACTCTTGAATTTTGTCTGAGACAGTGAATTCTTAAATCTGAGTTAGGGAATGATTTCATCTACTCTAATATTGTTGTCTGAGCAGCTGAAGGCATGGTGTGGGGTGGGATAAGAGCTGTTCTGGAGCCAGGGAGCTCTAAGTGAGTGGCTCCAGTCTGCTCCCACCAGTCCCAACCCTGCAAAGATCCAGTGAGACTATAAATGTCACATTCTGGAACACAATAAACCCTAAAGTAATGTTGCTCTTTAGTATCATGATTATTGGCTTTTTGCATCCCTATTCTGATTTCTTCCCCCTGTACCAATTCTGCTTTTTACTGCTTCCCATGTGGTTTAAAATTGGCTATTGCATTTTTAGTTTCTTGTCATGCCTTCCTTTCCCTCTGTCTCCCCTTTTATATTTTCCTTTTCCTCTTTGTTCTCTCCCTTGGTTTGTTTTGTTCCACAAAAGCTATGTCTTCCTGTACTCTACTGAGGATTCCAAATCATGTCTTGAGAGTTCAAGGTGAACACCCTCCTGAATCTTACAGACGCGGTTTCCTCCCTATTTCCCTATCCTGGTTGGCCCTCTGTTTTCCCCCTCCCCTTTTACTCACTCTCACACACTCTCACAAGATCTGACCAGTGTTGGTGTCTTTCCACAGACAGGTTGTGTGGGTCTCCGTCCATCCATCTTCTCAGATCTTTATCTGGAGGTCAGGTTAGCATGCCTAGTTTCTGGCAGATTCCACCTAACACTTCTGAAGTTGACCAGTCTCTTCTAGATTCCCTGAAACATTAAAAAAAAACATATATACAAGTAAAAATTCTACAATGAACTTCCAGTTTCCTTCACTATGCGTTAACATCTAGCTGCTCTCTGCCATGCTCATTTCATCGTTGATACTTGTAATTGTTGGAATATACCCAAACTCCTTCCCAGAAGCCCCTGCTATAAGGGTTCCTCCTGCCCCAGCCCCCCTGCTCCTGACTGGGAACTGCTGGTCCCAGGACGTGGTCCTCCTGTAATTGCTGTTCTGATAGTTGGATATAGAGGTAGAAAGATGGGAAGTGAGGGCAGTGTATCATGGAGGCGGGTGGGCGAGACGCCATTCTAGGCTCCTCAGGGATCAGCACTCCTGCATGGAAAGAACCTCTTCTCCAGTTTGCTGGCTAGTGCTTTCCCTGCCTCTGAGTCCAAGGGCAAATGTTGGTAGAGGCACAAAGTGCCTTTCTGACTGTTTTCCAGCAGCCAGTTTCACGAGGCTGCAGCACTGCCTGCTGTCAGCCACCAGAGGGAGAGTTTAGATCCCTGTGCCCCCATCAGTCTTCATGTCTGGTGGTGGTGTTGACCTTGCTCTTTTCCAGGGTCATCATGAGCACTTGAATGGGAACATGAGAAAGATATTTATTTGGTCACTAGATGGCGCTCAAGCCATGAGCAACCCATTGTGGTTCATGGACCACTGGCTCCCACAGTTTGTTTTGGACATAAATGAGAATCTTCTTGTCACCAGCTAACCAGTTTTAAATACAGTTAAATAGCTTGATCTCTGTAGCAATAAAATAGTTAGACTTATTGCTCAAGCTGGGGCCATTCTTCTCAAGCTCTCTCTAGGCCTGGAAGGTTAGCCCTTGCTTGCTTCCCTGCCAAGCTTCTCCCACTTGTCCTGGGGCCACCTCTGAATGTCCCTCCAACTTTGAGCTGTTTTTGTTTTTCTCCACCCTAAGATGTTCTAGAATATCTGGATGATGCGTGGCTCTTGCTTTCCCCACTACTCTCAAAGCTCAAACTAAACCAAACTTGAAAAATGGATTCTTTTTCTATATTCTCCAGCCTCACGGTTCCCTGTATTATTTGATCCAACCAGGAGTTTTTGTTTTTGTGTTTTTGTTTTTATTTCCAGCTAGGACAGGACTTAACACTAGCCTCTTAAGCACTTCTGCCCACAAGTTTGCCTGGGCACACTTAAGTGTTCCTTGGACCCTGTGCTCCAAAGTAGTTAGTAAAAAATTTGTTTTTTTTTTAATGAGGAGTACTTTCCTGAGAAGCCTCAGTTCTTTTGACAGGTAGCAGGCGCACGAGCCCCATGAAACCTACACAAATTCTTTTATAACTTTGTACATATGAAAATCATGCTACATAAATAGCACTCAGGCAGTTTTTTCCACGGCTACGAAATCCAAAGTTCGTTTCTTTTTGTCTTCGGAACATAGATGATGAGGATTTCCCAGCAGTTCTTGGTTTCTCCTCCTGCCTGGCGCGGGCTGGAGTCAGGCAGCCAAGCCGTGGGCGTGGGAGATGTGCTGAGAGGCAGAGGGAGCGGCTGGGCTGGCCGCAGGTAATGGCCTCAGATGCTCCAGGAGAAGGGGGTCCTGAGCTGGGAGGGCATTCCCTGTACTTCTGCAGGTGAGGGAGCTGGGCTGGGCTGCTCAGACCCCAAAACTGGGAGCGTTCATCTGTGTTTTGGGGCTTCCCCAGCCCCTATTCCTTGGGCTTAGGGAAAACACTCCAGAACACTTGTGTTTTGGCAGAAGAGTGGTGAGGACTAAATAGAGGCTTTGTCTTGGGTGGCTTCACTGGTGACTCTGCCCTTGACTTTATGAGCTGTCTGCAGACACAAGCATGATCCTCACACCTGGAGACCTGTGACCTGCCCCCGAATTAGGAGTCTTTGGCCTCCTCAGTTGTCGGCAGGGCCCTGTCTTACCATGCCTCATTCTGTGCCTGTCAGGTTTGTGGGACAAACCAACGAATGAATGAATGAGGCAGTTAGTGAAAAGGGTGTGGTTGGGAGCCAGGCTCCTTGGCAGCCTCTAGCTTGGTCCTTCCAGCCACCAGAGGCACGTGTTGCTCAGATGACCAGTGGGACTAGGGGCCAGCTGTGTCTGGGCTGGGCACTAGTTTGCAGCCAGAACGCAGAGTTGGTGTGTGTGGGTGGAAATCTGTGTTTGCTTCTGCGAGAAGCACATGGGGGTCGGAGCTATGACCTTGGCCTCATTAGCCCTAGATAACTGGCTGGGCCTGTTTGTAATCGTTTGAAGGAGCTTAAAGTGGAATCTGTTTCCTTCCGGCGGGCCCTGGTTGTGCTCTCCTGGGGGTGCAGTTGTGCCCGGGTCAGTCCTCTGTGGTTGCTGAAACTCCCCTATGACCAGAGGCCTCGCTCCCCTCCTGATGAAAACCTATTCCTGTGGATATGACAATGGTCATGAATTATGGTTTATGCACCCTAAGTCCTGCCAGCCAGTGTTCCTAGCTGAGGCCGGCTGTGCAGAGCTGAGGGGCTGGGTCCCAGGGCCTCAGGCCCCCCTCATCCTCCATGCCACCCTCTGTGCTCACCTGGTCAGCTCTGTGCTTGTATCCACATTCCGTCTTCTCCATGCCCTTTCTTTCTGTGTCTCTGCTCATTCCTTCCTGCCACAATGTTTTGCCCAGCTCTTGGCTCTTAATTCTGATCATGGAGCTATAGAAAAATAGCAGTAGGTATTATTTCTTGAAGGAGACCAATAGATTAAGGTGATCAGTGAATGAAAATAATTAGGTGTGTCACCAAACACAACCCCAGGTCAATCAGGACCCCAAACTGGGCCACACTCAGATGGTTGGAGGAGGAGACAGGGAAGGTCAGAGAGTGGCAAGAGGCAGAACCAGAGAAGACAGGGGAAGGAGACTGAGGACTGCATACTCCTTTGGGGAAGGACTGCATACTTCCTTTGAAGTGAAGTTGGAAGTCTACCAGAGCATCTCCTTCCTTGCTTCTCTTGTTTCTAGACCCTCCTTAGCTGCGTTTAAGGTACATCCAAAAGTAGAACCCTCAGCTAATGGACAGTGTCTGGCACTGTACTTCATTTGAAACAGCAGGTGCCCAAAGCCTCCTGTTTCAAAACTGTGCTCAGTGCCTGCTGTTGTGAAAATGCAACACGGCGCCCTTAGTGGTAATTCTAGAAGTGACCACTAGGTGGAGATCTTGTACCTCGAAATGCCTCCACTCCACGCAGTCAGCCTGCCTGTGGGAAGAGTGCCGTGTGCGCCTAGCTCGGCCCTTTCACGTTTCCCTCACCCATCCTTTGCGTCTGTACTTTGTTTTCCCTCTTATCTGGCTATAATATGGCAGAGCACTTTTTCTCACCCTGTGTTATTCCTTGAATGTATTGAGTCAAGTTTCTGGTCCAGTTTTCAATCAACAGAACACGCAGCCCTGCAGGCAGACAGCGGCGCTCACGCCGGGGCGCTGGGATTGTGCCTGGCTGAGCGGGGTGCACTGGTGACTTAGTGTGTGACAAGTTCACAGCTGGGCGGGGCTTGGGATCTCGGCCCACGTCTGTTTCCCGTCCAGGAGCTGTGTCCTTCTGTCTGTCTGCCAACTGTCCATCCACAATGCCTCATTCACCTAATCGGTCCTCCACCCAGCCATGCCCATCCTAACCCCTCTTCCATTTCTTTACGCTTCAGAGGCGCCTGCAGGTGTGGTCAAGCCTCCTCCAGCCACAGACAGTACGTGCTCTCACCTCCGGGATGACCAGGGAATGGGCTTGAGGTTTTTACTGGAGGGGCAAGGGCGCTGGTTGTGGGGAAGTGTTCCATTTGCCTGTGGTGGGATGGAGATTCCCCACCACAATCCCCAGCTTAACTTTGGCTGTTACCTCTCAACCATGGGGGAATATGTAAATTGTTGGGAATGCTTCAAAGGCAATTCCCTCCTACTCTCTAACTCCTTTGCCCAAAGTGCCGGGCCTGGAGCTCAAATGAGTTCACTCTCTCTAGCAGGGAGGGGGGTGGAGCAGGCAGGGGGTCCATGATGAGGAAGGGGAAGTGTGAGTCCCCTCAGGGACCAGGAGGAGGCTGGGGTGAGCTGAAAACCCTTGAAGTTGAAATTTACAAGGTAAATGATAATCAAGATGAGTAGTCACGCTCACAACAGCTCCATCAGGTCTTTCACCCCCATCCCAAAGACAGAGTGTGTGCTGGGGACTGGAGGAGGTGTGATGCTGGGTGCTGGGCTCTGGAGCAGGAATGCCCCTGCGTCTAGTTGGGAATGTCTTACTGCTCAGGGCGGGCTCCAGCCCCGGAACCCACCCCAGCGTCTGAGCGCTCAGGGTCATCTCAGATAGCACCTGCTCCTGGGCCCACCTCCCACCTTTGCCATTCTGGAAACGTCCTCTTCCTCCTTCCTATGATGGGGCACCCTAGCTTTTCAGGATTCTCAGAGTTTCCTGTCCTAGGAAACTTGGCTATCAGCTGAAAAGTCATGACATTAACAAAAGAGGGCCTTCAAAAAAAAAAAAAAAAGGATGGAAATGATGTGGAGGAAAGATTTTGTCTCATCATTAGTATAATTCTCAAACTCTCCTCCAACTTGCTTCACTGAAAGATCCTTCTTTGCACAAAGTGGGGAAGAGGAGGAGATGCTAGGATGAGTCAAGGCTATTAGATGGTCTGTCTCAACTTCATAAGGATACAGGGGTGGAGAAGACATGTGCCTGGGGCTGCCCTGCATGTAGGGTGACATAGAGTTAGCCCCCTTCCTGGCATCCAGGAGATGATGTCTCTGGTGACCAGGCTCTTGGGTCTTCTTTGGCTTCCCCACAGGCTGGATGGCCTGAGACACAGATGGAAGGGCAGGGTGAGGAGGGGATGAGCGTGGGCTGGGAGGGGCAGGGCAGTGAGCCCGAGCCCTAGCTTCGCATGCCGGCTGAGTGCATGGGCTTGAAGATGAGACCACTGGGGTCATGCCTCCTTGCAGTCGTTGTTCTTTTTCATCTCTCGGCCTCAGCTTCCTCATCTATACAACGAGACTAATAAAAACAATACAAATCTCCATGTCTCGACATGGTGAGGATTAAAGTCCTGCAGGGGAGACAGCGGTCGCTCTGATGGGGGTCACTATCCTTCATACGTTTGTGGGGGCTGTGTGCTGTGCACGTGCGAGGCGCTGAGGCCGGGGATGGGCTTGGCCCGAAGGTAGCAGGGTTGAGCGCTAGAAACCTCGGCTGGGCCGGCCCCCTCTGAGCCGCACCTCTGTCTATGTCTACCAGTGGACGACCATCTAGGCTTCCTCCCCACCTTCGGGCCCTGCTACGTCAACCTCTACGGCAGCCCCAGGGAGTTCACTGGCTTCCCGGATCCCTATGCAGAGCTCAACACAGGCAAGGTGAGCCAGCCAGGAACCCAGATCCTGGGGCCTGCCTGGGCAGTATCTGAGGTCAGCCTGGACTCCAAGGACCTGGAGGTGCTTGAGCAGGCCCAGGGCCAGGCAGCCACCGCTCAGAGACCCCTTCTTCCTCCCAGACCCCTCCTGGCCCCTTCTTCCCCCCAACTCCCTTCTCTTTGCCTCTCCTTCAGGGCAAGCCTGACATCCCCTCCCAACCCCCACCCCCACCCCTGGCCCCCAAGGGGCCCAGCTTCTGTCTGTCTCAAGTTTCGTTCTCCCCTGGCAAGGTTGGACCCCGGTGCTGACTATCAGGGTGGCATGTCCCTTGAGCCCTCTGGGCCACTGTTTCCTCATCTGCAGAGTGATGGGTGTGGCTCAAGGCCCTGCTGGTTTCCTGGGAGATGGGTGACCTCGGGGCCAGAGGAGGCTCCTTCCCTTCCCCTTCACCCTTCCATTGATTCCTTTGCTCCTGGTGACCCTACCTCCCCTCAGGGGGAGGGCGTGGCCTACCGAGGCCGGCTCCTGCTCTCCCTGGAGACCAAGCTGGTGGAGCACAGTGAACAGAAAGTGGAGGCTCTCTCTGCCGATGACATCCTTCGGGTAGAGGTGAGGGGCATGGCCCTGGGAGGGGCCAGGAGGGCGGTAGCCAAATGGGGCTGGTGGAGGAGGGCTCAGCTCCACCCTTACTCACATGCCTTCACACCTCTGGGCCTCAGAGTAACCCAGCACCTGGTCTGCCTTCCTGAGGAATGTTCAGAGGCTCGAAGAAGATAGAAAGTGGAAAGTGTTCCTGAAGTGAAAGTGTTAGTTGCTCAGTTGTGTCCGACTGTTTTCAACCCCATGGACCTTAGCTCGCCAGGACCCTCTGTCCATGGGACTCTCTAGCCAAGACTACTGGAGTGGGTAGCCATGTCCTCCTCCAGGGCATCTTCCTGACCCAGGGATCGAACCCGAGTCTCCTGCATTCTAGGCAGATTCTTTTTTATTTTTTTTATTTTTTAATTTTTAAGACATAATCTTTAATCGCATACTTCTGGATTTTTTTTAATTAGTTTTGCCATACAATGACATGACATCGCCATGGGTTTACATATGCTCCCTCTCCAGAACCCCCCTCCCTCCTCCCTTAGGCAGATTCTTTATCATCTGAGCCAAAAGAAGATAAACAGAAGTATTTTAAAGTCTAGAGCTTGGTGCAAGATGAGAGGCTATTTTAAAATAGTAATAATGTAAGAATAGCTAACACTTATGAATCACTGTGTGTCGGACACTATGCTGATGATACTCCTGATGTCACTGAGTCCTCCCAGTACCTGCCAGGTGGCTGCTATGATATCCCCATTTTACAGATGAGAACACTGAGGCTCAAATGTAGCAGAGCAGCAAGTGGTAGAACCGGGCCTTATTTCTAGGAGGTAGCTGTGTGGAGTCCTCATGAGGGTTTATATCTTCTCCCCCTGTAGTCAGTGGTGCTGGCTTATCCACTTCCTAGTTGTATCAGTTTTCCTGTATGTATAGTGGGAGTAATAATTATACTCACCTCAGAAGATTGTTGTGAGAATGAAGCTTACTCATACCAGCAGGCAGTAGGTGCTCAATAAGTGTTAGCTCTTATCACTGTATACTTGACCTAATAAGCCAGTCGTGTAACCCCTCTCCTCTCTGCCTTCCACAAAGGGGATCGTAAAGTCATCTTGGTTCAAGCCAGGATGTGCGGTTGAGTGCTGGCCGTGTCCTCAGCTTGGTGCCTGGTGCCCAGCGGGGACAGTGGGGTTCATTCATCCCACACACGTGGCAGCCTGCAGTGCTGCAGAGCTGGCTGGCCTGCTGGGGCGCCTGAGTGGTGTGGAGTGGGTGTTCTGGGTGTGGGGCCATGGCGGGTTACAGCCTTCGGCCCCTTCTGGAAAAGCAGAGGCAGGAGACCGGGCTCCCTGGGGTTGTGGTGCCTCTGCTGCTGGTTTGGATTAAGGAGCTCCGTGACCTTGGAGGCGGCGGGCCTTGGTAGAGGAACACGGCCAAACACACAGGCCTGGAATGAGTTTGCTCAGTTACTGACCAAATCTGGGCTCTGGTGCAGAGCTGGAGCACTCGCCACCCACCCGTCCAGCCAGGATTTATTGGGTGCCAGGCTCAGCCAGGGCCTCCCAGCCACGTGACCCCTCCCTGCACTGGTGTCCCTGTCCCTTCCCCCGTGACCCCGAGGCTGCCCTCTCTGCCCCCAGAAGTACCTCCGGAGGCGCAAGTACTCGCTCTTTGCTGCCTTCTACTCGGCCACCATGCTGCAGGACGTTGCTGACGCCGTCCAGTTCGAGGTCAGCATCGGGAACTATGGCAACAAGTTCGACACCACGTGCCTGCCGCTGGCCTCCACCACCCAGTACAGCCGGGCGGTCTTTGATGGTGAGGCCGGAAGCTGTGTGCCTGCCGGGGGACCCAGACCTCAGAGTAGGGGCCGAGCCTTAAATCCCATCTCCTGTGGAAACTTTCTGGAGGCTTGCCCAAAGGCACACGTGTTTGGGGGACCCCGAGTCTGCTCCCCGATGTGCTGCCTGCCCGTGCTCATCTCCAGGTGCATGCCTCCTGCTGGGATCCATAGACTGGGCTCCTGACACCAGCAGTGGTCGGCCTTGATCTTGACCTTTGGCTACCACTCGTTCCATGGTGGCTGTGGGGCTCGGTGTAGAGACTTTGGAGAGCGTGGAATTCCTAGGGTCCTTCTGACAATCCCTTGGTTTTGATGTGCCAAGGCGTCCTAATGAGAGCATCAGCTGTCTGTTCAGTGTGTGAAGGGAGCTATTAGCACCTTGTCTGGGCACGGGGCAATACAGGTCGTGCTGCAGGTGTCTTAGTGTGTCGAGGGGGAGGCGGGTGTCTGCATCCACCCCCTACCTCGGTCCTCCACTCCTCTGCTCGGGGCTCAGCGCCAGGCCCTTGTGTCCTTCCAGGATGCCACTACTACTACTTACCCTGGGGCAACGTGAAGCCTGTGGTGGTGCTGTCATCCTACTGGGAGGACATCAGCCACAGAGTCGAGGCTCAGAACCAGCTTCTCAGGACTGCCGACCAGCTGGTGAGTGGAAGCTGGCAGCACCCACAGCACCCCATGCATGCACCCCTCCCGCCCCATGGGTGTGTTCAGTCTTGCCTCCACAGGGGCTAAGCCTGCAGACCTCATGACGCCTGTGGTCCCTGTGTCCTGACCAGGCCAGGCTTGCAACCTTGCCCTGCACACTGGGAAGAGGGGTGAGGGAGGGAGCACAGCCCTGGGTGGGGGGTCATCGCTAGTCTGAGGTAGGAGATGGTACCGAGAAACAGCTGAGAGAAACCGAGCTGGGAGCAGAGGATGGCCTGCAGCCATCCATACACCCATTCATTCATCCATCGAATGGCTTGGACTGTTAGGACAGCAAGGGTTGTTCTGGAAACATCTAGCTAGAGGGTGGACGCGAACACGATGCTGCCCCTGACTTCAGGGATCAGCTTAGTAAAGGAGAAGGCCGGTTCATCCACCCCTCTCCTACAGAGGCTGAAATTTCGGTTCAGACGTTGCTCCAGGAGTCCCGGGGAAGGGGGGCTCAAAGGAGAGAGGAGGCCACTTAGCATCAGGAAAGCAACTCAGGGTGTTGAGGGGCCACATTCAGTGAGGGGAGTTAGGAGCTGGTTAGGATACCCTTGTGGGGGTTCAGGGGAGTGGCTCTGGGAGGGAGCTGACCTCGGGGAGAAAATAGAAGGAGTTGAGTTGCAAGAACTTGGTGGTCTGTTGAACTGGGGAGCGGGGGCTGTGAGGAGGTCCTCCAGTGGCTGGGAGCTGGGGAGAAGAGCAGGGCTGTGAGGTCAGGGGTGTGTCCTGTCCTGGATGTGGCTGGGAGTTACTGGTGGATGCTGGGATTTGCAGGCCTGGTGCTTGGCCAGAGAGCAGAGAAGAGTCAAAGTGGGCAGAGGGGAGAGGCCAAGGGTGGAAGATCCTGGTGGTGGCCCCTGGCCATTTCTGTGTGTGCACGGGGTGGAGGCTCACCCACGAGGTGTGTGGCCCATGAGAATGGGAGGAGGCAGGTGTGGCCATGCTTTGGGGGCCCACAAGGGGCAGCAGGGTAGAGGGCAGGGGTTGAGAGGTTTGGACAGGTGAAGGAGGTGAGCATGGTGAGGAGGGAAGGTGGAAAGGGAAGGGGGGAATGGGGATTTTAGAATGGCTGGGAGGGGTTATCGGCCCCAGATGGGGACCACAATGACCCACACTTTCCCTGAGACCTTCAGTTCTCTGGGAGGGAGGGACCAGTCCACACCCAGGTTTGGGAGAACTCGGAGTCGATTTCGTGTAAGTCCAGCATCTTCTTGGCCATCTGTCCTCTCCCAGGCTATTCCTGGCAGACAGGGGCTGGCTGTTCCTTCCAGGGCCTGTCTGTCCACAGCATGGTGGGCCCAGGGTAGAGCGCAGGCTCAGGAAGGCAGAAGAGGTAGGCAAGGGGGTGGGGATGGAGGGGCAAGTCCTTGGCCTGAGGGTGACCTGTTGGGAGATCTCTGTCTCCCAGTTCGGGCCTGAGGCCTGGGGATGGAACACTCCCTGGAGGAGACCAGTTGCAATGGGGGCACCAGTAGGAGTTTGGAGAGGGAAGGCCCGCTATGGCAGGTTGTGTGAGTGCTCCCGAAGGAAGGAGAATGGGATCCAAGCCTGCTCGGGTGGTAAAGTTTGGAAAGGAGAGAGGGTGCCAGGTGGGAACTGGAGCTGGCTCCGAAGTCACTTACCTGTGAGACCTGGCTTGACGGGGCCTTGGAGAGGGAGCTACACATGCGTGGTGGGAGTCCCCGGTCTGGGAATTTGGATGTTTGGTGCGGGGAACCCTGGAAAGTTCTTGAGCCACGACAGCCGCCAGTTTGTGGGATCCGTACTCTGCCTTTTTGGCTCTCACTGTTCTTTCCTTTTTGGTTCAGGGGCTGGGCTGTGGTGACAGGACCTGGGGATTGAGGGGCTGCCCCCCGGTGACCTTCCTGACCCCTGCCTGCCCGATCCACAGGAAGCCGGCCTGGAGCAAGTCCACTTGGCCCTGAAGGCTCAGTGCTCCGAAGAGGACGTGGACTCCCTGGTGGCTCAGCTGATGGATGAGCTCATCGCAGGCTGCAGGTAGGGGGTGGGTGCCCAGCACCCATGGCGCCCTCCTCTTCGGGCTGGCTGGGCCCTTTCCCTGGAGTGTTCGTGTGTGGCGGTGAGCGACGGCACGTCTCCCAGCCACGCTTGGCCAGCAGTCCAGCCCGTGCTGAGTCCAAAGGTGGTGGAGCCAGCGCGGGAGTTGAAAAGGTGACATTTAGAGCAGGTCATAAATCTCCCTGCAGCAGCGGCAGCTGCGGGCCCAGGGCGGCCTGGCTCACCTGAATGGGGAGCATTGTGTCTCTGATCCCCGACCTCTTATTTCCCTGATGGAATCTCCAGGAGGAGCTGGCTGGTGGGGGTGATGGCGCCCCTCCTCCCCCCAGGCCGTGTTGGGGACCAGTGTTTCTGTTTAGCTTTCTATTGACATGGATGATTGTCAGCTTCAGGAAAAGGGAGTCCCAGGGGTGAAGGAGAATGGGGCTTTAGGGCCCTGGTAGAAGGGGAAGCATCTGAACCTCTCCTCCACAGCTGGGTGATTTGGGGCTCACCACCCACCTGCTCTGAACGTTGGTTTCCTCATTTCAACCTGACATTAAGAATACTGTAACCGCTTTATAATGTCACACAAGCAAAATGCCTGGCCCTTAGGAAGTATTTAATAAATGATAGCTGTGATTATTATTAAGAAGAAACATTGAGGAGACTTAGATTCTTATCCTGTTATCCACCCTTGTGACTTTGGGCAACTTCACTTCTCTGGGCCTCAGTTTTCCCAGGTATTAAATGGACTTAATGATAGATAGCAGTCTTTTTTCTTACCATGGATTTAAGTGTGAATGTATGCAGATATACTCTATACTCTCTTCTAAAGCGTCTCACCCCAGCCCCTGTGGAATGTATGAGGAGTGCTGTGTGGCTGCCTGCCAGTGCCCCTTCTGGTCCTTTGTACCCCAGGTAGGAAGCACACCTTTATCAGAAATGGCCCTGCGGCCTGCTGCCCAGATGGGTCATTCACTCCTTTTCCAAACTTTCCTGAGACCTGGCAGGTTCCAAGTGAGGAACCTAAAGTTACAAGGGTACAGCTTCAGCCTTCTTGGGGGTGATGAGGCAGAAGTGAGCACATGAAGGGAAGTGTTGCTGGCTCGAGGTCTGTGCATCTTATGCAAATCTATAGATGCTTCCTGGAGGCTGCGGCGCCCTAGGAGAACTCTGGATGGGAGGAGTTGGGGAACGGGCTTCTAGGCATGGGCGCAGGAGCCTGGGATACCTGCTGCCCCCTGGGGGCTGTGCGGGGAGCTGCAGTCCCCCTGGGACAGGCCTCAGGGGGTTGCTAAGGCAAGCCCAGAGCTGGGGGCAGTGGGGGCCCCGGGATTCCTGGGATCAGACACTCACTCTGGCTGCAGTGAGAGTGGTGGGCTGGGGATGGTGGTGAGGGGTGACTGATGAAGGCATCACCCAAGGCAGGGACTCAGGGACACGGATGAGAGAAGTAGAAGGCAGTGTGGACTGTTCAGGAGGCACTGTGGTGAATAACAGCCTCAGGGGGACCACTTTCTGTGCCAGGTGCGGTTCTGAGACTTTCACCTGTATTAACTGATCATAAGAATCTTATGAGGTGGGAAGTAGAGGGATCCACATTTTACAGATGAGGAAACAGGCTCAGAGAGGTTAGTCGCCCAGATTCACATTAGTAAGTGGCTGACCCCCGGGCTGTGCTGCTCCGTACTGGACAGGCTTTGATGGTGGATTGGACGTGGGGGCCCAGGGAAGGTCCAGAATGGTCTCTTGGCTCTGGCCAGAGCAGGAGGGTGGAGAGCAGGGCCATTTCTGGAGGGGGACAGGGGCAGAAGAGCAGGGTTGGTAGAGGGAGAGGCGTTCAGGGCTGGCAGTGCTGAGTAGCGGTTGCCTGTGGGCGTCTGTGGTCTGGAGGTCGAAGGTCAGTGTGAAGCTAGAGGGGGTGCCGTCGTCAGGGGGAGCTGCAGAGTGACTGGCTGTGCCCCACTGCCCAACCTGACAGCTCGGGCGCGGAGGGAGGCCAGGGCTCTGGGTTCACCACGGTCTGCTCGTGACTCACGCGCGCTGTGGGCCTTGGCAGGTTCGAGCGGCCTGGCACATCCGAGACTGGCGGGTCCCAAGTCCCCAGGCGGCTGCACCACTCTCCCGGTGCTCCGTTCTTGGTGTACTTGGCTCAAAATGCCTCTGCCAAAGCCTGGTCCCCTTGAATCACTCTTATGGGGATAGATGGTGGCCAGGGGCCTCCCGGAGAGCCCTGGTCTCAAGTCAGGGGCTTGTGAGGAGGGTCTCATCCCCTCAGGAGGGCATGCTTGCCTCTCTGTGGAAGATCAGTTCCCTCAGCATCATCTGAGCCACCAATAGCCCTGGGGCCTCAGCAGGAGAGCTCCCTCCCCGACCCGGCTCTGTGTTGGGCATCATTGCAGCTGACAGCAGGGCAGCTGGGCACGCAGGACATGAGGCAGCTTGCCATAGATGACTGCTAGCTGCTCACCCATTCTCCAGCCAGCCCCTGCCCACAGCTCCACCACCACGTGTTTCCTTCGTTTGCTCAGATCCCTTCCTGCCTCATCTCCTGGGAGCCCCTCTCCCCACTGTGCCAGTTGTGCCCACTCTTTTCCTTCAGCCCAGCCTTCTCCTCTTATCTCTTGACCCACAGACCCATCTGCTAGCCACACATCTCCACCTGGTGTCCACCAGCACATCCTACTCATTTTCTGTGATGTTCCTAAGCCTGGGCCCTGCCACCTCCACTCCAGCCCTGCAGTGGCTCCCGTCACCTTCAGGAAAAGCTGGAGCTCTCATCTGACACGTGGGCTTCTCTGTCTCCACTGCCTGCTCCTGGACCTCAGCAGTCTCACCCTCTGGCCCCCCGGGGCCTCTGTGCTGGCTCACTCCCTCGCACGTGCTCCCCCTGCCTCTGAGCCTTGTCTTCTGCACATTCTGCTTCTTTAGCCAGAAGGCCCTTCCTGCTCTGCCCGGCCTGATCCGCTTCTGCTGACCCTACCGGTGCAACTGAATCCTCTTCCTCCAGGAAGTACTCCAGACTCTGAGACAGCTCAGCGGGGGATCTAGCTTGTCTGTTCCGGGGGCCTTCCTGAGGGCAGAGCTGGGCCTTATCTCTGGACCCAGCTCCTGGTCAGGACCAACAGAGCTGTTCTTCGTGAGGAATGAAATGAATGACCCAGTGGCCAGTGTAGTATCTTTCAGGCTGGACACTCTCCCCTCCCAGGCAGCATCCCTGAAAAAGGCATCCACTCCCCGCGGGGGCAGACAGCCTCCTCGTGGACAGCCCAGCTCTGCTCTCAGCCTGTGTTGGACCCTGCCCTGGGCTGGCCTGTCATTTCCAAGTCATCCAGGGTTGGAGGAGCGACTGTCCCTGCTTGTGGTTGGGGCCCTGTCATCCAGCCTCCACTTTCAGGTCTCCCTTTTTTTCTGGGCCTGCCTTGGGCTTTACGGGGTGGGAAAGGGCTGAGGCACCTTGCTTGTGGCAGTTACTAAGGGTGCCGACTGTTTCTTGGGGAGCCTTGGCTGGGCTGGTGGCCTCCATGAAAATCTCCCTTTGGTGGTCTGCATGGCAGCCCCTCTCAGTTCCTGACCCAGGCTGGGAGCATAAATCACCCTGGTTGGCTCGCCTCTCCATATCCCACTCCAGACCCGCCTGCGCCCGCCCTCAGGCCCACTCAGGCCTCCTTCCCAGCAGGCCCAGCCCAGGAGTCCAGCCCCGGCCCCCCTTCACCCTCCGAACATGCCCCTCCGCCATGCTCGAGCGAGCTGGGGATGAAGGCCGCCCCTCTCCTGGCCTGGGGCAGCCTCATCCGAGGCACCCTTGGGGCAGTAAATATTATATTACCACAGGGTGTGCAGTACGTGACCTGAGACAGGCCCCAGGGCTTAAGTTTCCTGAGATGGAGTTTGCGTACTGTTCCCCCCACCCTAAAAATTCAATTAAAAAAAATAACAGGAAAAATGTAGTGCGCCGAGGGCCTGCCAGAGGGGTGTATCTGGCGGCGGCGGTGCCGCTGCGCTCGGCGGTAATTGGTTCTGCATAGCTCGGGGAAATTGGCAGAAAAATAAATCAGCCGGGAGCCGGGAGTCGAGACACCGCGGGGAGGGAACGTGAGGTGGGGGGCGGCTGCGAGTGGTGGGAGCAGATCTGGTGAGCGAGCGGGCTTGACTGATGTCCTGTTTGGGAGTCAAGGGCTTGGGGGGGTGGGGGGTGGGGTGGGGGTGGGGCGGCCCGTACCCTGGAGCAGAGGTAATCTGGAGGAGTCCTGCCCAGTGAGAAGAGCGCAGAGGCCGTCCCCCACCGCTTTCCATCCTCGGTGACCCCTGTGTGTGTACTGACTGACCCTGGGCCTTGGTGTGGCCCGGAGGAGCCATACAAAGGGGCGCCCAGGCAGGGAGCGCCCTGCCAAATAGGGTTGAGTTTAAACCCAACCCCTCTACTGGAGGCTGGGGGCCGTGTTTCTGGGACTGCATGTACCCCCACCTCCTCTCCAAAGACTTCCCAAGGCAGAGGGTTCTGGGAGGGGTGTTGTGGGGCCGCCCTGGGTCGACCCATCTGTACTGCTGGCTGCTGGCTTCCCCACAGCGTCTGCAGTGGCTTGTCAGGGGTCCATAAATTTCCTTCTTGAAGAAAGTGTGCGTACAACAGAATGGATTTGTTTCAGCTTAGTGCTCAGGCCTTTGCTCTAGGAGGGTGTGGGGGCGGGCAGGAGGGACCCACCGGGCCTCTGGGGGCTTGCAGTCAGTTGGGTGGAGGGGACACACAGGTGAAAGAGGTCACACAACTGGAGGCTGAGAGGGCAGGTTCCAGACAGGCAGCCTGAGAACAGAGGGGTACTTCAGAGCAGAGACACTCTGGCCAGTGTGGTTGGGGCAGGCTTCCTGGAGGAGGTGGCTGCAGGAGGCACCCCGGGTGGTGGAGCAGCCAGCAGGAGGCTGAGGGTTTGAGGCCTGTTGTGAGGGTCTGTGCACACGTGTGTACACGTGTGTGTGTGTGCCCGGGCCTGGGTGAGTTCTGGGCTCCAGCTCATCAGGCAAACCCCATCTCTGTCCATCATAGCCAACCCCTGGGTGATGTCCAGGAGATGCCCTCTGCCACCCACCTGGACCAGTACCTGTACCAGCTGCGCACCCGCCACCTGAGCCAGATCACCAAGGCGGCCAAGGCCCTGAAGCTCGGCCACAGTGAGCTCCCCGCTGCCCTGGAGCAGGCTGAGGACTGGCTCCTGCGACTCCGTTCCCTGGCTGATGAGGTAGCTGACCCTAGGAGGTGCCTTGCTGGGAGGGGCAGGGGGAATATCTGGTCCAAACTGGCTCTATTGCTGGGCAACCTTGGGAAGGTGACTTAATCTCTCTAAGCCTCTATGTCTGCCTTCATAGAAGGGATACTGGGTGTGGTGGGGCCCAGCCCAGAACCTGGCATGTAGTAGGTGCTCAATAAATGCCCCCAAAGAAAGAAAGTGAAGTCGCTCAGTCATGTCTGACTCTTTGCGGCCCCATGGACTGTAGCCCACAATGCTCCTCCATCCATGGGATTTTCCAGGCATGAGTACTGGAGTGGGGTGCCATTCCTTCTCCAGAGGATCCTCCCGACCCAGGGATCGAACCTGGGTCTCCTGCATTGTAGGCAGACGCTTTACCATCTGAGTCACCAGGGAAATCCAAAATGCCCCCAAGTGTGCTCAACAGATGTGCTTAATAAATGTGGCCAAGGGCTTCCCAGGTGCCTCAGTGGTAAAGAATCTGCCTGTAGTGCAGGAGTAGCAGGAGATGTGGGTTTGGTCCTTGGGTCAGTAAGATCCCCTGGAGGAGGGCGTGGCAACCTGCTCAAGTATTCTTGCCAGGAAAATCTCATGGACAGAGGAGCCTGGTGGGTTCAGGCCACAGGGTCACAAAAAGTCGGACATGAATGAAGCGACTTACCACAAATGGTGCCGAAGTATGCCAGAGATAGAGCTGGGACCAGAATCTGGGGCCCCTGGCTCTAGGTCCAGTGCCAGGGGCCCCTTCCCCAGGGACCCAGCCCCACCTCCCCACCAACCTATCTGCCTCAAGCCTGCCTCTCACAGACCCTGTGTCTCCTGCCCACCCGGATGCCCCCAAGCCCCACTTGAGGAGGCTGCATCTGTAGTAATGTCGCATCTACACCCTGAACCCTCTGCTCCTGGGGGTCAGATGCCCCTACTAGGTCTCCAGGGAAGCAGGCAGGCCACAGATTTGTCTAGAATGAGGAGAAAGGCCTTCCCATATGTCATGGGTGGACACTGGTGCTGCCTGCCCTGGCCAGAGCCATATGGGACCCCCAGGGAGGGAGATGGTGAGGAATGGTCTCTGCAGAAGGGGTGTGCAGGGAAGGGCAGGGCTTGAGTGGGAGAAGAGGGCCCAGGAGATGGAAGGGGTGCTCCAGCGGGGAAGCGGCCTTAAGGGTCAGTGTTGTCCCTTCCCCAAGGGGGCCTCTAACGTGACTGGTCACCTGGGTGCCACTGTGCTACTCAAGCCCAGGATGACCCCTGGCAGGGGCTGTGGACCACCCCCTGGGGCGGGTCACAGGCTGCCTTCCACATCTTGGTCCAGACCCCGGAACCCTCAGCGCAGACTGTGTCATGGCTGGGAGTGGTTAAGGTGACACGTGTGGTAAGGACTGTGAAGGAAATGGGAGGGAGCCTTTCTCAAATTTGAGTGTGCATCAGAATCCCCCGAAGGGCTTGTCAATACCAAGTCCAAGCCCCAGCTGATCTCGCATGTCTGGGGAGGGGCCTGAGCCTCTGCATTTCCGGGAAGTTTCCAGGTGGCGCTGCAGGACCACACTTGTGTTGTGGTTAGGAACACATATTTAGAATCAGAAAAGCCTGGCTCCCCGCTTCTTTGAGCCTGAGTTTCTCACCTGCGCTGCTTCCCGGCTGCAGGGCTGAAGTGACACGCAGGGAGATGCTAAAGGAGGGCGCCGGCCAGCAGCCCCTCCCACAGAGCACAGGCCTTGGGGGCAGACGGATTCAGCCGGCTGACCACCTCTCCTGAGTGTGCCATCTGGGAGCAGCTCTCCCTAGAGGCGTGGAATCGCTCAAGGGTCCTCCGTTTTCAGAGTCGTGTGTCAGCGGGCCCAGAAGAGGGCCAGACCCCCGAGTCCCTGGTGTTAGAGGGAGGAGGGGCGCAATGTCCTCTGGGAAGGTGTACTCCTTCTGTGGATTCAGTGCTACTCTCAGGAGAGGGGAAGGGGGTGGATCAATGTCATCTCTAGGGTCAAGTCAGCATTTCCCAGTGGAGAGGTCTAAGAACTTGGGGCTCCAGGCAGAAGTGTCTCTTCCCAGAAAATGTGAATGCAGATCGGTGAATTCCTGATGGGCTACTCCGTGAGCTGGGGGCAGTCTGGTGTCCTCTCCTTGAGGCTCATAGCTGCTGAAGATTGAGGTGCCCAGCCAGCCCTGGGGGGTCAGGGGACACCTGAGGTAGGAGCTCGGAGGAGAGACCTGCGGAGGCTGGCTCACTCGTGGTGGGCTGGGGGCATGGGCCGGGAGGTACTGTCATCCCTACCCTGACTGCCTCTCTCTCTCCAGCCCCAGAACAGCCTGCCTGACATCGTCATCTGGATGCTGCAGGGTGACAAGCGGGTGGCGTACCAGCGGGTGCCTGCCCACGAGGTCCTCTTCTCCCGTCGGGGCACCAGCTACTGTGGCAAGAACTGTGGAAAACTGCAGACAATATTTCTGAAAGTGGGTTGTTTTCCCTCAAGTCACGGTCATACTCTCTTACTCCCAGGGTGGTCCACTTCTCTTCAGCTTCTGTTTTCTGTCAGGCTCAGAGTTTCAAGGCTCTGCTCTCTGAAGGGACCGAGGGCTTCCATAAAAAGACTTCCCTTCTCCCCTCCTCCCACAAAGCCCCCAGACCCCATGTACCTGGTCTGGAAAGCAAGTAGGTGAGAATCAGGGGTGCTGGGAATGCATGAGGGGCTGACTCCGGAGGCTGTGCTCTTCTCCAGCCAGCTCCCTGACTGGGGGGCCTCAGCCCTCAGTCCCCGTGGCCAACCGGTAGGAGTCCTGGCACAGACCTGCCTCCACCCTCCTGAGGGTTTGGCTCCAGGTGGAGTTATACTCGGGTTCGAGTTCCTCCCTGTGTTAAGGCTGGTGTGTGGGCACTGGCTGTGCCCATGACTCTGCTCATCGGAGACCTGGAACCAGGAAACCCTGTCCCTTCCGTCCATCGGTCCCCACCTCCCTTGCCCTTTCCCCTCACACCCATCCCTACTGTCTTCTCTCAGCGGGGGGGGGGGGGGGGGGGTGACAGGGAAGTAGGCAGGTGCCTGAAGATGCCTGGTTTCTTCTCTGGGTTCACGTGGGGACACAGAGTCCAGGCTGGTTGGTCAGGGTGCTGTGGCCGGCTGGTCGGGACATGGTTCAGGGACAGCCCTCTCTGAGCTGTGGCTTCTGTGGCCCAGGGGAGGGTCCGCATGTGGAGAGCCATCACGGAGGCTGCTCTGCTCGAGGAGGAGGCCTGGGAAGCAAGCCTGCCACTCACTACACGGGGCTGACTCCAAATGGCTCCCCTGGCACCATAAACTGCCTGGCCATCAACCTTCCCTCCCCTGTCTCTTCTCATCCACACCAGAGCCTCCTTCCATCTCACCTCTTCCAGGAAGTCACTGTGGACTCACCTTAGCCTCCAACCTCTCAGTGGCTATTGGCCGATCCATTCATACATGGCCGGTCATTCTCGCTGCCCTCTGAGGTGGGCAGAGGAGACAGCTTTCAAAGGCATAGTGTGTGTGGACAGGTTGTAGGTTGGCTGAAATACTATGTGGCTTTGGGCAGATTGCTCAGTCTCTCTGAATGCTGTTTTCCTACCTATAGAATAAAGATCAGACTGTCCTGATGAGAGCATTGAGGATGGAATTAGGTAACACAAGTCAAGGGTCTTACTGGAACCAGATGATCAATTAATATGATTTTTTTCTCCTCTTCTCCCCTTTTCCTTCTCGGGAGGTCTTTACCCCCTGGGGAGAGGAGGCTCCACCACCACCACCATGGCTGGAGGCCATCACAAAGCCAGGGATGATCAGAAGTCTGCATGCAGGTCATTGGTGCTTCAGAGGAGAGCCAGCTTTGCCTAGAAAGAGGGCAGGGGTGTGAGGCGGTGGGCTGCCGCGCCCACCTGGGACATTTTCCTCATGAGATCCTAACCTCCTAGCATCCTGCTTTCCTTTCTCCTAAGCCAGCTCCTTGCCTGGTCGGGCAGATGGGAAAGGAAGTCCAGGAGCAGCCACATCTGAACAGGGTTAACCAGGGAGGGCTGTTAGGCTGCAGTGGAGGTGAGGCTGCAGGAGCGGGCCTGGTGGGCGCCTGTGAATGGAATGAGCATCAGGCTCTGACCTCTTGGCCCTGCAGCCTCAGGGAAATGCAAACTGAAAATTTTTTCTGATCCCAAGCAAGGGGGAAAAAAAAAAAAAGATATAAGATTGTTTCTCGAAGTCTTCCCCACTGAGTTTATGAGCCCCGCCAGTAGCTCCTGAGCAAGCTCTACAAAAATGTTGGCAGCAAGCAGAGACCAAGAAAACATTGGTGTTTCTTAACTTAAACCAAAGTTGGAAAAAATGAGCACCAGCAGAGAGGGAGAGGAGCCCCAAACTAGACATTTCTTTATTTGCTGTTGCTATTTTGGGTCCAGCAGGCTGGCCCTGTCTGGGGGAGGGCAGGGGAGAGACTGGGGGCGGATGGGGGAAGGGGGGGTTCAGGCATTCCTGCCATCTCCCTGGGGCTGGTGGTTTGGAGGGGAAAAGGCTACTAACCACCCCAGGGGAGAGGACACTGAAGCAAACAGTCATAGGGAGGTTTCCGAGGGGTGACACGTGGGGTCAGGGGCTCCTCCAGGCTTCACTGAGGATGAACCAAGATAGAGAGGTTGGGTGAAGGGTGAAATTGCTGATGCCTTGGCATGACCAACCCTTTCTGATCCTCGTACCTGGCCTGGGCTCCTGCTCTGGGGATCCAGGCCTCTTCTACTAGTTGGAGAGCCCTTAGCTCAGCCTCCCTTTCCTCCTCTAAACCCACCAAAATGACTTTCTCATCTCATTCAGCTCCATGTCCCAGCGGAGACACTCCTCCAAGCTCAGGCACATGAAGCCTGACTGCTTAATGTGTTACTTCCTCTAAGGGACTGTGTGTTATTCTAAACGTGAGGCACTTCTGTTCCTTAGGCTATATCTGACCCTTGATTTCAATCAAATGGTGAGGCAGTTGTGGAGAGTAAATGTTTTATGTTGGGTTGTTGTGGTTATTCTGTTTTGGCAGAGCTTCTGAAAGTTTCAGGATAAAAAGCAGTTGAAGACCAGTGAATAGCGGTTAACATGCTGATAAGCACTTGAAAGGGTGGGGATATCAGATGATACACGAACATCCAGCCAAAAACTCCTGAAAAAAAAAAAAAAAACTGAAAATGAAGAGAGAGACTTTAACCTCTCCCCTTTTCAGACCTTTCTTTCTCTTATAGAGACATTTTCTAGAACCGCACTGTCCAATATGCTAGCCATATGTGGTCATTTAAATTTAAATGAAATATAACTAAAAATTTAGTTTCTCAGTCATACCAGCTACATTTTAACTGCTCAGTTGCCACATGGAGCTAGTGCATTGAACTCTGCAAATGTAAAAAACCATTCCCACTGTAACAGAAGTTCCGAGGGACCATGCTATTCTAGGAGAGAACAGAAATGTGGATGTGATGGGAGAGGGGAGAATGGGGTTCCTGATCTCGACATGGCCGGTCTCTGCAGAGAGCACCTGGATGGGGAGAATGCGGTCTGCTCTTTCGATGGAGAGGAATCCTGATGAGGTTTCTCGGTCGTCCATGAACTTCTGAGAAGTCCTCCAGTAGGGCCCACACCAATGGGGTGTCAGGCTGGTATGCCCAGGCCTGGAGGCCCTGCAAGTTGAGACATCCTGACTCTGAGGGGTTGTGGGTTTCTTTCCTTCTCTGGTGCCCAGTATCCGATGGAAGGGGTGCCCGGAGCCCGGGTGCCGGTGCAGATTCGGGTCCGGCTCTGGTTTGGACTCTCCGTGGATGAAAAGGAGTTCAACCAGTTTGCTGAGGGCAAGCTCTCCGTCTTCGCTGAAACTGTGAGTGCCTGATCGCCTGCCCACCCCATCCCCAGCCCCTGAGCTACCGCAGGCTTGCTCACTTCTCTGTTGCTCACTCTCCAGTATGAGAACCAGACCAAGCTGGCCCTGGTTGGGAACTGGGGCACAACTGGCCTCACATACCCCAAGTTTTCTGACATCACGGGCAGGATCAAGCTACCCAAGGACAGCTTCCGCCCCTCTGCTGGCTGGGCCTGGGCTGGAGACTGGTTCGTGTGTCCAGAGAAGACGTGAGTCATGGGCAGGGAGGGCTTGGAGACCCCGTCTGCCCCAGCCATTTCTCTGAAAGGGTCTCTGTCTACTCCCACTGCCCCTGAGTTGGTCAGAGTGATTCCCTTGAATTCTCCTGGACTCACGAGGCAGCATTGTCTTCTCAAATGGCTCTGATGATCAGAAAGTCCTTTCTGATTAAACTTAAGCACACATCCAGTAGATGTTGGGTCCATTGATTATAGCCCTTTCCTCCAAAAGCCTGCTCTCTCTGTGTGTTAATCGCTCTCCCGTCTCGGTCCCTCTCCCATCTTAGGCCCCCTCTCCTGTCTCAGGACCTTCTCCCTTACTGCCTCTCAGGACAGCCTTATCTTTCTCCAACTGTGTTGTCATCTCCACCTCTTCCTTCCTCCTCTCTCTTTTTCCATTTCGGTTGATGTTCAACAGTTTTTTTTTTTTTTTTTACTCTTTAAAAATTGAATAGTAACACCTATCATAGTCACGTACCCAAATCTTAAGTATGTAGCTTGATAATATTTTACATTTCTACAAGTATCTATTGAGCTTCAAATACCCACAGGGTTTTTGGAGTCTTCAGTCTGTTTCCCTGTTTCTTTATCTTGGTGGTGGTGACGTTCTCTTCCATCCCCTTGACTTGCTGCCCTTCCTGTCTCTCCCCTCATCTCTCCTGTTGTTGGTTGGAGCTGAGGCTGACACGGAAAGGTTGGCCCAGGCCCTGGAGTGCTCTGCTGGAGGGTGTGGATGGGTGGGGGTATTGGCAGAGACTCTGACTCACCCCTGTCTGCAGACTGCTTCACGACACTGATGCTGGCCACCTGAGCTTTGTGGAGGAGGTATTTGAGAACCAGACCCGGCTTCCTGGAGGCCAGTGGATCTATATGAGTGACAACTACACGGACGTGGTGAGGGGGTGCTCTGGGGGCAAGTGGGTTCTGCTTTCCCAGAATCCTGAACATTTAGGCCCAGGAAGGACCTGTGACTGAGAGAAGAATGTTGTCCCCTGCTCCCACACCCCCAGCATCCATGCTCTGGCTTTCACAGGGCCAGTGAGAGGTCTGGCAGGGTAGGACACTGACCCCAAGTCACACCCGGGGCTTTGAGAAGGTGCAGTGTTGGGTTGCATCTTCTCAGCTCCATATCGGTCTCTTCTCATGCTTGCCTGACCTGTGTCACTCTAGAACGGCGAGAAGGTGCTTCCCAAGGATGACATTGAGTGCCCGCTGGGCTGGAAGTGGGAGGATGAAGAGTGGTCCACGGACCTCAATCGGGCCGTTGACGAACAAGGTGGGCGGCGTGTGGAGCCCTGTGGGCACCCAGCAGCCTTGTGAGGCATGTCGGAGGGGACAACTAAAGGCAGAGCCCTTGGGCCTGGGGTACTGGCCTTCACTGGGAAACTTCATTTGGGGGACCTCCTGGGGAGTCCTTACTTCAGACTACAAATTGGGAATCAGTGCTCACTTGAAAGTCTGTGAACGTCCTCCAAATGTTGAATGGGAGGTGGCCAGGCAATGAGTGATGGGTGCCCCTCCCCCAGGCTGGGAGTACAGCATCACCATCCCACCGGACCGGAAGCCGAGGCACTGGGTCCCTGCTGAGAAGATGTACTACACGCACCGGCGGCGGCGCTGGGTCCGTCTGCGCAGGAGGGACCTCAGCCAGATGGAGGCTCTGAAGCGGGTGAGCCCAGGGGTGGAGGTGGGCAGAGGTGAGGCCCTGGGAAGGAGAGGCCAGCTGGGCACAGTGCACACCTCTGAGCACACATGCATGCAGGGGGCGTGTGCAAGACAATCACTAGAGATGCTCGGAGATCACGTGTGTTGCTCACACAGGTGCTCATGGACAGAAAGCACCCAAATGTCCATGACTATGCATGGGGATGTGTTCAGCATCCCCTGGAAGGTGCGAAGGTGTGCCTCGAGTGTGTCTGTGGCTGGGTGTCCTTGGGGCAGAGTCTGAGATAGGAACTTGGCTACCTGCAGTTTGTTGAAGCAGCGCTCTCAGGGGTGCCAGGAGCAAGACTGTGGTCCCAGGCAGAGACGGGTTTGGCTTGAACTGTGGCTCGGAAAGGGGCTCAACCTGGAGCACCACAGAGCTCTTCTCGCCTGGAAGCAAGGGGCCTGGTGTTTCTACCACCTTAGCCATCAGTCATTGGCTGGGGGAAGCCTTTTCCCTCTAGCATGGCCAATTCCATGGAGGAGGTGGCTGCTGGGGATGAGGGTGCTGCTGGTCAAAGAGCCTGGGTGGGCTCAGTCGGCATTTACCAGAGTGAGTACCCCTGCCCGTGGCCGTGCCCAGATACCCCTGGGATGCAGACAGGGCAGAGTGAGCTTGTATCAGCAGACACATGCCTGCACCTGCTCCCGGGGTCACACAGATGCTCGCATTCTGCATGGCCTCAGGGCCTGCCTCCCCAGAACCCTCTTGGCCTGCATCCGTCCTTTCCAGGCACACATAGGAATTTTGGCTCAAGAACTAGGCCTCCCCTAGTCCAGGAATAGCCTTTGGCATGACCCAAGTCCCTTCCTCTCTCTTTGGTCACAGAGAATCTAGAGAGGAAGGTCACTGGGTCCCAGGAGAGGCCAGGCTTTTGGGCAGCTGGCTGTTCCTTGTGTCATGAACCAGACAAACTCCACTCTGCCCGTGAGGGCACCCAGTGGGCAGAGGCGAAGCCTTGCCAGGCGGTGGGCCTCACCTGCATCCTCACCACCAGCATTGCTCCTGGAGAGGGACGTAGCCAGCCTTGGGAGTGGCGCTGAACTCGTGGCCCTGAGGATCATCTCAGGTCATGAGATGGTGGGAAGGGACTTCTGGGACTCCCTCCAAGATGGGAAAGGGCCCCTTTGGAGGAAGTCTGGGGGGGGATCTCTCCACACTGTTGTAGGTCTAGCCTTGTGGAGAAACAACTTATGGCTGGGAAATGAGCTATTCATTTTGCCTCTGAATTGCAGACCCATTTCCATTTTTATAAGCTGGGATATGAAGGAGAAAAAGGAAATTACAAGGAAACCTTGGATTCATGAAATCCACCTAGAATCCAAATAAACAAACAAACAAACCAAAAGCCCAGTGTTTTCATCACTGCTCAGTCTACCTTCCTTTCTTGGATCTCCCCACAGCCCAGGGAACCTCTTCTCCTGATTTCCTGATCTGGGACTCTTGTCTCTGCAGAAACCACTCAGAACCCCCTCCTCCAAGGGGTCCTCCCAGGTTTTCCCACCTGTAGGGTGATGATGCGAGGTGTGCGTTAGGGAGTCCTGGAGGGCAGGAAGGGCACAGCTGGAGCCCAACCCGGGACTCCCTGCCAACCTGCCAAACGGCCCCTGAGTCTGCCCTGTTCTCCCATGCAGCACAGGCAGGCAGAGGCAGAGGGCGAGGGCTGGGAGTATGCCTCACTCTTTGGCTGGAAGTTCCATCTGGAGTACCGCAAGACAGACGCCTTTCGCCGCCGCCGCTGGCGCCGCCGCATGGAGCCCCTGGAGAAGACGGGGCCTGCAGCTGTATTTGCCCTTGAGGGGGCCCTGGTATGTGGCCATGCCTTTCTGGGGTTGATGGGGTGCAGCATGTTTTCCCAGGGCTGTTTAATGCTGACGCAGGGGAGGTGCAGGGGACCCCGGGATGGGACTGTGAATTTGGTCCTCTGGGGTTGCATGTGGGGACAGGGACATCACTCTTGAGTATTCTCCTGAGACAGAATAGCTCATTTCTTGGCACCAGAAGACCCGCTACTACTTTGGCAATTGAGGTGGGAGCAGGGAGAGGGCCTGGACTTCTGGTGCTTTGACCTGTGACTGAGGCCAAGGGACCTGGCTCCTCTGAAGAGGCTGGCTGGCCTGGGGATGGGCCTTGGAGGCATTGGCCTGGGCCAGGGGAGTAGCCAGAGGCATTCAGAGACCCTGAATGTCCTCATATGGACTTGGATCCTCCTGAGGCAGAGGCTGTCTCATGGGCATCCCAGGAATCTGGGGAGAGAGGTGCCTTAGAGACCATTTCCCAGAGCTAGTGGAGTGAGGGTCAGATCAAAGTTATCCAGGGTCTGGATGATGTGTTCCGCAACAAAGGTGTGCTCACACTTCCTGGACGGACTGAGTGGGGACATTTGGGACCAGGGGATGGCCTGTCCCTTGCTCTGTTGGTCTGGGGATTTCCAGAGTTGGGGGTGAGATGCCCAGGAGGAGATGTCACCTCTGAAATCCACATAGGACAGCCTGCCCCCTGGGTGAGGGAGGGGGCTTTGTGCTGTGACCCACGGGAGTAGGTCTCACCAGCTTAACTGGCTAATGGAACCTGAGTGTGTCTTTGTGAGCCCGCTGTGTGTGTATGTGGGTACATATAAGTGTTTGGTCTGGGTGAGGAGCAGTGGGTCTTAGCCTTCAGCTAGGGAGTACAGGGGGGAGGGCCCCCCGACCTGATGGGATGGCTACAGAGAAAGGAGCTGAAGCCAGCAGTGGCCCTGAGGGGGCATGGGCAGGGCCTGGAAGCTCCATCGCTCCCAGGACCTACTGGGGGGGCAGGTCCAGGGGTGACAGTATGGGAGATGGAAACTTCTTGGGGCCAGGTGATGTCAGAGGCTCTGGAGGGAGCCCCTCTTGGGTTTGGGGGCCAAGTGGTAGGGAGGCTGGAAGGAGAGGGCAGAGCTCTGGGCCCGTGAGCTGGTGCTCAGGCTGGGGCGGTGCCGGGGCGGGGAGCAGGGGGTTGGAACTGCCACCCAGGCTGAAGCAGCCGCAGCCGGGGATCTCTTTGTCCTGTCAGAAGGGTCCTGTCAGAAGGCTCTGGCACAGGGCAGCATGGGGCGGGGTGGGGGTGGGCTTGTGTGGCTCCCACTGAGGGGTGGGGAATAAAGACCTTGGCAGACCTCAGGGGCAGGGCCAGGTCTGAGGGTGCTGCCCGCTAAGGAGCCAGGGCTTGTTTTCATCAGATAGAAATGCAGCTGAAGTGGGCTGAAGAGAGGAAAAAAGCTTAAGGCTCAGATTGCTGGGAATCTGATTCACCACGAGGTGAATCAGGCATCAGGCCTGGCAGGAGCCAGGGGCTCACACAGTGTCCCTGGGACTCTGTGCTTCTGCCTCGCTCCGCGGTCTTGGCCCCATTCTCACACCGGCTCATTCCATGTGGTGGCAAAGATGGTGCCCTTGACGGAGGCCTTTACAGCCAGCAGAGCCCAGCCGGCCTTCTCTCTTTCCTCACCGCTGGAGTCCCCAGAGGGGCGAGCACACTTTCTCAGGGAGGCCAGTGCCGTCTTGTGTGCGACTGACCAGCTCTGCTGGGCCCCGTGCCCACACCCGTGCCTGAGCCTGAGGGCGAGGAACGGAATGTTCGGATTGGCTGTCTTGGGTCATGCCCCCGTTTTCTTTGTGGTCGACAGCCCCACCAGGTTGGGGAGAAGAGCATCTGAAAAGGAAACAAGGCTGAACAGTGCTGGGTACAGAGTGCAGACCACAGCACTCTTGAAGGAGCAGGAGGGAGCAAGTGTGGGCTGCCGAGGAGGGCAGGAGCGCGCTGGTCAGAGCTGGGTTTAGGGCCCTCCTCAGGTAGCCATGGAGGCCGGCTGGGGAGGGAGAGCCTTCCATCACGAGACCCCCAAGAGGCTTGGTTAGAGATCTGGGAGGGGTGACCATCTGGGGTGGGAGCCGAGGGACTGGGGTGGACGAAGGTGGAGTGGCAGGGCTTGGGGAGGGAAGGGTCAAACGGGTGTCAGAGGCTCCGCTGGGTGGACGGTAGGGCCACTCCCCTCACCAGGCTGTGGGGTGGCGTGGGCCTGGGGCTGCGATGAGTTCACGGTTGGCCCTGGCGAGTGTGACACACACACGGTGAAGTGCTGTGTGAGGAAGATGGATCTGGAGGCCGCCTGCCAGGCGGCCCAGGGCAGGGAGGCCGGGGGCGTGGGGGGCTGAGCGTCAGCTGCAAGGGGAGGGAGGGGGCTGGGAGGAGAGAGGGCGCCAGGCCAGAGGTGGCCAGAGACACGCGGATGGAAGCATGGACGGCTCCGGCGCTGGCGGGGATCAAGGGGAAGAAGACGAGCGAGGCTGGGGGACCCACTGCCAAGCTTTCATGGCTCGCTGACGGAGAGTGAAGGCGGGCATTTCCCAGAACTGAGAAACCAGTCCATTTACTCTTTACGTGGGAGAAAATGTGAGGGAACACTGAAATCAAATGTCAGGTCAAGTGGGAAGGTGACTGGTAGTGATGCAGATGTAAGCCGCCTGTGATCTGTGGAAGAAATCAGGACGGTGAAGCCTGGAGTCCTGGGGGAACTTTGCTAATATAGGGAGCTAGAGGCGGACAGTGGTCAGAGTGGCTGGATCCGTGAAGACTGGAGGACACAGTCTTTAGGTGTGACCAGCATTTGGACAGGGCCACAAGCCTATTGGGTAGGAACTGACTAGATCACTCTACTTGAGCCAATGACCACCCCTCATCAGCATGAGAGCACGCATGCGCACGCGTGCACACACACACACACACACACACACACACACACACACACACACACACTGTCCTTCCATGGACAGTTTACATGCCTCCTGCCAGGACCAAGGATAGCCTGAGTTCCCATTCCTGAGTCTGCTGTTCTTTATCCCGGGGAGAACTGATGCTCTAGCATCAGGGCAGATGGTTGGGTTTTCTGGATGTCAGGACCAATCTAATTGTTCCAGGTCCTGGCCTTTGCCCCCTGGTCACTGATGCCTGCTGATTCCCTTGGCAGGAGTGTGGAAGTGGGTGGGTGAAGCTTCTGAATGGCACCAGTTTGGTGTGAATTCTGCTTCCGCTGCTTCCACTATGAATAGGTTACTTGTCTCTTTAGCAACTGTTACCTTACTTATGAAAATCACTACATCCATGGGTCCTTGTAAGGAATGAAGACATAACCCATGTAAAGAAGTGTTTCTCAGTTGTAATGAACTTAGGACCCATCTAGGGATTTTGTTAAAATGCACACTTTTGATCTGATATCTGGGTGGGGCTCAAGAGTCTTCATTTCTAACGGGCCTCCAGTGATGCTGATGTTGCTGATCTCAGGACCACATCTTTGAATAGCCAGGATGTCAGCTGCATAGTACATCCTGAAGATGAGGGAGGCAGTGACATCGGCCCCCTACTTGAATGAATGCCCCTCTGGGGGAGGGGGGCTGTCTCTTTCTGGCTGAAAGTGTGTGGCCAGGGTCCTAGAGAGGGAGGCAGGGAAAGGTGACATGTCCTTTCTGCTCCTTTGTGGGAGAAGGTGATCTTTTCTTCTAGTGATCTGCCTGATGGACCTGGCTCATGGGAAATCCCGGTCTGATTAGGAAGAGGGATATTCACATCTGAATGCAAATAAACCCAACAGAATCTGCATCTTTGAAGTGCAGACTTCAAAGTAATAGCATCTAATGAGGAGAGCTTCTTGGAGGCAGCCCTGGGGAGGCAGAGCTTGGAGGAATCCAGGACTGTGGGTGGTGGCCAGGTGGCCTTCCTGGTAATCTGACATTTCTGGATGTCTAGGCCCAAGGGCCAGGCCTGTGGCGCCCCCTCGCCTCCTACCGCCCATCCCCTGGCCCATGAGTCCACCAGCAGGCTGGGCCTCGCTTGCCAGCTCCCCTCCTGAAGACGTCTCGCTGGAAGGCAGGCCCTGTCTGCTCATTAGCACGGGCAGCCTTTCCCTGAAACCTTCTGCCGGGGCCAAGCCTGGCTCCCTCTGCGGAGCGGGAGGCCCTGGCTCTGTCTGCTAATCGTCTGCTGTCTCCATCGCGAGCATTATTTTATTTTCGTATTATTCTTTTTCCAGCTAATATCCTGGCATTCCCAAAGACACCGGGTTTCATAATCTTCCTGGCGTTCCCAGGGAGCTGGGAAGCAGAGCACAAAGCTGCTATTATAGCGTGTTCCATCCAGCCTCCCTCTCCTCGCCCCACACCCCTTGCTGCCGCCGCCGCCGCCACCACCACCGGCTCCGACCCAGTCACCCCCTCCCGTCGCCACGGGCCTTTCTGAGAACCCTGGTGACGGCTGCTGGGGATGAGCTCACAGAATCCATCCTGTGGCCCTTGCCCTGGGCCTGCCCTCCTTGTGCGAGGGTTTTTCCAGAGCCCTGTCTGCGCTCGGCCTGCAGAGTCTGGAAGGGTTTTCTGAGATGCCCGAGCCTGGGCAGGGAGAGGAGGAGATGCAGATTCGGATGCGTGTGCTCCTCACCTGGGAGATTTTTAGAGCTGGAAGGAGCGTTCATGTTCGGAAGCACTCTCCACCTGACTGCTTGACATTGGGTGCGGAGCTGCGAGTGTGCACGTGTGATCCGTGTGCATGTGTGTCTGATGCATAAGCACGTGTGTGATGGGTATGGCTGTATATGGTGTGTGCAGTGTATGTGTGTCTGTGTTGGGTATGGGTGAGGCCTGTGAGTTTCTCCAGTTCTCAAGAAAATCTAGGCTCTCAAAGAGGGTAAGAATTACTAAAGTCTATTTTTGCCTTGTGCCAAAGACCAGGTTGAGAGCTGTATGTTTGTTGTCTCATTTCATCCACGCAGTGACCCCAGAAGGCTGGATTTTATGATTATACCCATTTTATAGTTGGGGAGACGGAGGTTCCAGAACTACGCTGATAGCCAGGTGTGGCTATTTAAATTTACATTTAAAGTGATTAAAATAAGAAAATTCAGCTCTCCAGTCACACTGGCCACATTTCAAGAACTCAACTGCCACACCTGGCTAGAGGCTACCACTGGACAGTATAGAACAGTTCCGTCTTTGTGGAAAGTTCTGTTGGACAGCGCAGCTTAGAACTCTGAGCCCTAATGTGACCCCAGAAGAAACTGGGGCCTGAGAAGGCGTTTGCCCTGCAGCACAGTGTGGGTCAGTTCTGGAACCAAGGCCAGAACAGCTGGCTCCCCAGGTTCATCTCCCCACTGCTGTTGGGCATGAAGTCCTCCCCCATTGAGGACCCTTGAGTGGGGTCCCAGGGAGCTTCCTGTGTGGCTGGAGCTCTGGGCAGTGTGCAGCCCCCTTCTCATCTTGTAGCCAGGCAGCGTGCCCTCCCTGGGGCAGTCGGCAGCACTGACTGCGGCCATGAAGCCTCCAGGCAGTTGGCAGGACCTTGTCTCTCTGGGTCCTGATCTGAAGTGCGGAGGACCCATAGAGACAGAAATCCCCAGCCCCAGTCAGGGGAGTTGGAAATGCTCGGAAGGGGGTCAGGGAGAGGTTGGTGCCAGAGAGGAGTAATTTGGGGTTTGAACTGGATGAAAAGGAGGTCAGATGTGGGTGGGGAGGGCAAGGCCCACCTCTGGACCTGGATGAAATCAGGCGTTGTGCGCAGGGCACCTCAGCATACTTTCTAGAGTGGGTACTTTGAGCAAGGGAAGCTCCCGGGAGGTGAGAGGCCTTGGCCACTTAATAAGGCTGGGTGTGTGGGCCACTGGAAGGTGGCGCCATGTCTCTTGAATGTCCTCGCGGAGCACTTGTTACCGCTGGTATTGTGCTGTGGGGAGAGTTGAGGGCTGCCGGCTCCCTCCTCTGGTCCTCCTGCTCCCTGCATAGAGGGACCACCTGAATGAATCCTCCAAATACATGGACTTCGGGTCTACCTTGCTCAAGAGCTGGATGCTGAAGCCTGCGTGTGTCTGTTGAAATGTGTGTGTCCATGGACCTGAGACAGAATGTCAGCACAGAGGCAGGCCTGGACTGGGTGTTACAGTGGGGTGAATGTGACAAGTGTCCCCCATGAGTGTCATTATACATGCATGAGAGTCTGCATCCACATTTGCTAGGGTGACCTTATAATTTATCATCTGGTCTGCATGCATGCTAGGTCACTGCAATCATGTCTGACTCTTTGTGAGACCCTGTGGACTGTAGCCCGCCAGGGTCCTCTGTCCATGGGGATTCTCCAGGCAAGAATACTGGAGTGGGTTGCCATGCCCTTCTCCAGGGGATCTTTCTGACCCAGGGATTGAACCTGCAGCTATCTCCTATATTGGCAGGAGGGTTCTTTACCGCTAGCGCCACCTGGGAAGACCATTGTCTGGTCCAGAGACTTAAAATTCATGCTGGAAAACAGGCCTAAGCTCGGACCATTCCAGGCCAACCAGGATGTACAGTTGTCTTGACTACGGAGGCACTCTGGCATGGCCTAAAACCCATTTGAGTGTGCTCTGCAGACTTCAGAGACCTGAGAAGCCTGGAGGGACACACACGTACACACAAACACAGACACTCGCGCCAGCCCACACGTGGCATTGTGGATTCTCCAGGTTTCCTAATTCCACTCTCAAGTTCCCGGGGGGCCCGCCAGTAGCTTTGTAAGGAGTTTCACAGCTGCTTTTAAGCCCTGGCTCCAGCTGTAAATTAAATGGGGTTGCACATTCGCCTGGGATTCCACTTAAGGTTGCAATCAGCCCTGATTGGGAAGGGAGGGCCATGTGTTCCAGAGTTTCCTCTTTTACAGGGTTCTCCTCCTCTGGCCTGGCCTGCGGGCCTGTGTGGGGTTTCCCTGGAAGCTGGGGCAGGGCAGCCAGGGCAGGGACATGGGTGTGGACTCCCCAGGGCCTGACTTGGCACTTAGTCCCATCCTACCCAGATCCCTGCTCAGGTGCTGAGTTCTGATAGGGAAGCAGGAGCTGGGAAGAGCCCTGAGGGGGTCCTGGGAGATCCTGGGCTCTGCCAGCGAATTTCCCAGGCCACCTGGGGGAACACATGAATCTCCAAGGCCTCAGTTTTCTCACTTAACTTATGGAGGTGATAACAACACAGCAAAAATAACCACCTCCCCTACAGAGCAGGTGCTGGCAAACAGTGGCCCGCTGGCCAAGTCCGGCCCTCCGCCTGCTGGTGTAGACAAGGCTATGTTAGCACAGCCATGCTCGTCCTTGCGCACATGGTCTGTGGCTGTGGTCTTGCCTCTACAGCCACTGAGTGGCTGCAGCAGAGCCTACATGCCTGGCAAAGGCAAAGGTATTTACCCTCAGGCCCTATTGGGAGAAAGTTGGACAGCTGTTCTAGGGCACGCGCTGAGTGCCAGGCAGTGCCCTCTGCCCTGTCCATGTGTTATCTCCTTTAGGCCTCCTGACAATCCTAAGAGGTAGGTTTTTATCAGTGCTCCCATTTTACAGAGGAGCAAACTGAGGCACAGAGAAAAGAAGTCATAATTCTTTTAGTGGTATTTCCTCAAGTAGTAATTCTTGTTCACACCTGAATATTATGAAAAGTCTTACGGATGAGGGTGGGGTTGTGCAGGGCTTAGTGCACTCTTCTCTGTGTCACCGTGTGTTGTTCGTGTGTCCCAGCAGAGCCTAAGGTGAAGAATGGTCCTGGCGGGTCACCTGAGGCCTGTCTGTGTTACAACTGGCTCTCTGCAAAAAACACTCAGAGAACAAATCCAGCTCTATTTGTAGCATTTGCTGATATGCTGTAACTGTCCGTGCCATGGCCAATGTCAGGCTATCAATGTGAAGTCACAGAACGTGGGTATGGGAGGAGACAGGCACAGCATACTGTCGCACAGCATTTATACAGAGTTTCCATCACACAGACACGCTAGATGGAAAGCACGTCAGGAGCAGGTTCACAAAGGTCGTGGGGTAATTTAGAAGTGATGAGTTTGAGGATTTATTACCTTTCTTTTAAAAATAATTTCTAACGTTACACGTTCATATGATTTAAGTTTTACAAATGGCTGTGTTTAACAAACGGCTTGCATATGTCCGGAGATTTAATGATCTCTCCTGAGTCATGCCAGCCGGCTTCAGCGCCTGCCGCTCTTGAGGGTTTCCTGATTCTGTCTACTTAAAGAAAGAGATGGGGGCTCCCCATCGCAGCACCCTTCCTGTTGGCTCTGTCACCTGAACTCTTTGGATCCATCCTACAAAGGAATTGAGTCCTTCCCATAAAGTGGGGGCGGGGTGTGGCTGGCCCCTGACGCCCACATGCTTGACTCTGCTGGAGCAGGGTCTCCCTGGGGGCCCCTGGAGCCACCTCGGAGGCTCCACCGTTTCCTGACCGCCGTGAGCGTGGCTTCTGTGGTTCTGTCCCCCACTTACTGAGCCCTGTGGAGACCTGCTGCTCAGCTTGTGTCTTTTTGCTGCATCCACCTTGACTCTGGCCCCTTCTGCTCCTCCCTGCCTCCACTTTATAGATCCTGAACCAGACTTCCGGGTCCTGTGTGGGGATGTGAATGTTGTCAGAGGAAGGACGCATGTGTGTGACAGCCCATGCGCAGAAAGGCTTTCAGAAACACCAGCGGTCTGGTGCTTGGTCTTGGATCCCCTTTAGGTGGGTCAAGGAGTCCCCTTCGTAGGCTCTTGTTTCCACAGAACCTCCCGATCTCCTCTCGGCGTGGTGGTCGGGATCCCGGGACATCCGCCTTCAGCAGAGAAGGTGGGCTTGGCCGCTAGCTCAGGGGCTGGCCTGGAGGAGCTGGGTATACCTGGGAAGGAGCGTTCCTCACCCTCCTGAGCTCAGGCACCTTCAGGGAGCCGTGGCCGCCAGCAGGGCAGCCGCGGGTTGGAGGCCGCCCAGTCCCTGGGTGAGCAGCAGGCTCCCTCCCACAGCTAGCCCCAAGACCGAGTGCGTGGCCACAGACCGCGTGGCTGCCAGCGCCAGCCTGGGAGTCACATCGGCATGAGCTATGGAGGCAGGAATGTGACTGTGGGAAACCCAATGCCCCAGGCCTGGCCTGGGGAAGAGTGTCAGGGTGGAGTGGGGGTGAAGGTGGGTGGGTGGGACCCAGGCCGTCAGCTGCTCCTGAAGCCTGGCTCTGCTCAGGGCTCTGTCCGAGTGAGAGCACAAGGAAGCCAGCCCTACTTCTCCCAGCTTTGCCCTGCCCTGGCCTCGCTCCAAGTCTTCCCTGATCTCAAGGCGGGCGGCGGGGGGAAGGGGCAGGCCTTCAGCATGCTGCTGTTCCCCCTGTTCAGCACGCTTCTTCTTTCACCTCCTCCTGGAAGCCTTCCTGAACAGGCCCTCCCCAGGGTCCACTCTGTTCCATTCCACCCTACAGATGTCCCCTCCTGGGGTGTAAGTGAGCCTACACCCCGCTCTTTCTCTGAGCGCCATGAGAGTGTGAGGTGCTGTCTGATGCAGTTTCCTTCCCTTTTCCTGGGACCGTAGACCCGAGTGCTGTGCACATACCTTAGGGTGGGGATGCTGGTGATTCATGTGATAAATCTTTGCTGGATGCTTACCAAGTGCCAGACGCTGGGTTGGGTGCCAGGGGATGAAGAAATGTGCATGCCTTACTTACACGCATGGACAGATGGGTGCAGCAGAGATGGCTGGAGAATCTAGGTAGGGGCTGCTGCTGAAGGCAGGGTAGTAGTCAAGGAAGTGTCCAGGCCTCTGATGACTGAGCTGAGGAAAGAACTCAAGTTAGCTTGTCTGGAGGGCATTCCAGGTGGTGAGAACAGCCAGGGCAAAGGTCCTGTGGCGAAGGGATGGTGGTGGATCCAGAGTTAAAGTCAGAGGACTGGGATTAAGGGTGGGAAGGTATTGCTTAGCATGAGACTGGTGAGATGAAAGAGTTAAACTGGCACCACTGAATCTGATTGTGTGCCAGGTACCTGTCCGGGGCCATGGGTACATTTCATTTAATTTCCACCAGTGACTCTCAGCTGAGGACAATTTATAAGCCACATCTACCCCCAGGGGACATTTGACAGTGTTTGGAGATATTTTTGGTGGTTACAGTGGAGGGCTGGGGGCAGCTATGGGCACCTAATGTGTAGCTGCCAGGGATGCTGCTAAACATCCAATGCACAGGACAGCCCCCGTAACAAAGAGTTAGGGAGCCCCAAATGTCAGTAGTGCCAAGACTGGAAACCCCCTCATTTGCCTCAGTAGCCCATCAAGGTGAGTGTTACCACGACGGCCACTTCATGGTGAGGAATCAGAGTTTCAGGAACTGGACTTCCTGGTGGCATCCCCAGCTGCCTCCTCTGACCCACGCGGTAAGCTCCAGGCACCTTCCCCCCACCTTCCCGGTGCCTGACGTGGAGCTCGATGCCCCGGGGCTGACAGCCTGATGTTCTCTATGTCGGCGCTTCAGGGCCTGTCAAATGAATGAGTGGCCCTGATGGTCTACTCTACACACACGCACTGCAGTGTCAGGGAACTGCAGGTCGCTTTTCTGCCACACGGTGGTTACCTGTGTGTGCCATCGTTTGCCTATGTTGAGAAGAGAGCAATGACAATCCCTGTTGTGAGGTGGTAAGGTGTTGGCAGGATTCGGAGGTGAGGACGGTTGCTGAGGCTGGCAACTTGGGTCATCTCTGCTGAACTTGATCTTCGCTTCTCCTTTCTGCCGCCACCATTACTATCTCAGGGTATCCATCCCTCAAATCAGTCTCCACCCAGAAATTTTCTTTAGCCCCAAATAATTCTCTCCAGAAAACGGGTGATTATGAGATAGGAGAGGCACTCACAGAGACGGGGACTCAAACCTGGATTTTATTCCGTGATCAGTAAACGTTTGCCGAGGGCTTCTCTGTGCCAGGCGTTGTAGCAGGCACTGGGGACACAGCAGTGCCCTTGTGGAGCCTGCATTCTACAGCCCGGAGAGACAAGAAACAAAAGTATTCATATAGCTAACGTGCAGGGTAGTAAGTGCTGTGAGGGAAAGGAAAGCTGAATAAGAGAGCAGAGGGCTGTTTTGTGGCATTGGGGTGTGTGGGGTGGGTGTGCGATGGTGTGGATGTGGGTGTGGTTTTTTGACATTTGGGCAGGGATGGCCTCTCTGGGGAGGTGACATTTGATGTCTCCACAAGCAGCAGTACCTCTTTTCCAACTTGAATGTGGGAAAGACCTGGCACAAACTACGTGTTTAATAAACACAAGCGGAATGTCAGAGGGGAGGGCAGGCGGGAGGGAGATGCTTCCCAGAAGTTCCCAAACCAGCTTTTCATGAGGCTTCATGGTTTGCTTTGAGAGAAATCCCCTGAACATGAGCTGTGCATGTCCACACGTGAAGGCCCAAAGTACTCTTCCAAGTGGAAAAGGCGTGGCATTGGATTATCTGTATTAATGCACAGGTCGAGCCCCTGACCTGGGCGATGGGCTGGCCTTCATCATCAGCTCTCCCCAGAAAGGTGTGTGCGCATTTGTTCATTCATTCCCTCTTCCTCCAGTTACTCCTTGAGCACCGCTGTGGGTGAGGGGTCTGCTGGATGCTGGGTGTATGGTGGGAACTGCCCAGAGCTCTCTGTGGGAGGGGCAGAGAAGGAAATAGAAATTTACAGTGGAAGGTGATATATGTAACAAGGGAAAAATGTGGGGTTCTGTGGGAGCACTTGGGAGGTGCCCAGCTCCCAGCAAGGTGACCTTGAAGGTGAGACTGTACATCTGAGGAAAAAGGCAGGGAAAGGGTAGGGCAGAGAGAAAGCTGTGCAAGAGGCCTCGGGTGAGAGAGGGGACCCTGGGGTTGGTCTGAGTGTGAGGCGGTGGGGCTCTGGGCCTGTGGGAGTGAGTGTCCTGAGCGCTGCAGACTCAGAGCAGAGGCTGCACCCAGACTGGGAGGAGGGCTGGCCCCCACTCTGCTTGCAGGGTCTTAAGGGGACGCGTCAAGGGCCCAGGTACCCCTGGGAGGGTCACTGGGCCGGAGGATGTAAAGACACCGGCTGCTATGCGGATAGAGTTCTGCCCAGTGTGGAAACCAGGCTGACTTCAGGACTGGAGCTCCTCGGGGACACTCAGCTTAGCGGGGGCCTCTCAGCCCAGCTCTAGGTGTGTCTGTCGTCCTGGTTTGCCCAGCTTCTTTCCAGCAGCCCCAGTCTGTCTTTTTGAGTGGGAGTGGGGAGGGGAGGGCGGAGGCAGGGCCACCCTGGGCAGCAGATGGGGGTGGGGGTGGACAGAGGCCCTGTGCCCCAGGGTGGACAGCTGCAGGCCCCTTCTGGAGGCTGGGCAGGTGGAGGAGCCTCAGCAGTGTGAAGGCTGTTCCTGGAGGAGCGGTTCTCCCTCTGAAGGGTGTTGGTGCCGGGGCCTGCCGTGGGCCAGGACTGAGCTGCTTCTGAGGCATCTGGCCCCAGCCTTCTTGGAAACCCCAGGGAGGAAGACGTGTTTTTTCATCACAGGCAGGCAGCCGTGCCTTTGGACTGAGACCCAGAAAGTGCTGCCAAAGCCCCAGGCACATGCCATTCAGTGGGGCATGGACGGTCCTTATAGGTCCCCGAGGGAGAGAGGAATCATGGGGCCCGTGGCCGCCAGAGGTCGCTTCCCTCCTGACGCTCACCCCAGCGCCCTTCTTGTAAGTGGAGTGCATATGTGTGTGTGGCTGGCCGAGATGAGGGGCTACAGAGTCCCTCCAAACTCTCCCCCCGCCACCACCCCAGGTGTATGAGCTGCTGGGGGCGCTGAGCCTTGTGGCACCTGGGGGCTGGCCACACCCTGTTTCTAGCTTCCTGACCTGCTTTCCTTGGTGTCCCTGCACCTGAGGGGCCCCAAGCCTGGCCCCACCTGTGGCCCTGTGGACCCTGCGACCAGACCCGTTAGCTGTTGGGCTTGGCACGGGTGGTGGCAAGGCCGGCGCTGCAAGGCCGGGCTCATAGCTGCCGAGAGCGAGGATTGCAGATGTGGTGGCTTTTGGGTTCTCACCTGTCTGCTGTGTGACACCCCTCCCTGCTCTCCTCTGTGTATGCATGCATATGTGTGTGTGTGTGGGTATGTGTGTGTAGAGAGAGACTGCCTGCTTGACTCACCGATTTTGATTTCTGCCCAGGACTGTGGCTTTGTGCTGAAATGTCCACTTTTCCAGCTCCTGGAATAATTTTGAATAAATACAGGATATATGAATACCACCCCTGAGCACAATTACTGCCTTCATAGTTTATGACCTTTACCCTCACCCCATCCCAGGCTTTATTTCTCTCATAAGATCATTAATAGCAAATATTTATTGATTTATTATGTGCCAAGTTGTGTGCCAATGCAGCATATAATTTATCTTCTTAATAATCAGGCAGCCCTATGAGATAGACACTGTAGAACTCTCCCACACTTACAGATACTTGGGGCTTCCCTCGTGGCTTAGATGGTAAAGAATCTGGCTGCAGTGTAGGAGACCCAGGTTTGATCCCTGGGTCAAGTCAGAAAGATTCCCTGGAGAAGGAAAGGGCAACCCACTCCAGTATTCTTGCCTGGAGAATTCCGTGGACAGAGGAGCCTGGTGGGCCACAGTCCATGGGGTTCCGAAGAGTAGGATGTGATTGAAGGGGACAGGTATCCAGGGAGGCCTCTTGGACCAGAGGCCTGGAGCTAGGCCCTGAGGGTAGGCATGGTTTGGAGAGGAGGAACACGTCAGTTGGCCGTGCCTCTTATATTTGGAGGTGCGGGTGGGGGTGGGGGTGTAGCTTCAGGGCCTGGGGAGAGGTGGAGATTCCTGGGAACTGGCTGCTGCCTGGTAGAGGGCAGGGTGGCCCAGCAGAAAGGCCTTGGGGAGTGGCTACTCTGGGTGGGCCTGGGTGGGGTGAAAAGGCCATGGTAAGGGACGCTGGGTTTTCTTTCAAGGGTGGGTGTGCTTGGATGTTGGGAAGAGGGACTGGGGCAGATGACAGTGTGGGGAGAGGGGAAGGGCCATGCAGAGGGAGTGGATGGCCTAGGAAGGCTGTCCAGCTCTCCCTGGCCCTTCTGCTGGGCTCCTGCCACAAGAGGCTGGCGGAGCTGATGTTCTAGAAGGCCAGGTCTGGAAGGGTGGGCTGCTGTGTGATTGGCACGTTTCTTGTTTTTGTGGGGTCCTTGACTCCTGCTGGGGCTCATCCTTGATGAGGGGCTGCCATTTGGCAAAGGTGGTGGTGGAGGGATGCAGGGCAGCGTGCCGTGTGGTCCAGGGAAGGTGATTTATGGCCCAGTGGTTAGAGCCCAGTGCCAACGAGGACGGGGGTGGGGACTGAGCATCTAGCTTGATGCAGAGCTTCTGAGCCTGTGTGTAGACACCCCCCCTCCACCTCGTCCCCAGGCTCAGGTTCCTCTGACCCTCAGCACAGTGGGAGTTGGTAAGAGGTGGGAGAGGACCCAGTGCAGCTTCTCTCCAGAGTTGGGGACCCAGCTGCATGCCTGTGTGTCCCCACACCAGCCCTGTGTCCAGGCAGGGGAGGACAGAGATGCTGTTTGAGGCCCTCCAAACTTGGGCTCCCCATAACCCCTCAGCCTGGGCTGATCCCCAGTGGATTCCACCCTACTCCCACCTGCACCCCAGAGAGCCCCTTGAGTCTTTCCTTCCATCAAACTCTAACCTCTTGGGTTGGAACAAAACTCCCTTCTGGCTTGTCTGGTCTCCGCTAGAAAGGAAGAGGCTTTTCCCCATGGACTCGACATTGGGGTCTGGAGTGCAATTAAAGTGTTAGGCGGTGAGGGGCCTTGTCTAAAGGACCCTGGAGACCTGCCTGTCTGAGCCGGTCTCCCCACCACCCCAGCCTTTGGGGTCAGAATCTGCTGTGACCAGCTCTGTGTCTCCAGGGTGGCATGGTGGATGACAGAAGTGAAGATTCCGTGTCCGTCTCCACCTTGAGTTTTGGTGTGAACAGACCCACGATTTCCTGCATCTTTGACTGTAAGTGATGTTTGGAGGTATCTACAGGGGTGACACGGATGGGTTACCCTTACATTCCTGGTTGTGCGGGTTACGGACACGTGTGGGGGCTGTGGAGAACTGAGTCTGTGTGCTTTGTTGGTGGGTCCGAGTCGTGTGTGTGTCCATGTGTGGTGTATGTGTCAACGCTAAGCCTGAAGTCCAGCGGTCAAGGCACTATGCATTCTGACTGTCCCTGTGGTTCATGTGACCCCTCCCCCCTCCCCTGCCCTCTCCCCTGTGCTCACCAGGGCCCAGGACATGTTGTTTTGTGGCTCCGCCTTTGGGCTGTGGTCGGCTCTCCTGATCCTGAGAATGTAGCACACGGAGTCTCTGTCGTCCAGCCCCTCTGTCCACCGCTTTCCTAGAGAGACACGCCCCCACCCCCAGCCCCAGATCCCGTCCCCCCAGGCCCCTCACTTGGCATCTGTTTCTTCTCTGGTGCAGATGGGAACCGCTACCATCTACGCTGCTACATGTACCAGGCCCGAGATCTGCCTGCAATGGACAAGGACTCTTTTTCTGGTAGGTGGGAGGAGTGGGGAGAGCTGGGGACCAGGGACTGAGAGCTGGGAACAGTCGTAGGGCCTTCAGACCACAGGGAACGTGGCCCGGGCTTCCCCTGTGTCGAGGGTGGGGGCACTGTGTTTGTTGGGTGGGGCTGCTGTCAGCCCACTGTGTCTCCTGGTGGCAGGGGCCTGCTTGACCCTTCTGTGGGGTTTGGCCCCTGAAAGCCCCTCGGGCCTTGGCCCTGGGACACCCCTTTTTCTGGTCTTCTGCAGCTTCCTGCTCCACCTGTTCCTGCTCAACCACCTCACTGCCCCCGAGCCTGATGCCCCCGAGAAATTCTGTGTGTGTTCTCTTCTTTGGGCACTGGGGTCCTCCCACCAACCCAGGAATAGCTCATGTCAGGGAAACTTCCAGTTGCCAGAAGCCCCTTATACCCAGCCATATTTTCGGTGTCTCACCTGGAAGACTCACCGCAGTTCATCTTGTCCAAAACGAACTCCATGGGCCCCCTTCCCCCAGATCCGGACCCACCTTTACTCCCTCCCTCGGTCCTGGCATCACTTCAGTGGGCGTGCACTACCCGCCAGACTGGAAACAAGCAGGTGCCCAGTCTCTCTCAGGGAACTGCTCCCTCCTGGTTAGCGTCGTGGCTGCAGTCTCGCACTGGTCATGCCCCTTTTTTCTGAGCCTTCTGGTCGTTTCCTGGCCTCCCTGTGATCTTGCACATTACCCGAGACAGCTCATGTCACTCCCCTGATTGCAAACAGATACTAACACATAAATGGGCTTCTTCCCTGGTGGCTCAGATGGTAAAGAATCTGCCTGCAGTGTGGGAGACCTGGGTGTGATCCCCGAGTCAGAAAGATGCCCTGGAGGAGGGCATGGCAACCCGCTCCAGGCAAGAATTTGCCTGGAGAATTCCCTGGACAGAGGAGCCTGGTAGGCTACAGTCCATGGGGTCGCAAAGAGTCAGACACGACGGAGTGACTAACATTTTCACTTTCACAACACATCAGTCCAGGACTCTTTAGCCTAGTGGACAGCTCCTTTGTGGTCTGACCCCTGTGGACCTCACCGGTTCCGTCTTTCCCTAGTGCTCTCTCCACTAAGCTCTGGCTGCACCGACTTCTGTCAAAGTTGCCAGTTCTTCCATGTTTCTGGCCATTGTGCTCCGTGCCTAGAATACAGTCCCTCCCTATTTTTAATCCAATGAACTCCTACTTATCTTTCAGGACCCAGCCCAGATGCCCTCTACCTCTCCCCCAAGCCGAGCTGGTTGTTCCTCCCTCAGTACTTGGTCAGGACCTTGCCAGCACCTCCCTCAGAGCCCCTACCCCCTGCACAGATCAGTTGCCATGTGTCTCTGTCATATTCTTCCCACCGTGACTCTGAGTTCCTCAAGGAAGAGACCTTGACTTACCTTGAACCTTAGCACTTAATAGCTAAAGAACCAACAAACACTGAGTTACTACGAGCCCAGGCACTTTACCGGTGTTATTTCATATAACCCTTACAACTCTTCTATGAAGCAGGCATTGAACATCCCCATTTTACTAAGGAAGAAACTGAGACTCAGGTAGGTTAACCAGCTTGCTTGAGCTGAAATAGCTGACAAGGGGCGTACCCGCTTTCCAAACGCGTGGTGCTTCGTTGGGTAGAACTGAGTTCCTCTGGGAGAGTGACCTTCTGTTCACAGACTGGCACTCAGCTCACAGCCACCCACCCACCCCCCTTTCCTGGTCCCGCTCCTCCCCAGCCTGGGGAACTACCCGGGTTCCTCCCTAGCAGCTGTACCTCCTCACCTTCCTCTTCTCTCACTGACCTTTTCTCTAGCTCCATGCAGCTGGATGTGGGGTGGATGGAGCAGTTTCTCTTCTGTGCTTTGGGTTTGGGGTGCTGAGAGAGTGTGCAAGCACAGTACAGGAGGGTTGGCAGGTGGGAGGCTGATCTCTGCCACTGCAATTTCCTGGGAACTGTGGCCAGGATGCTTTCTGACATTCAACACCTACCCTGAGGAAAAGAGAAGTGGCCTAATTCCCAGTCTTGCTTCCTCTTCCTTTAGGGGAGAGTGTGTGTTGGGGTGCAGGTGGGGGAGGAGTGAAGTGGGGTGCAGGTAGAGGACCCCTTCTCCGTTAGCCGTACTGAGGCAGACCTGTAGGAGGGGAGCTCCCCTGGAGAACCCGCACCTCTGGGGACCGCAAGCAGGGTCAGCCTGGTACCGCCCGCAGGAGATGTCACACTTTCCATCCTAGCTCCACCCCCGCCCCCAAATAAACATCCCTTGAGCTTTGAGGGCACTGCCCAGGGCTTCCTCGGAGGCCACTGGCTTCTGAATGAAAGGCCTGATTGAGCAGCTGCTGGAAAGGAAAACAGCAGCCAACACGGGTGAACCTATAAAACCCAGAGTGTTTATTTTCACTCCCAAACCCTAAACCAAAGCAGTTTCTCCCCTGGAACTGACCCTGGGGTGGCTGGCGGCTGGAGGCTGTGCATGGCCACTGGCTGGCATTTCTCAGAGGAAACTCCTGTGTGGATTAGGCATGTCTGGGGCCAGGGGAGGGTCCAGTGCGGCACAGTCTGTCACTGGTACCATCTTCCAGCTGGCTTGCTGCTGTGTGCGGCCGTGAGGGGCTTCCTTGGGCAGCGCCCTGGCTTTTCTCCCAGTAGGGGCTCCCTTGGCCCTGGGCTGTGACCTCTGCTTGCCCCTTGTGGGGTGGCCTTGGGACTGCCCCAAGGTTGGTGCTGTTTGTTTCCTTCTCCTTGGCCGAAGGTTTGGGGGACATACAGGAATTGCCCAAGAAATACTTGTTGAGTAACACAGAACTCAGGTCGGGAGGGAGGCTTGGGGCGATATGGCCGTGCAGGGAGCCTGAGGATTTTGCCTCAGTGGGGTTTGCCTGGAGGGCTGGCACCAATCCTCTGGACCCCTGGAAGGGTGTGTGTGGCCTGTGCTTGTGTGGTTATGAGTGTGTGTGGCCAGCGTAGTGATTAGGTATAAAAAATGTGAAATGATGCTTACTTCAAATGACTTACATTAGGATGGGGCTGCCACTGCTGGGTGAGCCTCTGGACTGTGAGCTGGATCTTCTTAGAATGGGAAAGATAGGACTCCAGACTCAGAAACCACACGTCCTCAATGCCATGTGTCGTGGGCCACAGCGGGGCTCTAACCAGCGCTCAGAGATGAGTTGCTCATCACTGTGGACAGATATTTCTCAAAGAGGCTTGGGGAGGATGCCGTCTCCTTTGCCCAGTTATACTCCAGGGAGTTCTTTTCTGTTTTCTCCCCCAGCCTGGAACCGCCCATGTGGTTTGAGGGAGCCACAAGCTCTGCTTCCAGAGCTGCCACCACAGTGGAGGACCCCTGGGCAGCTCACAGTCCAGGGCACCGCCCTTAGCTTGAGGCCCCAAAAATTCCTCCTTGCAAGTGTCGTGGGTCAGTGGGCTCAGGGGCCGGGCTTGGTTAATGAAGAAAACGAGAGGCTTGCGGATCAAATGCCAAGTTATTAATTTATGAGGGTGGGGTGTCTGCCAAGAAAGTAGAGAGTCCAGTGCCCTCTTTGCTGGCCTCATGGTTCCTGGGAGGTCAGAGCTATGTGCTAGTTGGGTGGTCCTGAGGGGTGTTGATGCCAGGCCAGGCCACAGTGAGGTCTGCTGAACTGCGATTGCCCCCTGGCTGAGGTCACCTCTGTGGGCCCCTAGGTCCAGACTCCGTCCTGAGTGGAGCTGTGGAGTCCTTACTTGTGGGCTTCCTCTGTCTGGACCCCAGTCACAGCCCACCCCCTCTTCTGAAGCACAGCTTTCTGTTAAGTTTGGCTCTGGCTGGGGGAATTCTCCCGATGAGCTTAAGAAGCTGTTTTCCAAGGTGCACTGGAGGCTTGTGAAACGCTCCACTTAAAAAGGGTTCCTGAGTGAGAGAGACTGGGAAACACTGCACACTTAGCAATTTACAACGCACAGTGGCACTGAAGGCTCGGGGGTGGCTTCAGGAAAGGAGCCTGTTGAACTTGTTTAAGCGTTCCTTCGTTCCCCCGAGAACTCGCCTTGCTTAGAACATATTTTGGGAAACAGTGATCGACATGATTCAATCCAACTAGCCCGGTGTGAATCCAGGACCGTTTGTGGGCTGCCCGCCTACCTTCTCCTTCGTCCTCTATCCCTGCAGCCCAGGGTGCTCCCTTCCTCGCCGCAGATAGGTTTGCTGTCCCCTCAATGCTCTTTGGTGCCTTTGTCCATGCTGTCCTGAGTGCCTGGACGCCCCCTTCTCCTTGGTCTGTCTTGGTTACCTCCTTATTCTTGACACTTGGAGAGGCCTCCTTTGGAAGTACTGACTTGAGGCCACCAGGCTCCACAGCCTACCCCAGTCCCTAGTGCCGTGAACACTTCGTTAGGAAGCTGCACATCACTTGTATTATAACTGATGTTTAGTTACCATTTCTAAGCAGCAGTCATGATCTCAAGAGTCTGGACCATGTCTCATGCGCCTTCATATTCAAAGCTCTGTACTAACCTACCACATGCTGGTCAGTCAATAACTGTGTATTGAATGAGTGATGGATTTCAAATAAGGCTGGAGTGAACATCTTGGTTCATATAGCGTTTTGGTTAATTTGGATGATTCCCAGGAATATGGGAAACAGGGTGTAAACAGTTTTATGTTTTTCAGGGCATACGGCCCAATTGCTTTCCTATAAGGTTGTTGAATTGCTTCCAGCAATAAAGGAGAATACCTATTTCATCCGCAATACTGGCTTTTATAAATCTAAACAAATTTTTCTTAATTTTATATGAAAAAATACTGCTGTATTGTAGTTTTTCTTTGCATTGCCTTGCTTACTAGCAATCTACTTCACCCCGTCTTAAGGGGCCTTTTACCCTGATCATGACAGGAAGAAGGAGTCAGGGAGTCTGGTCCCAGGCACTTGTGAGAAGGCACTGGAGACTTAGTCTTTCTGAGGCAAAGCCCTCTCTTCTAACAAGGGGTTCAATGCCGCCTGTCCTGTCCCTCACCCTGGTCATCTGAGCTGTTGGAGGGAGTGTATTGGGACTGGGGAAGGGTCCTCCTCGGAGCTCTGGGAATGTCGCAGAGATTGGCACAGGGCTGCAAGTCCAGCAGTCACCTGTCTGGGGCCTCCATGGTGTGAAGTCCTGTGGAACCTTGTGTATTCTTGGCTGGAGCTCCCCGGACAGCCTGTGGTCCTGAGAGCTCCAGTCCAGCTTCCGCCTCAGGGCATCTCCCTGCGGGTTGGCAGGTGAGGCTGGAGGCTGATGCTAGCCCTCACCTCCCGCCCAGCCCTGGGAAGAGCCGGCCTCTCCCCTCCCCTCCCCCTCTTCTTGAGCCCTGCAGCTCCCTCCTCCTGGCTTTTCTGGAAGAGGCTTGTGTCTGGCTTCCCTTCATCTGACCACCTTGCTTCAGCACCCCGCAGCACCCCCTCGTTTCTCTTTTGTCGAGGGGCTGGGCCTTGTGCGGGGAGAGGCCAGGCCCCGGCGCACAGTAGCCCAGTGTCTGAGGCCCCGGGCCTCCAGGCCCGCTCCTTACAAAGCCTTTGTTGTGTGTTTTTTCCTCCGCTGGGCGGGCGGGGCGCGCGTGTGGGTCTGGGTGATTTTTGTTTGAAAGCCACCCCCTCCCTTCCCCCGTGCTGAGCTCATTGCCTGCGCTGATGGGGCTGCTGGAAGGAGTCGCCCGCTCGGGGGCCAGCGTGGGGGGTGCTGCCAACACCAATACGGCGTGCATGGCCGCCACAATGTGCAATTGTGATCTCTGTGTAAACGCGGTCGGTCTGGGGCCCGCGCTTGTAAAAATAAAGCGTTGGGAAGCACAGGGGGCGGGAACAAAAGGGGCTTTTTCGCTGGCTCTCTAATATGGTTTTATTTATCAGAACGCGCCCTCTTTCCCTTACTGGAATCAGGGAGAGGTTCTCTGCCGAGCTTGGAGCTGATGGTATCACAGCCAGACGGTTTCATTAAACGCACAGACGCCGCTGGGCCCTGCCAGGGGCAGGAAGGGAATGGCTTGGGCAGCCCTGCCAGGCTGGTGCATGGGAAGGGAGCCCCGTGCCAGGGAGGCCTCCACCAGGTGGAGGCGGTGAGAGGTGGACACGTCTATCCTGCCCCTTCTTCTGCCACGGTCCTCCTGATGCCCTCTTCTACTGCCAGAGTCAGGTTCAAAACCGATTTCCTACAGGAAGCCCTCCAGGATTGACCCCACTGTGCTTTTGTGCCTGAAGGCTGCAAACTGGTCTTAGCCTGGTGGCTGCCTCCCATTAGCCAAACCCAGCATTGTTTGGCCAGTGAGTGCCCGTAGCTTCTGCCTCCTAACTCAGATCCCCCCCTCCCACTCTTAAAACAAGCCTCTTGGGCAATAGCCACAATCCTGTACCCTGTCCCTTGATGGGAGTCCTCCTATTGCTCACTCCAATTTTTCCACCTCTTCGATGGTCACTGTCTGCCACTTCCTGTACAGTAGCTGTGACATGCCACCTGGTCTCTTTATGGAGAGGGATTCTGGCTTGCACCTCCCCACTGTGGGGAAAAGCTGTCTCCCCATCTCAGCCCCAGAACCAGCTGGACATCTGGGCCCTAGATGTCTGGCGTTGAGGCTGTCTGAGGTCACACAAGGGCTGTCCTGTGAGGTGCAAGGTGCTGCGGGATGGAGAAGGTGCCAAGTGTAGAGGGTATGTGACAGGGCGTTTGGGTTCAGCCCTGGCAGGCATTGACCATCCAGCCTCCTGCATCCCCAAATTTCTCTGTCCATGTGGCCTCAGCATCTGGCTCTTTGAATCTTACAGAATGGCAGCACACCAAGCCTTGCCCCCTAATGAGAGAAGCTGGGAGCCTTTTGCTCCTGTCCCAGATTATAAACACTCAGTCCATGGGCCCTTCTCCTGCCTCGGTTCCCAAGTACAGCCCTGAAAGGCAGTATTGGCACCACCGGGAACTTGTTAGGAATGTCAGTTCCCAGGCCCCACCCCAGACCTGATGAAGGAGTCTCTGAGGGTTGAGCCGGCCTTCCAGGTGCTATCTCTGCATCCTCACATTGGAGAACCACTGCCCTAGAAACTTTTCTAGTGGCACCTTGGGACCAGGCAGAGGGACGATTCCTGGTGGGTCCCAGGCCAGCATGACTGGGGCTGGCAGGTTAGAAAGGAGTTTGGGGGTGACAGGGAGCTGCTGGGGTCTTGAGGTTCTCCTCACTTCCCCCTAGCTATCAACAGCCCTCGAATCCCTTTGTTTCTCTTTAACTCCCTCACCCATCTATGCTACCACCCTCTCTGCCTGAACCCTGGCAGTAGTTTCATAGCTGGTTTCCCTGCACCCACTTCTACCCCCTCCAGTCTGTTCTCCAGTGACAGCCAGCATAAGGTTGCTGAAATAAAGAACTAGGCATGCCAGTCTAACGGCATCTCCCTCTCTACGCTATTCTGCCTCTATTGAGAAAGCTAGATTCCTCTCTTACACACCACTGTACCTCATTGCTATTCTTCAAAGCATGATCAACATTGCAATTTTATTTATTTATTTACTTTTTATAGATTTTTGTATTGCTCCAAATGTGTTCTTAGTCTTTATCACCTAGTCCCTAGCTTGGCCTGAAGGAGGCACTCAGTAAATGCTTGCAGGATGGATGTCAGTAATTCCAAACCATCTTGAAGATGTGTGTGTGTGTGTGTGTGTGTGTGTGTGTGTGTGTGTGTGCATGCTAAGTTGCTTCAGTTGGGTCTCACTCTTTGTGACTCTATGAATTGTAGCCTGCCAGGCTCCTCTGTTCATGGGATTCTCCAGGCAGGAATCTTGAAGTGGGTTGCCATGCCCTCCTTCAGAGGATCTTCCTAACCCAGGGATCGAGCCTGCATCTTGTATGTCTCCTGCATTAGCAGACGATTCTTTACCACTAGTGCCACCTGGGAAGCCCTGGATGAATGAATGAATGAATAAATGAATGCCCCATCCAGGCTCTCACCTCCTTCAACTAGACATTTGCCCCCAGCAACCAGTCCCGAAAGGAGCCCACAGGGGAGACTCTCTGGATCTCTGGGCCTGCTCTCCTGGACCTCGGCCCCGTCTCCCTGCTGTTGTCCCCAGCTTGCCTCACAGAAGCTGGGGGTGGGGGGAAAGCCCCCCGGGACACGTCTCCAGCCTGGACATTGCTGCTCCAGAGCCGCAGCCACAGCCCTGCTTTAGCTCTGTGGCCTCATGACTCCTGAGCGGGCAGCTCTCACAGTCTCTGCTGTGTCCTGTCTCCGTTCCCTGTGCCCGGCCCACACAGATCCCTATGCAGTCGTCTCCTTCCTGCACCAGAGTCAGAAGACGGTGGTGGCGAAGAACACCTTGAACCCCACCTGGGACCAGACGCTCATCTTCTATGAGATCGAGATCTTTGGCGAGCCAAGCAGCGTCGCCGAGCAGCCGCCCAGCGTCGTGGTGGAGCTGTACGACCACGACACCTACGTGAGTCTGCCCGCCTCCTTCCCTAGCCCTCGCTGGCCACCCTCTCCAGGGCCCAGTGCCCAGGGGGAGATGCTGCTGTGAGGGATAGGTCCCCCACCAGACGGGCGCTTCCCGAGGCTGGGGCTGGTGGCCTTTCCCCAACCCCACAGGCTGCAGAATGGTGAAAATTTTAAAGTAATTACACGTGAATTGCTGGCAAGTGTGCTGGGCCCATGAGAGAGAAAGGGAACAGGTCTGGCCAGGGTGCTTTGCTGTGGGTTGGGAGCCTGGGTTTTCTCTGTCTCTAGCTTGCTTATAAGATCCCAGGTAGGATCCCCCTCCTCATCGGAGAGCTGCGTTGACTCCGCACCTTGTACTGGGCTGAGTGGCCCTTCAGGTGGGGTTCTTGGCCTAGGTGAGGGCTGGGGCTCAGGGACCACAGGGCAGGGACTCCTCCAGGGAGCCAGCTTGGGCCACAAGCCAGGTCCTCTCTGGGCACCGGGCAGGGGGTGGTGCTGTCCCACAGAACCTGCTGTGCCGGTGGGAAGGCTCTGTGGTCGTGTTGCCCAAATGAGTGTTGCTGTTGAAATGTGCCTAGTCCAACAGAGAAGACAGATTTTCAGTTTAATCCACTAAACATAAATTTAACTACTGGATGCTGGTGGCTCCTGTATTGGACAGGAAAAGCTCAGGAGGGAGAGAGTGGCGGGCTGGAATGTGACAGACTCTGGGAAATGTGAGATTGAGGTGATGGGATGAGGCAGCGGGTATTAGCGCAGCCTGAGGGAGGGCCGGGGCGGGGAAGGAAGAGCAAGGAGTAGAGGTCAGGGGATTGGAGGCGTAGCGGGGCCAGGGAAACATTTTATAAAGGAGAGGTGGGATGCTATTGGGAGAGAGAGGTGAGGTTGGCCAAGGAGTATGTGGCCAAGAGGCTCTGCCCCGGTTGTGGGTAGCAGTGGATAAAAGGGAAGGGGGCTGAGTTTCAAAGATGTGTCCAGAAAGATCTGCCATGACTGGGTAGGATGGTATGGTAAGCAGAGGGTGGCTGAAGGGGATGCCAATGAGGGCACCCCCACCAGGTGGCAGCAGGCAGTGCGGGCCTGGACTGGGGAGGCCGGCCTGCTGCCTCTGCCCTTGGAAGGAAAAGTCTCCATGGGGGTTGAGCTGCTGGAGGGTCTTTTGGGGACGAACTCAGGGCCTGAACCTCCGGGGCAGGAATGAGTGGGAGGCAGCAGGACTAGAGGGTTCTGGGCCAGGGGACGTCACAGAAGTAGGTGCAAGAGCTGGCATGGGGCAGGCGGGAGGCCACAGGATTTGGTTTCTCTCTTCCCAAAGCACCTCACCTCCACTTTCACCAGTGTTGCGCAAACGTCACTCTCCCCCCTTCAGGCCAGTGCCTGAGAGGGACCCCAGTGGTAGAGCGCCATGGCTTCTTCTGGGTGGGTGGGCCCCGGCGTCCTGCTTATTGATAACATAGTCAGATGTAGCTGTACCTATTGGCAAATACCCGTTGCCCTGAGCTCCTGTGGTCCTGGCTGCCCAGACTCTGCAAGGATGCCCCTCCCCCAGCCTCTCCATGATCCAGTGACTAAAGGGCAACACAGGGCCCAGAGGAGCCTCCTGGGCCCTTCCCACCACTGTGGCTGGTGCCCACTCTGAGGGTCTGTGCTGGACTGTCCCTCACTGAGCGGGGCATCTAGCTGGTGAGCACTCCAGATGGCTCTGGACAGTGTCCCCAGCAGTGAGGTGACCATGGGTAGGGATGCCTCCCAGCCCTGGCCGAGGTTTCTCTGGATGAGTGCCTCAGGCAAGCCATCAGGGCTGCGGCACCATCTGGCTGAGACCCAAGTTCTGTCTGAGGCCCCTGTCCTGGGGAAGCTAACCATAAGGCAGGTCAGCAAAGTCCCAGGGGTCCACATCAAAGGGCTGAACTTGGGCGGGGCTGTGGGTGATGGCTGAGAAGAGCAGAGTGCAGCAGGATAGGGGAATGGCCAGCATAAAGGCTGGGGTGAGGCCAGCTTAGGGCAACAGCTAGGGTAGAAGACATGTGGGAAGAGATGAGACAGGGGCATGAGCGGGCTCCAGTGAGCAGCCCTTCCGTGCCAGGAGGGGTTCAGGCTTCTTCCTCTAGGCACTGCAGGGTCATGGAAGGCACAAGAGCAAAGGAATGAAAAGATTCAAACATCATTTTAACAAGATGCGTTTAATTTGATGAACATGATCACAGTCTCCCCATGTGGAAACTGGAGGAGGGGTCTGAAGATGAAATGAACAGGAGATACAAAAGTCCTGGGAAATGTCAAGCACTTGTATTGCTGAGGACATTCAAGAAATGCTAGGTGGCTATCACTTTTGACTCTAATGGGCTTAGAGCTTGGTTAAATTGAAGCAAGGTGAATGCTAGTTGGACAGAGGGACTTCCAGACTGTAATGGGAGTCAGCTCTAGCAACAGTGGCAGGAGGCCACGCACACGTTTTCCTGACATCCTTTCTAAGGGAGGCCGAACTTACCATTTTGCACCAGGGGCTGCCCTGACTTCTGAGGCCCTTTCCAGTTCAGGTGGCCAGGTGTGGGTCTGGTGACAATGCCGAGGCCACCAGACCTGGGCCTGGGGGATGCTGACTCTACTTTCTCCACGCTTGGTCTAGGGTGTGGATGAGTTCATGGGGCGCTGCATCTGTCAGCCGAGTCTGGAACGGACGCCCCGGCTGGCCTGGTTCCCATTGATGAGGGGCAGCCAGCCTGCCGGTGAGCTTCTGGCCTCTTTCGAGCTCATCCAGAGAGAGAAGGTGAGGCTGGTCCACGTCTGGATTCAGGAGGCCCAGGTCGGCAGCGCCTGGCAGGGGAGGGCGGGGAGCCCAGCGAAGGGATGGTCTGATGGAGGGGAGGGGCCTTGGATACGTTCTTCTTCCCTCACCAAGGGCCTGCGTTTAGGGGAGAGAACTGAAGGGCCACCTCTGGATGTTAGGCCTCCTGCCGGAACCAGTTTTGTCCATCTTTTCTGAGCCCCAAATCGAGACACGATCTATGCTGGGGCAGAAAGTTGAAATCTGAATTGTGTTCAAATGTCTGAGTCCTCTGGTCATCACATGTGTTTTTCCTGACACGGTTTCTGAGAGAAAGACCTCTGTCATCTGGCTAGGGGGCCTAACTGTCCTGGGGAAGGGGACTCCAGGGACAGGGCAGGACGACATGTCTGTGCTAGTGCTGGCTCACCACGGCCTAGCCGTGTGACCCTGGCCAGCCGCTTCCCTGCTATAAAATAGGGGGTTTGCGTTGGAGCCGTGTCTTCAGATTTGCTCCTAGTGTGATGTGACCCTCTAAAATGTAAGCTGGCCAGAAGTGAGGCGACTGTGGTGGAGGGGTCTGGAGGGGACATGGCATACTGCTAACCCGGCTTCCCCTGCACTTGCCTACCAGGCACTTCCCAGGAATCCCTAGGCTTCCTAGGAAGAGTCTACAGATTCCCGGACTATCTAATCACAGACATATTCCATAAGTGTCAACTTGTGGTTGCGAGTGTGTTTGCCTGGCCAGGGCAGAAAGGATGCTGGTGGGGCCGTGGGTGACAGGCACCTAACGAGAGCTCTTTTTTTCACCCTAGCCGGCCATCCACCATATTCCTGGTTTTGAGGTAAGGTTCACTCTTAACTTTGCTTCTTCAAGCTCGCCCCCTCCCCATGTTTGCAGCCCCTCCCAGGCTAGGAAGGGCAGTAGGCACACATCACCACCATCCTGCCTTCAAGCTGAGGAGGGTGTGGGTGAAGTCTTAGGGGCGGGGTGGGTAGGGGCTGGGGTCCCTGCCTCGCTCAGGCTTCCCTGCCTTTTTTCCCTGAGAAGTCCAAGGATCACAGATGACTCAGATGGAAGGGACCATGTTGATCATCTAGCCCAGTGGCTCTCTGCTGGACTGCATGTTTGAATCCCTTGGATAGCTTTAATAATCACTAGTGATCAGTCCCAGCACAGACCAAATGCACTGTGATCTTTTGGGGTGTGGCTCAGGCACTGGTATCTTTCAAAGCTCCCCAGGAGATGGGACTGTGTAGCCAGAGCTGAGAACTGTTGACTCACGCCAGTGGTTCTCAGCATAGCATCACTGAGGTAGGTATTGTTAGAAATGCCAAACTTGAGTCTGACTTTGGATCTACTGAAGCCAGCTCTGAGAGGCAGCACAGCACCCTGGGTATTTTCGAGCCCTCCAGGGGATTCCCTTTCAGAATCATTCACCTTTCAGAAACTCTGATCAATCGACTGTAGTTCCCAGCTCAGTGTTCCCACTGAGATTCAGTTTTCTTTCCTCTGCTAGAGATGGGGACTTGGTTCCCATTACCCTCCTCCCCTTCCTTCTCCTGAGGGTCATGAAAGATGTACGCCTTTTCCTGGAACCCAGGCTGACTTGATTTGGGAATGCTATACTTGGCCAAGGGTTGCCCAGCTGCAGCTTTGAGAGCCCAGGCAGTTGGGCTCCGTCTAGATGCCTTCCTGCTTATGAGGCAGGGAAGTGAAAATGTTTAGTTGCTCAGTCGTGTCTGTCTCTTTGTGACTCCATGGACTGTAGCCCGTCAGGCTCCTCTGTCCATGGGACTCTCCAGCCAAGGATTCTGGAGTGGGTAGCCATTCCCTTTCCCAGGGGATCTTCTCGACCCAGGGATCGAACCCGGGTCTCCTGCATTCCATGCAGATTCTTTACTGTCTGAGCCACCAGGGAAGCTCTATGCGGCAGGGAACCCAGACAAATTTGCAGATAGTTCTTCCATATAAGACCTCCTCCCATCCCTTTTCATCTCACTCCCTCTCCCGCTCCCTGTCCAGTCCAAGCGCCTGCTTTCAGGTCTGCCAGCCTTGAGCATCAAGCTTCTCCCTGGTTCTCCAAGTCCATAGCTCCAACAGCAGCTCCAGGGATCAGGCCTGAGTGCATCCTGAGACTGATGCACAGGGTCTGGGATCCTCCACCATCTGTCAGGCAGTCAGTCTCCTTTCTTCTGTCACTTTTAGAGATGCCTGGGCTCTAGGTTCATGCTTTGGCCTCTCCTAGCAGTTTCTCTGCATCAGTGTCTGCTGTACCTTCTTTCTTCATCGCAGGGACCAGGCGGAGAGTGTGTCTGGGCAGCACACCTGCCTCACCCTAGATGGGAAGTGTTTTCTGTTGGCTCCTTTTAGGGGGATATCTGGCATGTTGATCTCTGCCCCAGCCTAGTGCTCCTTGTCACTAATGGTGAACTTTTGTCCTCTTGCTCTCCTCCCTCCACCGTTTCCTGGATGTGGACTGTCCCATGGTGGGGTCCAGGTACAGGACACAACAGGGATCCTGGAAGAGGTGAGCTGGACCTGCACAGCCGTGGCCTGTGGCTGGGTGGGTGGGCAGAGACAGAGGGAAGAGGAAGGCTGTGCCCAGGAGCCTTCCTGGTTCCTGGTGCTCCAGTGTGTGTCTGTCACGTGGACGCCTGTGTGGATTTCATTTCCCGCTCTTTGCATGGATCCAGGGTTGCCTGGGGTGTGTCCTGATGTGATTCTGGCCTTAGGTGGATTGCTGCTGTGTTGGAAGCCACATTTGCCCAGACCCCAGGGACAGCAGTACAGAGCCTCATCTGGCTGAGTACCAGGCGGAATGTTTTCAAGAATAAAGATGTTCATAAGGGGACAGAATAGTCAAAGAAGCCTTGCTGGTGGGGGTGGCATTCGGCAGACATTGTTGCAGTGCTTAGGAAGAAGGTGGGGAACGTGCCTTTGACCCGAGGGAGCAAGTGCCAGTTTGGGGCCTGGCTGGTTTAGGGGATAGGGTGGGTTAGGGATTCCTAGGTTCTGGGAGAAGCCTGGGGTTTGCATCCAAAAGGAGCAAGCCTGTGTCCTTTGCTGTGGTGGGTGAGGAGCACCTTTCCTATACGTGTGAGCGGGCGCTCCTGACTGAGCTGGGGCAGAGGCCCGGGCAGAGAGACAGGAAGGAGAGCCCTGGTCAGATGAGAACTGGGAAAAGGGCAGCCACTTCCTGCCGTCAGGGAATCCCCAGGCTGGGATCGGACACCGTTTGACATTTTCAGTGCAATTTGGACTCGAAGTGCAGGGTCAGGATGTGGGATCCGCAGGCCCGGCGCCCCTTACCTCACTTCCTTCAGCTCCCAGACCGAGGTGGGGTCCGCCAAGTGAGCTGGCTGTAATTGCGCCTGACAGGCAGCCTCCTGCTTCTGGCTGCAGTTGCGAAAGACTGCCGATTTGGAAAGGGGACCAGAGTCCTGTCCAGGGAAGCAGCACGGAGCCCTCTCTCTTGATTGAGAGCATTCTGGGGCCAAAACCCACAGCCTGCTCTGAAGAAGACCCAGCCCAGGGATGAGTTATTAAAAAAAGTTAAAATCCTTAATAACTGGATTTGTAATATATAACAGTGGAGGCTCAGATTCCAAGAGCAGGATCTGGCTGTGGTCTTGTCAGGAAGCAAATCAAAATCTGCAGCTTCGGGGCTCGAGCCTGACAAAGGCCAAGTGTCCTGCTGCAGGGCCGGCCGGCCACAGGCTGAGGCGGGTATGGGTCAGCAGCACCAGAGGAGAGCAAGTCCTGGGGGTTTGCTGGGCACAGGCTGGGCCAGCACCTTCCAGGGGTCCTAGGCCCAGGAGGGTGGATGGAGTATCAGCTGGTCTAGGGAACCATTCCAGAAGGTGATCCACGGCCCCTTCATCCCCAGAGGTGGCCCGCAGCTCACCTTGTTCCTCTGCATTTGAAGGCTAAGGCTCAGGCTGAGGTCCTGAGTCCTTTCCGGTTTTGTGAATTCCCAGGGATGGGGTGGAGGCAGGTTAGTCTTGGTGCTGCCTCTGGTCCTGCAGGAAGCCTGACACCTTAGCAAGATTTTTCTGTCTTCTTTGCTGCAGCCAGGCTCCTGCTTGGTATCCCTTGTTCAGCCCCCTCCAGGCTCCCAGCTTAATCCCTGTGATGAGCGCTCCAGCCGTGACCTGCAAAAGCCATGCTGGGAGCTTAGATTCTGGGCCACTGGCCATGGGAGCCCCCGAAAATCTGGGAGCAGAGATGGGTGTGTTAGGAAGCTGTCTGGCTGCACAGAGGTGTGGGTTGGGGAATGAAGGACAGGAGAGACCAGCTAGGAGGCTTTTGAGACAGATTTGACGGGGGCCTAGGCCAGAGAGAGGAATGGAGAGGGCAGTGATTCTGGAGGATGGTTTAAGGAGGGCCTTTCCAGTGGGGACGGCCTTTGGGACAGCATGCGTGGGTGGGAGGCGTGAAGGAGGTGAGAGGCCTCTCCCCAGGCTGAGGACTCCTACAGCTGGAGGACAGTGGAGACGGCTTCTAGGAAGAGATGACTCTGCACTCCCTTTGGAGGTCCGGTGCCTTGGGCTAGGAGCATGTCACCGCGTGGGGCCAGGGTGGTGGGCAACGAGATTTCCCCTATGCCAGGCATTTTACCCACCTGGAGTGCCCCTCTCCAAGTTCTTTTGGTGGGGAAAGGAGACTGTTGCGTTGTATCTTTGAGGTTTTGCTGTGGGGGAGACCGGGGTCCTCGTGGGGGGAGGGGAGAGCTGCTTCCCATTCAGCCCCCAGCCTTCCTGTTGGTGCTCACTGTTTTCTCCTCTTCTGGAGCCTTGCTCTTCCCCTTGTCCAGCTCTCCCTCTGCATTTCCCTCTTTCTCTGTTTGCTCCTTGGCCCGGACCCTCTTTCTCCCTCCTTCTCCCCGCCTCTTCTGAGCCCTCTGTCTCGTTTCTTTTCCTTTTTGTCTGGAGAACAAAGGCGGTCTGCGCTGCCAAGGGGAATGAGTTCAAAGAAACTGCAATTTTAGATTTCCTGAGAAATGGAGAGCGTGCAGGCACGTGTGAGTGTGTGCAAATGTGTACGCTCATGAGAGCATGTACACGCGCGTGCACGCGCGCACACACACACACACACACACACACACACACACACACACACACTTCAGAAGAGGTGATGGCAAATTCCCCAATAACTGAGGGCCCCTGAGCCAGTGCAGAGGAAGGCCGTTTCTGGGGACCCTTTAGGCGGGATCAGGGATTGTGGTCCTGAGTACCTCAAGGGGCGTGGTTCAGAATACTACCCTTGGTTCTGCTACTCCTGTCTTGCCCCGTGGATGGATGTCCCGGAAGAAGGCAGAGCGGACTCATGGATTTTTTGCTGTGACTTGGGGGGCCAACCAGATGTCATTCCATCCTCCTCTTAATCCAGGCAACAGGCTATGGCTTTTAGACTGAGATATCCAGGAGATGCACCCTCCTGCACCCCCAAATCCTCCAGAAGGAAAAATTTGGTGTTTTGCAATCAGGAAAATAAGCCCAGTGGTTCCCCCCACAACCCCTTATCCCTCCCCCAAGGCTTTAATTTAAAACACTGTTTTTCCTGGGAAGTGTAATTAGAGCAGCATGTTGTTCCTAACGAGCTGGGTGGGGCAGGCAGACAGTGGAGCCCTCCCAGCCCGCCCGCCTGGAGCTCCCCGAGGAGCCGGGGTCTGAGTGTGCAGAGGGTCCCCTGACTGCGCCCCGCAGGGTGGAGTGGGTGTCTGTGGGCTGCTGGTGGCGGCACTGCCCTAGGTGGCTGGAGGGGCCGCCTGCACTTGCCCCTCCACTGGGAATGAACACAAGGCTGTCCAGTGTGGCGGCCTCTGGGGCCGGGTGAGGAAGCAACCCTCGTGGCCCTTGGCCTCGGTTCCCTGCACTGAACTGGCCAACAGGCGGATAGAGGGTGGGCTCTGCTCAGATGGCGACAGAGCCTCGCCTGCCCTCGGGGCCTTGTCCTCTTGGCCTGCAGTGTGCAGCAGCTCTGGGTCCGCCCTGAAGTCACACAGGGTGGGGAGGGTCAGCACGGGAAAGGCGGCCCCGCCACGGGACGGCCCATCTGATCAGCCTCCTGTTGTGTGGCTGCCCCTGAGGTCTGTGGTCCTCAGAGTCCCTGGTCACACTTAGGACGGTGCATCAGGATGCCACTGTGGGGCTTTCAGCCTGCATCCACCCCCTCCCTGGCTGACTCTGCTGATGGAGGTCACAGCGGCCCATCCCGCTGAGAATCGCTGCCCAGGAAGGAGGTATTGTGCCTCTCAGATGGGCTGGACTGGATGGAGAAACTTGGGCACAGGAGTGGCCATTTGGCTGGCACTACAGGATCCTCAAGTGTGAGATGTTGGAGACCAGTCAGGACCTTGGGAAACCGAAGCCCAGGATCGCTTAGAGGGAAGAGAAGTCAGAGAGTGGGTAGTAAGGAGTTTCTGGAGTGACTGGGGAGATTTTCTGGAGGATGTAGAGTTTGAACTAGGCCCTAAAATATGTGGTTGATTCTGGAAGATGGCAAAAGAAGCCCACGCAAACAGAGGGAGCTCTGAGCAGGTCCAGGGGGAGGAGGTTGGTGAGGGTGCAAGGCTGTTGCAGACAAGAGTGTTGGGAAGGATGGAGAGTGTACTGGAGTAAGTTCTTTCTCCCCGCAGCCCCCCACCATTCACCCTCTGCCATCCCTCTCTCCCTTCGATTATCCGATCCTAAACCTCTATTTATTGGACAGGGGATTCAGCTGTGGTCTCTGCATGCAGAATTGCTAGTTTAAAAAGGCAGTGGTGGTAGGTGAGTTGCTAAGTCCTGTGCGACTCCTGCCACCCCATGGATTGTAACCTGTCAGGCCCCTCTGCCCATGGGATTTCCCAGGCAAGAATGCTGGAGTGGGTTGCCATTTCCTCTCCAGGGGGCCCTCCCAACCCAGGGATCGAACTCACGTCTCCTGCATCTCCTGCACTGCAGACAGATTCTTTACCCCTGAGCCACCTGGGAAGCCCATTGGTTTAACAAGGGACACAGACAAATGAACACATAGAAATGACACAGGGTGATGTGTGTCTTTCAATGGGACAAGTTGCTCTGGAAACCGTGGGGTGCTTAATTTAAACTTGGGGCTCCAGGGAAGACTTAAATGGACCCAGAGTCTGAGTCAGAGGTAGCCAGATGAAGTGGGTGGAAGAATCCTTCGGACAGGAGGACTGGTGAGCCCCGACCTCACAGAGAATCTGGTGCCTCCTGCAGTCTACCAGCATTCAGAAGGGTGGGTGTTGAGTGTGTCTGGGGAGGCGACTGGTCACTGCTTGGGGTCGTGCAGTGGAAAGTTAGTGGTGGGGCGTGAGACCAGGGGGGTCAGCAGAACTGAAAGACTGAGGAGTCTTGGAGGCCGCTTCAAGAAGTTTGGGCTGCATCTTGAGTGGGTGGGGAAACCTTGAAGGGCATCGCAGGTGAATTCCATACTGCTGAACCATCAAGGAAGCCCAAGGTGTCACTTAGGAGGAGGCAAAAGAGGGTGGTGAACCAAACCCAGGAAAGAAGACGAGTGCATGGGCATGGGAGAGCTGTAGGAGACAGGTCTCTAAGGCTTGGGGACCAACAGAGGGGAAGGGGAACCAAGGGTGGCATGGGGCTTCGTGGCTTGGCTGTCCGGGTGGATGGTGGGGCTGGCTTCTGAGATGACATTTGAAGAGAGCAGGGTTGAGAGGGAACTTAGAGAATCCAGTTTGGCAAAGTTCAGTGTGAGAGGCTGGAAGGACACATGGATGAAATAGCAGTAAGGCTGGAAATGTGAGTCTGGGGCTTAGGAGAGACATGTGGGAGAAGAAAGCCTAGGAGAGGGCTGGGCTGAGGAGCGGGAGGAGGCTGCCTGGAGACACAGCGGGTATAGAGGGCAGAGAGGCCAGCGGTGAGGAACCAAAGGGGCCGTTTTGGGAAGGAGGCCGAGGTCAGCTGGCCAGATGCTGCTGAGGGAGGGAGAGAGATAGGAGCCTGTGAGCTGCGTTTGAGCTACCAGCAGGTTGTTGTTAATTTTGGAGAGAGAAATTTCCAGGGAGGGGGTGCAGAGGGCAGAGCGAGTGTGTAGGGCAGAGTGTTGCCTGGAAGTGAGGGAGGGGCGGGGCATGGACGCAGCCCTTTTCAGGAAGCGAGAGAAGAGGAGGCACAGAGAGAAGGTGTGGACAGACCTGAGAGGGCATCTTGAGACCACCTGTAAATGGGGAAGGAAAACATGCAGCAGATAGTGTGGAGAATTGGGGAGGGCTGGATGCGACTGGGTCAGGGAGCAGAGTGGGGGGGGCGTAGATGCACGGTGACAATGAGAGGCACCTGCGTGCAGTGCCATGTGCACAGTGGGGAGGGGACAGAGGACCGCGTGACACCTGGCCAGAGGAGGGGAGCCCCCAAGGTGGGGATTCTGGGGAGTGGCAACAAATGGCAGGGAGCAAGGATGTCCCGTGACTCCTGAGGGTGGCATGGTGGATGGAGGTGGCCTTGGGATGAGAATGGGGGGCCTTGCGCCTGGTAAGCTGCCCCGTGGACACACCCCTAACTGCTGTTTCTGCTTGTCTCTCCTTCCTGCCGGCCGGGCCTGGCGTCCACAGCTGTGTGCACCTGCCTTCTTCCTCCAGGGTCTCCTGCCAACGGTACTGGAGCCCAGTCTTCTCCAGGTTCTTGTTCCCTATCCTTCTCCGTGACTAGGTTCCTGCAGTGGGGAGCCTGGGCCACCGCACGGAGACATGAGTGTCATCACGAGGATCTTGAAGGAGCCCAGCGGGATGGTGGGGCATGGAAGTGAGGGACAAGCAACCAAAGGGATGCTGCCCAGAGTTTGGGGGCCTGGAGAGAAGCGTTCTGGGGGGAAACGTATTCCTGAGTTTTCCTGATGATTTCAGGAGAACATTGTAACCGTGTGAGGAAGGTTTGGTCTTCTTGCCTCCCCACCCAGGAGCCTGGGGCTGTTCCCTTCCCGATTTCTTCTAGTCATCCATTTTATCATGGACTTTTGGCCCTGGGTCCACGGTTGGCTGGGCATCGGCATCGAGCAGGCCACGAGCAGGCTTCCAAGCATAACCTTTTTAAAAATGAGATGACCCCTGCTACACAGTTGTCACAGCAGGTGGCCTTGGAGTGCCAAGGGTGGACACCAACCCAGGCATGCCCACAGCGGCCAGGCACTGCGGGCTCTGCCCGCAACCTCCGGGGCACCAGTCATGTGGACTGTGATGTGCGCAGCAGCCCCCAGGGTGTGCCCAGGGCCGCCCTGCTCATCACTCTTCCTTCTGATGGCATCTGTTGCTCAGTCTGAAAACGTGGGTGCTTCCTGCATCTTGTCACCTGCTTTGTAGATCTGGAGGAAGATGATGAATCCCTTCACGTTGTGCTTTGGTGATGCGGGGATAGCTATGAAGCTGGTGATATTCTGAGAGGTGCCTCTGACCGCTGCTCAGTCGGTGGGGGGCGGGGTTCAAAAGCAACGCTGGTGATGAGAACAGTGGCGCTACCAACAATATACTGATCACCACAGTCCCTGCTCTTTATTAAGCACCTCCCTTGGGCCAGAAACACTTCATATTTGTTCTCTTGTTAAACTCTCAGAGCAATTTTGTAAGGGTGTCAGCCTGGATCTTCACATGAGAGTACTGGACCACAGAGGTTGAATAATTTGCCCACGGTCAAACAGCTCAGAAGCCACGAGGTTAGGACTAGGACCAAGGTCTGGTTTGATTTTAGAAATCACCAGCACCGCAGGTCGGCAGTGTGTCATGGGCAGGAGTGACAGCTGGGCTTGGCTGTGAAGGCACGAGGTGGGAGGAAGCTGGTGTGTTTCAGTGCTGCCGCGGCTCCCACCATCGACGTCAGGGCATCTGCAGATGGATGCAACATCCTTTGAGAAGGAACCCAGAGCAAGTCAGCTTGGAGAATGAATCCAATGACTCCACTGTTTCTTAATGCAATTATATGAGGCAAGCTCTATAAAGCACACAGCACAGCCCTTTGATTTATAGTTAACATTTCCTGAGTGTCAGGGCCTTTGTAGATGGATGTTCAGGTAGTACAGTGCGTGAGATCACTGGGTCTACGAGAGTGCGATTTCCAAGGCAGACATCGTATATTTTTATTTATTATAGCAATTTCCAGTAGGTGGCAGTAAAGTGTCTTGTTCTAATAAACTGGTAAACTAGGATGATTTTCTGACATGGAAGTAAAGAGCTTTAAGAAAGGGACATCTTTTTCTAATTGTCACAGAGTTGCCATGTGGACTCCTATTGAGAGTTTACATGAACCAGGAACTCTTTTAAATGTTATCAACTTCTTCAAGCCTCACATTAAGCTTTAGAGGTTGATAATTTTTAATAACCATTTTGTAGATGAAAACCCTTGAGCCATAGAGAAGTGAAATAACTTCTTTAACTCAGTAAGTAGTGGAGCTGGGATTCATTCACACCCAGAGCCCATGTTCATAACCACTGTCAGACGTGGTAGTTGTCTAATCCACAGTAATACCTGCTTCTAGTGCCTCACCTGCTTCCCAATGTATTAATAGTTCTTCAGGATTCTTGCCCAAGTCTTTTTGGCAGACCCATTGCAGGCAGGATTGACATCCTCACCTCTTGCCCACGGTGTGAAGGAGCCTCCCCAGTAGGCCCTTTGGTGCCTGGGGTGGCAGGCTTTTCTAGCCCCTTCTCTTGTTTGTAAGCACCTCTTTTGGCCCACAGTGCAAGCATTCTGTTCAGGTGTCACACCTCAGGACAGGTGTGAGAGGCGGGAGTTGGGGGCTGGCTGGTGTCTGTGGGTGTGGATTTGTGGGGGCTGGAGATGGAACCCAGGGTGGGTGATCAGTTGGGAGGGCCTCAGCTGGACACAGGAGAGGCTAGCAGGTGGGCACATGGTCCTCTCGGGACTGAGACGGGCTGAAGTGGACGTGTCAGATTGGGCTGGATGGTGCATGTGTGTGCACTTGTGTGCACACATATGTGTGACAGGGACTGGGACCCCGAGCGGCTCACTGGTGGGAGGAGTGGTGGCTCGGGGCTCATCTGAAGCAGACTCACCTGAACCCTGGGCCCCGGTGCTGGAGAGGAGGGTGCCTGGGAAGCTGACTGAGCTCTCTTGTTCTGTCTGCCCGGCTGCCCCCTTCTGTGTCGCTGCCGCTGTTTCTGTGTCCACACATGCACTTTCTTTCCATCCCATCTGTCCTCCTTTCTTGTCTTTCTGCCTTGGTCTTCCTCCTGCCTTTGTCTCCCTTCTCCCTCGTGCCCTGCAGTCTGAGGACACAGACCTGCCCTACCCGCCACCCCAGAGGGAGGCCAACATCTACATGGTCCCCCAGAACATCAAGCCGGTTCTCCAGCGAACCGCCATTGAGGTGAGCCTGCCCCCGTCACAGGGGTGGGGGGTGGGGGCCTCCCCTCTTCTGGCCCAGTCTTTCCCGGGCTTGGGGCCTTTCCAGCTGCTCTCCCCACTCTGCACCCCCAGATCCTGGCATGGGGTCTTCGGAACATGAAGAGTTACCAGCTGGCCAGCGTGTCCTCCCCGAGCCTGGTGGTGGAGTGCGGGGGCCAGTCCGTGCAATCCTGTGTCATCAAGAACCTCCGGAAGAACCCCAACTTCGACATCTGCACCCTCTTCATGGAAGTGGTGAGCCTGACCTCCCCGTAGCCTCCTACCTACCGAATCCTGGTGCTTAGAATTTCCTCGCAGCCCCAGGCAGCCTGGGGTCCAGCTGCCTGCAGGATTCTGCCTGGCTCACGGTCTTGCTCCCACTTCCTTTGACAGAGAGGAAATGCTCTCTGTCTCCTTTCTGGAGGAGCCACAGCCTTCAGGCAGCACAGAGAGCGCCAACTTGGTTCCACCTCCCCAGATCCTGAGTCCATGGGAGTCCCAAGGACCCACCCATGGCTGTTGCCTCTCTCAGGGCAGATCTCGCTCCCCGAGTGACGTCTGCCAGGGCTCTGACCTTCAGGGATTCCTCCAAATCTTCCTGGACCTAGTTCTCCCCCACCCCGGGCCCTTGCAGAGGGGCTCACCCCCATGGCCTTCAGCCCCAGCCGCCCCCAGCAACCTGGTTTGCCTGGGCTTAGTGACCAGAGTAAGGCAAGTCTGAGGGAAGGAAAATGGTTTGCAAGATGAAAGTGCTGTAGAAATTCCAGGCCCAATGGCTGTCAACAGGAGCGTCCTCTTGGCTGAGCCAAAGCCACCACCGAAGGAGAGAATATAAATTATTTCAAGTTGTGTTCAAAGTGCTTTTAGGGTTGGGGAGAAGAATCTGGGTCTGGAAGCCAACTCTTGAGTATCCACTTGGGGGGGGTCTGTCTGCGAGAACTGTTGAGTCCTGAGCCAGCTTCTCCCTTCTCCCCTTCCCCAGCCAGTGAGGGTTCAGGGAAAGGAGACTTGTTTTAAGTTTGGGCTGAGTTGTGGTGTTTGGGGGTTAAAGCTGGAGGGGAAAGTCAGCCTCTGCGTGCAGCATTCAAGAGGCAGACAGGTGGGCAGCTTCTGCCCCACCGGCCCACTCCTGGGCTCAGCTGACCACCGCTTTGGATTGACGGCCCTTGGGGGTTAGGTATAGGTTGAGAGTCATTTTCTGCTCCTTGGACTTGTCCTGGGAAGAAGGGCTCTCCTCCCTCTGAGACCTCCTAGAGGTGAGGTCAGGCTGCTGTCCAGAGCTTTCCCTCTTCCTCCACCCAGATGCTGCCCAGGGAGGAGCTGTACTGTCCCCCCATCGTGGTCAAGGTCATTGATAACCGCCAGTTTGGGCGCCGGCCCGTGGTGGGCCAGTGTACCATCCGCTCCCTGGAGAGCTTCCTTTGTGACCCTTACTCAGAGGAGAGTCCGTCCCTACAGGGCGGCCCAGGTAGGGGAGGGGCTCTTGATTGGTGGTGGGGGCAGGTGGGCTTCAGCTGAGACACGTCCTGAAGCCCTCCTCTTACCTGAATGAGACGTGAATTTTGCCCAGCTGATGGGAGGAAGGGGCAGGAATCTTGTCTTCCTCTGGGCATCGTCTGGCCCCAGGCTGGGTCCTCCAGGGAGTGGGCATCGATGCTGTGGTGAGATGTCATGTGGAAAAGGCCGCAGGAGAGGGAGATGCAGGGATCAAGGGGATGAGGAGAGAGGGAACTGGGGAGATGGGGAGCATGAAGGATGATGATGGGAGAGGGAAGGGCTTGGGGGAGGGAGAGGAGGGCACAGAGTGAGAAGTGCGGAGAGACCAAAGGCCGAAGGCCGAGTCTCACGGCTTGGGATGGGTGAGTCCCCAGGGGAGCCCCTCTCAGCCTGGACACTGCCCTCCCTCCAGATGACGTGAGCTTACTCAGTCCTGGGGAAGATGTGCTGATCGACATCGATGACAAGGAGCCCCTCATCCCCATCCAGGTAGGAAGGGTCCCTGGGGATAGACACTGGCTCCCATCAAGAGCTGCCTTGTTTATCCTCTCCCCTCACCTTGCTCCCCCTTCCTCATCACATAGCCCCCAGAAGACACTCTCCCTGCAGCCTGGTGGCTGGACACCTGACAGATGGAGGGACCCAGTTAGGAGCTTTCAGCCTGGTTGGGAGCAGGGCGAGGGCTTTTGGGAAACTGTGTGGGTCTACTGGGCAAGACCCAGAGCATCTGAGAAAAATGGCCCCACCACCTTGAAGGCCATGTGGTGGGCCTGCCCCTGGCGATCACCCAGGAAGTCAGGGTGGGAGGAGTAAGAAAGAGAGAAGGAGGACAGGGTGAGGAGTGACTGGCAGTCTCTGGGGTGCCCAGCCCCATTGCTAGGACCTTCTTTGGGGGGAGATTCACCTATGGGCTTGTGCTTGGTGGCACCCTGGAGGCAGCTTGAAGGAGGGGTCAGTGTTCAAGCCAGTAGTCCCTCATGCCCCCTCCCTTCCACCTGCGGGAGGGAGGAGGGGCAGGAGAGGGGCCTAACTGCTAGGGTGTCCAACCCTGCCAGCAGGCAACCCTTTGCTCTGTGCTCCGCCTGGTGCAGTGAAACTCGCTCTTTGTGACTCTTTCTGGACTATACAGTCCATGGAATTCTCCAGGCCAGAATACTGGAGTGGGTAGTCTTTGCTTTCTCCAGGGGATCTTCCCAACCCAGAGATCGAAGCCAGGTCTCCCACATTGTAGGCGGATTCTTTACCAGCTGAGACCTTCCACCTGGTGACCCAGGTGCCAATGCCAAACAGCATGGCAGGCAGCCTGTGGCATCTCTTACTAAGGGGGGATCACTCTTCCCACCTTGGGCTCTGGGTGGCTGTGGGTCCTGTACAGCTGAGACCACCCAGCCTCATCACAGTGGAGATGGACACGGACCTCACTGGGAGCACCAGCCTTGAACAGTTCTGTTCCATCTGCTCCAGGTTGTCACCCTCCTCTTGGCTTTGCTTGACTCTGGCTGCCCCATGGCACCTGGGACTCCCAGAGCTACTGGGCTGCCTGGAGCAGAGCCTTCCAGCCTACATAGACAACACATGTGTCCTAAGGCCTGCAGCCTGTTTATTCACCAGGGAAGGGGTGGCCTTTTGGAAGGGTTCAAATTTTTTAAACAATCAAATATTAGCCTTGAGAGCAAGAGGACAACCTTCGGTGCTGGGTCAGTCTTGGGGTCCTCAAAGCTGTCCCTGAGATGTGCTTATAGGACCTTCTGTCTGACATTTAGGGTGAATTTCTGCTTCTTTCCATGCATTCATCTCTTTCACCTTTTTGCTGCTCCCAAGGGGACATTGCTCGTGTTCAGTCCTGGGCCACACTGCTGCTGACACAAGAGCTTTATAGTTGCTCTCAAGGGTCACTGGAGCTAAGCATCCTCACAAGGTCCCAGCTGCCCACTTCTCACACCTCTCCGGCTCTCCAGGGCCCCACCCCACCACCCTTTCTGCTGGGTACACCTCTGGCCAGCACTGGTCACTCAAGACTCGGCCTAGGTGTGGTCATCTCCTTCTAGGATTCTGCCCTGGCTCCTCCTCTTCGTCTGCAAGTCTTGTCTCTATCTCCGTCACTGTATTTGGCTTAAGTCATGCTGCCTCTGTAAATGTTAGCATGTTTCCCAGACTAGGCTCAGGGCAGTGAGTGGGGCTCATTCCTTTTTGTGTCCTCAATGCCAGCACAGGGCCTGGCTTAGAGGAAGCATTCGAAGGAAGTCTGCCTGCCCAGATGAACAGATGGATGAGTGGATGGATGCATAAGTAGATGGGTGGGTGGGTGGATAAATGGGTGGGTGGATTCTGCCTACCCTCTGTAGGAGCTAAGGAGGAGCTTCTCTTGACTGAGGACACCCACGTGGAAATTGCAAATACACAGAATTCAGCTGCACTCAGGGCCTGGGTGGGTGTTTGTAGCTGAATGAGGCAGGTAATTAGCCCCAAGCTTGGTGCCCAGCGCTGGCTCCCACCCCTCAGCGGGCCGTCTGAGTCTGTGTGGGATAGCGCAGAGCTGGCCCAGTAGGATTTCCGTTCTGTGTGTGCCGCCCTCAAAATGTCTACAAACTCAGATGGGGAGGCACTGTTTCAGATCCTGCTGGCTACAGGCACAGCCAGAGGCAGACAGTGAGGAGGCCCAGGCTGGACGTCCTCCCGGCGTTGACATGAGTGAACTGGGGCCAGGGTCGGAGCCAGAGCAGGGTCGGCACTGTTTGTGGGAGGACACAGCTAGAGCTCCTGGCCAGGCGGTGGGTGGGGCAGGGGTGAGGCTTGTCCACTTGGAGGGGCTGGCTCACAGGGCCTCAGGGATCCACAGGGAGAGGGGGACGTGAGCTCCGCCTGCTCTGGTGGAGGAGGTTTGGATCCTGCCCTCATCCAGCTCCCTGTCTGATGGAGGAGAAGACATAACCTTATTGTCAAGGAGCCCCAGGCTGGCAGGGAGACCCGCCCCAGTCTCTAGGGAGCCCTGTCTTGATGGGGTCTGATGGCAGCTTCAGGTCATGTTGTGCTTTTCTCTGAGATCATTGATTTGGCTGGTCCAGGAAATCTTTCACTGACTCCATCTTGCACATCCCCTGTGCTGGCTGGGAGGACTGAGGCTGGCTCAGGAGACCATGGGTTCCAGACCCATTGGTTTTCCAGATAGTTCTGGCTGGGCTCTCGTCCCCTGTCCCCTTCCCCAGTGCAGGTAGGTTGGAGGGCCCTGGTCTCTGGGGACTGGAGGAACAAGAAGTCTAGCAGAATTGGGATTTTTCTGTTTGTCTAACCTATGTCTCCAGGCCAACTTACTGTTCCACTGTGAAGCAGCCCACCGCTGTGCTCACTAGCTGGGGCTGTGGATCCAGCAGAAGGCTCCTCCCCAGCTCCAAATGCTCTCTTACCACATCTGGCTTCTGTCTTGGTCCCTCCTGTCTCCTCGCTCTGTCGCCCCTTCTTGGCCAAAGAACCTTCTCCCCATCATTGCCCAGTTCCTGGGATGAGCTGCACCTGCTAGAAAAAGTCACCAATGACCTGATGCTCAGGTCATCGGGTTGACCACCACTGCCGAGCGATTCTCAGGTTTCTAGAAATCTTTTGGTCTGTCAGGAGTGGCCAGTTCTAGAGATGATCTGAAGTGGATGTATGAGACATAACTGTCCACTTGACCTTCCAGGGTTCGAAAGTGGACACCCATCTCTGGGGGTGAGGAGGGTCATGGCCTCCTGGACTCTTCTCTGTAGGGGACTGAAATAAGATAAACTCTCACATAGTAAACCCACAGTGTGTTCCTGGTCTGTGTGGCTGTCCTTTGTGTAGATTTCAGAACCGTAGCCTGGGGATAGGGGTGGTGTGAGTGTGTGTGTGTGCGTTAATTGTGCATGAGAGGTGGGGGGCTGGGAGCAGATGTGTGTGCAAGCTCAGTGGTGCTGCTTTAAGCATTGTGGCCTTGATGTCTAACTTTCTGAGGGCAGGCCAGGGGTGTCCTCCGAGAGGGGCTCAGAGGTGCTTCATTCAGTCTAGTACTGTCCTTGAAATAAAGGATATATTCATTTTTCTCTGATTATAAATATGTCTATTAGCCACAGTTGGGAAAGCATAGAAAAATAATGAACAAACAGACAATGCCTCCAATCAGGAAGACAATGTGAATGAACTGCTCCCAGCATTTCCCCTGTCCTGTCCTTGTCCCCCGACCACCTCCCCAACTCCAGGCTGCTCTCCCTGTCTCTCATTCTGCCTCTGAGTCTGAATCAGGCTCTGCTTTTACTTTCCAACAAACCTGGGCTCGTTGCCTCCTCATCTACTAGTTCTTGTGTTCTGATGACGACAAGGGGAAGAGAAGCGCCGCAGGGACACGCCTGGAGCCGGCTTCCCGCCATTCCCTGGAGGCTCTTGAGGCCCGCGTAAGGGTGACACCCCTGTCTGTCCCACACATCACCCACCTCCAGGCACGGGAGCCGCCCATCAAGGTGACCCTTTCCTGTTGCTCTGAGAGACCACCAGTGGGTAGGAGTATCCTCTTGAAGTCTCCAGGGACTGGGGTGGGGGGATGTGTGTGGGCTGAGGAGGGCTAAAGAGGAAGAGAGAGCTCTTGGGAAGTCTCCCCTCTGGTGGGCAGAGACAGGAAAATGTCTGCGTTGTGGATCCATGTGCGATGAGAGTGATGGCAAAGACGTGCATGCTTGCTTAGCAGGGATACCAAGATCTGGGACTCTGAGCCTGCAGGGTCAGCGTGGACTAAGTCATCAGGGAAGCTTCTCCGAGGGGGCTGGTGAGAGGGGTTAGAACAGCACCGGTGAGAGGAGGCCTTTCCCGGTGGGCAGAGGAGTGGGACAAAGGCTTGGTGGCGGGCGGCGTGTGTATGTTGACAGTGTGTGTGTTGACTGCGTGTGTGTGATGGTGTACTGGGTGTGTGTGCACGCGGACGCATGTGTGTGATGGGCCTGGGAGGCTCTGGGGGAAATGCAGGCTAGTGTGCAGGAGGAGTCAGGAGGCTTGCTCTCCACCGGCATGGGGTGGGGTGCTGGGGCTGGCTGCTCCCTGGCTCCCGGCTCGGGCTAATTTTGAGCCTCCTGCTCTGGTTTTAGTCTCTGGGACGCCGTGAAGGTGGGAACGTGCTCCCAGAACTGGAGCAGCAAATTATGCCCCGATCCCAAAGGGGAACGTGTAATTTCGGAAGCTGGCCCAGACCTTTGGAGTACTATGTTTAGCTTTATTTTTTCTCCCTCTTGCACTGGTGAACTGCCGGTTTCCCTCTCACCTTTCTAAAAACGATCTGTATTAAAAATAACAATAAGGCTTCTGTGAGGTTCAGGATGAGAACCAGAGGGGCGAGCTGCTGCCTGGCTGGGCCGGTCTCTGGGCCGCTGAGGGCTCCATGTGGAGTTCATCTGGTCGATTCAAGGGTCACGCCACCCCCACCGACATGGAGCCAGCCCCCTGGAATCCTCCAGCGGCGTGGCTGCGTTCCCAGCCGTTCTGCCCTCCTGCCTGTGCTCCTGGGCCTGAACAGCCGAGGGCTGGTTTGGGGGAGGCCAGGGTCCCCCTCAGTGAGGCTCCCTTCACAGATCTGGGAGGGGACTGTGAGTTCCCCACACTACTTCCTCTGCGTTTCCCTGACCCCAGGCGAGTAGGTCTCCCTGCACCTTCCTGCCAAGGAAGGAAGGACACTAGGGCTTGGCCTCTTGTGGAGACTCCCAGAGCCCCCTGCCCCAGGCTGAAAGGAGAGAGGGTCTCCCTCCTGGCAGCTCTGGGTCCCCGCTTGTCTCCTCCCCACTCCAGTCACACCCCCTTCACCTGCCTTCCTGGACTGTTTACCCTGGCAGTGCGGCCTTATTCACACCTCTGCCCTTCACAAGTCTTGTCTCCTCTGCCCACAAGGCATCTCCTGGCCACCTCCACCTAGACTGGAATGTGTCCCCCCAGGACCCCATCACCTCCTCCAGGACTATTTTAGTGGTCCTCCAAAATGTCACCCTGCCTGTAGCCCTTACCCCCACCAAGGCTCTCCTGGACCCTGCTGCCCAAGGATTCATCTTATAAAGTATGGATTCACCATACTGCGAGATTGCAGGCAAGGATCTGATGCCAGAGGAGAAGGCAGTAGGTTTTCTGTATTAAAGGTGGCGTGTCTATGAGACTGGTTTGGGGCAAAGTCGTATGATGCCCTGATGTCTGTCCTTCAGGACAGAAGACTCAGAAAGCTGCACTGGCTTAGGAATGGTGCCCACGCAGGGGCTGGTGTGGCTCAGCTGTTAGGAGAAACCACCAGCGATGCAGAGTGTGGTGGATGCCTGAGGTCAGCATGACTGAAAGGCTGGGAGGGCATGTGAGCATGGAGTCAGTGGTGCCCCAGGGCTCTAAGAAAGCAGCAGGAGACAGGCATGGGCTGAGCCCTTGCGTGTGCCTCACCTTGTCCTCGGCATACACAGCCTTCATCTCATCCACACTCACTGCTGCTCTGTGACAGTTCAGGGCTTTGTGCCCATTCTCCAGATGGAGATGCTGACTCAGAGAGGTCAGGGTCATGTAGAGCAATGGGGCCAGGGTTTGGAGCCACACTTGTCCGACTCCAAGGCACACATTCCTCCCTCAGCTTTTGTAGGCTCCCTGGAGAGAGAGCAGAGGGTGCCTACTTGGAGAGTTCTGCTTCCTTGGGACTGTCCCATCTTCCCTGATGTGGCTTTTCTAATCCTGTTGCTAACCAGCGTGTTTAATTTGTAGTTTGCAGATGGTCTGTCGGGCTTGGCCCCCACTAACATGGCATCTTCTCCAGCCAGTCCTCATGTATGTATTGTTTACCTATTTGTGGGCACCTTGATTTCCCCGGGGGGGACTGGGTGGGGTTAGGGAGTTAGGAAAGGAGGCTAGGTGGGGGTGGGAGGGGAAGAAAGGAGTTTTCTGAGCCCTGGCAGAAAAGTTAACCTGCCCTGTGTGGTAATGGAGGGGTGGGGAGAAAGCTAAGGGAAGATTCTCAGAAACAGATGAGTCTGAATTATCTCTTGGTGCATCCTGGGATTTACCTTAATCCTGCTTCCCTGCATGAGGGCTGGAGTCTCGCCTGGGATTGCATGGGCCAGAGGAAATGGGGAAGTCTCTGGACCCTGACGGCTGGGATGCGGGACTTGAGAGACCTCTGTGGGCAAGAGGCACGTGGAACTGCAGAACCCTGGCTGTCCCCAGGTGCCGAGTGCTCTGCTGGGGCCCACAGTTCACACCTGCAGTTCCGATTAGTGCTGCTTCTGTCCTCCTGGGCTGATTTCCTGGGTGTTACCTTTAAGGATCATGGGTCCTTCCAGGAAGATGGCTGTTGTGTCTAGCTTTCCATATGCCCTCCCGAAGTCCCATGCTGAGGGCCAAGGGGAGCCCCAGGCCTGTAGGGGGAACCTAAGATGTAGGACCTCCTGAAAGTAAAATTTCATTCATGGTGTCAAGAGGAGGCATTATTGTATTGGGTGCTTTATGGCTTCTAGGAGGAGGCAATCTGTACTTTAAGTGTATTCTGATTTATCTGTTGTAGAAAATACAGAAAACAAAATAAAGTATAAGGCAGGAAATTTAAAACCACCTATATTCCTACCAGTTGGAGATGAACACTTAAGATTTTGATGTGCCTATATTTATAGATAACTCTTATGCACAGTGATACTTAAAAAATAAAACCTGAATCTTATCATACTTAAAAAATCTGAATTTTCTTTTACTTAAAAGTATACTATAGATGTTTTTCCATATCTTTATATTCTTTATGAAATGTTTGTATGTCATTCCATTGTATGGATATCCATAAAGTTTTAACTCTTCTCCCATCACTGGACATTGACTTTCTTTTTTTAAAAAAAAGACTAAAATATTATGTTTTTAGTTTTGACTGCATTTGGGTCTTTGTTGCTGTGTGTGGGTTTTCTCTAGTTGCAGCGAGTGGGGGCTACTCTTTGTCGCGGTGCGTGGGCTTCCCGTTGCAGCGACGACAGGCTGTAGGGTGTGTGGGTTTCGTAGTTGTGGTACCTGGGGCTTAGTTGCTTTGCAGCAGTACCAGGAAGTTGTGGGATCTTCCTGGACTGGGATTGAACCGTGTCCCCTGCATTGGCAGGTGGATTCTTAACCACTGGATCACCAGGAAAGTCCTAATTTCTTAATTTTTATAATTGTCTTATTTTATGTCCCTTAGAAGAGTTATTTTAGTTTACTTTAAATAGGTCTAGTGCATTTCTTGTTAAGTTTATTCCTAGGCATTTTATAGCCTATTTTGCTACCCAAATGGAATATCTTTTTTTTCTTATTATTTTGTCTAGCTGATTATTGCTAGAATATGGAAAACAACATTTTTTTTGTATATTTACTTTGAAACCAACTCTTTATTAAGTGCCTTTGTTACTTCTGACAGTGGTTAATTGATTCAGTTGAATTCTTCAAGCAGCTAAGATTATTTTCTTCAAACAATAATAAATATGTCACTTTCTTTGTAATAGTTTTACCTTACTCCTTTTTTCAGAATAACATTTGGTAATTAAGATGCTAGTGAGCAAATTTATTTAGTTACTGATTCTAATGAGAAGTTCTCTGTCATTTTCCCATTAATTAATGATGATAATGATTGGTAGTTTCAGGCAGATATTTTTGATTTTGTATTTTGTAAAGTGAAAGTCGCTTAGTCATGTCTGACTCTTTGTGACCCCATGGGCTATACAGTCCATGGAATTCTCCAGGCTGGAATACTGGAGTGGGTAGCTTTTCCCTTCTCCACAGGATCTTCCCAACCCAGGGATTGAACCCAGGTCTCCCACATTGTAGGCGGATTCTTTACCAGCTGAGCCACAAGATTAATAGCTTAAAAATTAGATATGGGAATTTAATATTATCCAGTGCCATTAATCAAGATGATCATTTTGTTTTCCATTGTTCTGTTCATATACATATATACTGATACATATATTTGTCCTGCATTCCTGAGGTAAACCCAAATCAGTCAAATGGTCATGGTATTATAGCTGACTACAAATGAAGTCTTCTTCTGCAGTCAATCAGGATAGGTAGTTGGTTGGCTAACTGAAAAAGTCGGTTTAATAGGAACTCATTAAAAGTCAAATATAAGTACCACGAACATTTTCTTTTTAATCATATCCATGTATCTTCATTTGACAATCATTTGAAATATGCCAAGGCCTCTTTAAATTTGAATCTGCTATTTGAGTGTTATGTTGTCCTTCTGGTATAAAACACATCTAAAATGCATTACTTATTATTTTTCCTTTGGGTTTATTAAAGTTTTTGAGATCTTAAATGGTAGGTGCAACAGAACTTGAATGTGAAGTTCTTTCAATGTTTAAGATCCCCTCACCCTTTTTTTGGTCGCTTCACTCATACTTAATTTTCACCATTAAAAAACATCAATAGCACTAAATTAATTTTAGGGCATAGATAAAATGCCCTTTCTTTTAAAATTCAAATTATATATATATATAATGCTTATTGATCCAATTACAATATTAATACAACTGGCATGAGCAGATTTGGGAGCAAACAATTCTGGGTGAATGAACATTCAGCTCATCTCTGGGAGCTGCAGTGGCTGAATTAGATTAGCTGCAGGCTTTCATCTGCTCTGGACCTTCAGTTGTTAGCAGAGAGAATGGTTAACTTTTGTTAGTCCTGGTTAAGGGGAAGTTGGTATGGAGAAGTTTTGGTATGTGTTAGTTATTGAGTTAGATTTGTTATTATTTATGTTGGATTTTTGCATATTTATTCATAAGTATTACTTTCAGGTTGTCTTTGTTAGGTTTTGCTATCAGGGTTTTAAATGAGATTCATGAAATATTTTCTGAGGTGTACTCTCATTTTTTGTGCTCTTGAACAGTCTCTAAGAGATGAGAATGATTGTTTAAAGGTTTGAAAATATATGATATCGATTCTTTGTGAATCTGAGTTATGCAAATTGGAAATGGCATGGTATTTTAGTAGCCTTGTTTTGTGTATAAAATGTGTAATAATGTGAATCAATCTAAATTTAAAAAATGATTAAAAATCATGTAATTCAAAAGGTGGTGGCCAAATGAATTGTATTTATGGTTTAGCTAATAAACAGGATACCTATCATCTTTTCTTGAAAATGGTGATTATACGATGTGAGTTTTGAATTATAGAAGATCTTCAGGAATACATATTTTACACAATTGTCTGCTCTATACTCATTTTGTAAGACTGGGCCGAGCATCTGTTTTTGGGAGGAGATTCTTTGATCACTCTCTACTTCTTCAGTCAGTTTGGTACTGTAGATGTCATCAGATATTGTTTATTATGTTGGTATGGATTTACACATATTACTATAATAAAAGAAAATGTTTATGTATCTGTTCTGTTTTTTAATCTGTTCATTCCTGATTTTGTAATTTATGCTATTTTATTTTATTTTTCGCTTCATTAGGCTTAATAGCATTTCATCTATTTGATGGTTATCCAAAGAACTGGCTCTTTAAAATTTTTGATTCTTCTGTGCACTTTCAATTTCTTTTCCTTTTTAACTATTTCTTTTTCTTACCTGACTGTACTGACTAGGACCATAAGTTTAGTACTTTGTGTAACTGAAAATAGAGAGTATTCTTATCTGATCTAATTTAAAATGAAATATTTATATGTTTCGCCATGGACTATGAAATTTATAAGCTGAGTGGCTATTAACTAGCTAGGAATTTTTATCATAAATGATGTTACATTTTATTGAATGTTATTTATGCATCTGTTGAAGTGACCATATGTTTTTTTCTCTTTTAATCTGTTAATGTGGTGAATTATATTAATAGTTTATTTTTTTTTAATGCTGAAACAACTTTGCAGTTCTGAAACTATGTATCCTGGTCATTATCTTTTTTCTTTTTTCTGCGTTGCTGGGTTCAGTTTGCAAATATTTAGCTTAAGAATTTTTTTTGCATTAATTTTTATGAATGATAATGGCTTGGGATTTCTTTTTCTGATACTGTTCTTTTCAGGTTTTGGTGTCTAGATAATATTAATCTTATAAAATGACTTGAGGCATATTTGCTCTTTTTCTAGTCTCTGAATAAATGACAAAAGCCTGACATTATCTGTTGCTTGAAGGTTTTGGTAGATTCATTTGTAAAACTGTCTAGACTTAGTATTCTTCTTGGGGATATTTTAAACTGCTGATACAATTTTAAAAAATGTTTATAGGACCTTTGAGATTTTCTGTTTCTATGTGAGTCACTTTTGGTGATTTATATTTTATAGGAATTTATCCGTTTCTTCCTAAAATTATTGACATAGGATTTTTCATAACAACCTCTTACTTTAAAAAATTTTCTTCACCTTCTATTTATGTTACCTTTCATTCCTAAGATTATATTTTATTATTCTTGCCAGAATTTGTCAGATTTTTAAAAGTCTTTTCAAAGAACCAATTTTTAGCTTGCTGATTTAGCTCTATGGTTTCCTAGTTTTCTAGCTTCTAGTTGTTTCCTTTATTATTTTCTTTGCTTCCCTGGTGGCTCAGATAGTAAAGAATCTGCCTGCAATGCAGGAGACCTGGGTTCGATCTGGATTGGGAAGATCCCCTGGAGAAGGGAATGGCAACCCACTCCAGTATTCTTGCCTGGAGAATTCCATGGACAGAGGAGCCTGGTGGGCTACAGTCCATAGGGTCACAAGAGATGGATATGACTGAGTGACTAACACTTTCCTTTGATTTTTAGAGGGCTTGTTATATTGTTAACCTCTTAAGTGAGATGTCTAATTCATCAATTTTCAAACTTTCCTCTTTTCTAATATAAGTATTTAAGGCTATAAAATTTCCTCTAAGTACTGCTTTATGCATCCCACAAGTTTTGATAAGTGATATTTTTGTTGTTTTCTAGTTCTGAGTATTTTCTTATTACTCTCATATTTCTCTTTGACACTTGAATTGTTTAAAAGTATGTTTTAGAAATTCCTAACTTATGTTTGTTCTTTTTTTAAAAATGTATTTATTTTTTTCTTTACCTTGTTGTGTTGGTTTTGCCATACATTGACATGAATTCGCCATGGGTATACATGTGTTCCCCTTCCAGAACCCCCCTTTCACCTCCCGATTCCATCCCTCTAGGTCATCCTGGTGCACCAGCCCTTGTTCTTCTTTGTGATTTCTGTCTACTTTTTCTTTATATATTTGATGCTGTGTTATTAGGCACAAACAATAGTAGCATTCTTATATCTTCCTAGAGAATTGAATCTTTTAATGATATGTAGTAAACCACCACTCCTTCCTTTTTAAAATCTCTACTAATGAGTTTTGCCTTAAACTCTGCTTTGTCTCATGTTAATACAACTAAACTATATTCTCTTGGTTAGTGTTTTCCTAATATATCTTTTTCTGTCTTTTTACTTTCAATTTTTCTGTGATTTTATGTTTAGGTATCTCTCTGATGAACAGCAAATAGATTCTTTTTTTATGCATTCTGACATAAACTCTTAGAGAGTTGGATAGTCTGATATAATGTGTTTTACTGATATATTTGGATTTATTTCTGCCATCTTGTTGTGTATCTTTATTAACCCTGCTCTTTTTTTTCTCATTTTTTTGTATTGAAAAATCCCCCCATCTTTTCATTCCTTCTTCCCTTTTCAGTTTCAAACCTATACATTGTTTTTATTCTTTTAGTGATTAGTATAGAAACTTTGACATGTATATTCAGCTTAGCAAAATCTAAATTTAATTGGTATTTATAGCCACCTCCAAAATATTACAAGGAACTTAGGATGCTTTAATTCTAGTCATTTACTAATTTATGAACTTTTGTTCAATATTTTAGTTCTACCGCTATAAATGACATTTTTAAAAGCAGTATTATTTTTTTTTCAGTAAATTTTTTTTATTCTTTTAGCTATACTCACATTGACTATTTTGTTGGGTAGACCAGTCTTCCTCATTCTGGGATCATCTTTCTTCCTGAAGGAGAGCCTACAGAAATTCCTATAATTAAGATCAATTCATTATAAACATTCTCACTTTTAAATAATTTTTTGAAAGTATTTTTATTTCACCGTTATTTTGGAACGACTAGTTTCACTGACACTTATATCTTGTCATCACTTTGAGGATCCTATCTCACTATCTTCTGGCATCCTTTGCTTTTTAATTAGCTCTGGATAGTTACCTCTTCAAATATTGCATATTTGTCATTCTCTCATTTCCTTCTGGAACTGATTAGATCTATGGTGGACCTGCTCTGTTCTACATGGCAGTTCAACTTTATTTCATATTTCGTGTTTCTTTGAGTTGCACTCTGGCTATTTTCTGAAGATATGTCTTCTAGTTCACTAACTCTTTTTTAAAAAAAACTTAATCAGGATATAGCCGATTAATAATGTTGTGATAGTTTCAGGTGAATAGTGAAGGCACTCAGCCATACGTATACATGTATCCAGTCTCCCCCAAACCCCGCTCCCATCCAGGCTGCCACATAACATTGAGCAGAGTTCCTTGTGCTGTGCCGTAGGTCGTTGTTCACTAAGTCTTAAGTTGCTTCTAAAGGCTAACCCCATCTGTTGAGTTTCTAATCCCAGTATTAATATTTTTATTCTTAAAGTTCTCTTCCCCCCCCAAATCTACTTGTTGATTTTTGAAAGTCTCTTATTCCCTTGTCATATTTTTAATGCCTTTTAGTTTTTAAACAGGTTTTTTTCCCTTAAAATTCTGTTTCTGATAATTCTGCTTTCTATTGTCCCCGCAGGTCTACCTGCAGTTGTTTCTAACCGACTTTCACTCATGGTGCCTTGCTCATTATGTGTTTCACTATTTCTGATTGTGAACTCATGTTCCTTGGAACTTTATCTGAGAGTTCTTTGAGGCCTGGATGAAAGTCACATTCTTTCAGAGAGGACATGTGTTACTTTTACCAAATGCCTGGAAATATTACAAACCCAGATTCACTTAAAACTAAATGTTTGGCTTGGGCTTTTTGGACCCCACAGTCAGTTTGCATTTTGGCTCCTTATTTCTTTGGCTTTTTGCTTTTTCATTTGCACCCAAGGATCTTCTTTATATTCCCATCAGTTCAGCCATTTAAAAAGGATTTTAAACATTTATTATTTGTTAATTTAGGTGTTCCCACTTGGAGAGTTTCTCTGGTCCTCCAGTTTGCCGTTTTGCTGGGTCTCTGTTACAGTTTTCGATTTGACAGTCATGATGTCTTCATGTAGGGTTCTATCTCCTTCAGGACCAATACTCTGACTTCTTGTTTGTGAGATCCTCTGGAGACTTCCTGTGACCATAAATTGATCATTTGTTTTCTTCCATTTTTATTCAACTCTTTAACACTTGCCTTAGTCCTCATATTATCCCCCTTATTGTGAACCTTAATCTTTTTTTCCTATTATTACACAGGGAAGTCCTTGCTTGTTCAGGTAGCAGGAGCTCAGATAAGCACTTCCATTAGTGCAGACGCCCCTTCTAACCTCAAATTCAGATGAAAGGAAGAGAGAAACAGTCTAAAGTTGCTGTAATCTTACTTTGTCAGTTAGGAATCCAGCAAGGTGGGAGAAGTAAGAGGGAAAACAGGATCAGAGGCTTTTCTACTGGGCAGAACAGTTTGTCTTCTGTGTTGCTTGTGGCAGTCAGGTGCTGGCTGGCTAGGTAGAGCCACAGCTCTAGTGCATGGACTCGATATAGGAGTTTCTTAAATAAAGGAGAGCTGACTCTTTCCCAGAAGGAAAAGACCAGGCAGATGTGTTGCTTTAGGGACGTATCTATCGTCTTGGCTGTGTGGACCCTTGATACTGTGAGTTTAGATGCTTGATGGGTCAATTTTCTTGGGGCTAGATGCGTATTATTCACGTTTCTAAACCAAGGTTGCCAGTTTATGATTTTACAGTGAAAAATACTCTGTCTGGGGGATGTGACCTTGGGATCATGGTCTGGCCTGTGGTCTCTCTAAAGGCTCAGCAACTGGGAAGTCAAATTGTGAATGGAGATGAGTAAAGAATCAGAATGAGGAGAGAGAATTCTGGGATCTGAAACTGAGTGGCAGCAGTCCAGAATGGGCTGAAACATCCATCGCCAGTGGTAGGGACAGCTTTAGTCCCTAAGCTGGGGACTATCCCCCGGTGATGCTGGTGTAAACAGCTAGGAACAGTCAACTCTTACTCCTCTTCTCTTCTATTTCCAGGATTGATCAGTTTGTTCTTTTCCCTGACATAGTCTTTCCCTAGATGTATTAGTATAGTCTACCCATTATGGTTAAGGCTCAGTGTAGAAGCTGCCTCTCCCTTTGAGATGATCTTGCCTCTCCTTGCTCTGAACACCAACCCCCCTCCCCCCAGCACTGATTTCATGGTCTGATTCTCCGAGGGCAGCCCTATTTCCCTTAATTCCAAGGTTTAAGGGAATGCTTCATTGCAGCTCATGGATACTGACAAGAATTTATCCAAAGACTTTGAAGCAAAGGTTTTCTGAGCAAAGGAATCAATTACAGGGTGTGGCTCCCAAGTGAGGAAGCATTTCCAGAAGGGAGCCAAGACAGTTTGTCTCGGTGCAGTATGCTTGCATCTCTGACCTTGAGAGTTTCAGGGAGAGTATTTTAACTTTAATAACAAAGTCTTTTTACCTGTATTTTTGTATATATCAAATGTGCTAATTAGGAAAGTACTTATCTTCTCCCTAAAGTAGGTTTCTTAAGGACATGTATTTGGCACGATTGGTTCAGCAAGAATTATTGTATGTACTTGAAAGTAACAAAACGGTACTTCTTTAAAAATATCTCTGGTTCAGATGTGTTGCCAGCGCAGCCCGGCCTCCCCCCACTCCCATTAGTTCTGATTAGGGAGGTCTGATGCCTGTCACTGTGTGTAATCTGGGCCTTCCTTTGTGAGTCATTCCTTCTCTCATTTTCTCAGAGCAAATACAAATCGCCCATCAAATGACAAGTGAAGGCACAGGGGAGGCAAGGGGAGGGAAATCAGAGCCGAAATCTGTTAGCTATTTGGAGTAATTGGTTATTTGCTGTGTTTGCTGGTTGGGAAGCAGAGCGCATACTTTACGGTCTCTCCTGTTACGGGGGCTGGAGTCACCCGCCGATATTGGATCCTCGTTGCCGGAGCCCTTGGCTCCGGGCGCCTTTCCCCTGCTTGGCATTCCTGTGGTCTCCTCGGGGGTGCACCCCTCCTCCCTCGATGCGCACTGCAGGGGGGACAGCCCAGGGTGAGACTTGTCTGGCGAACTCCAGGGCCTCATCAGGGAGGAAGAGGCCCTAGCCCCCTCCCAGAAGCCCTCCCTGCCTCCCCCCCGATACTTCCTTCTTCCCAAGAGGTCTTTTTCCTGGTCCACAAGGGACCTGTTTTCCTACCCAAAGGAAAAAAATTCATTTCTTCCCAGAGGGAAATTCTTGGCTTTCCTTGAAATCTATAGGACAGGAAATTCTCTCTGAGGTCTTATTTAATGCCTTCCTACCCCTGATGGTCCTGTCATCATCCCTGCCCCCTCCTACTCCCCAGCCTGGGTCAAAACAGTGCTTGGAAGTTGGTTCAGTGTTCACCACTGAGTACAAGTGCCCCAAAGGAGCTTATCAACCTTCCCAGTGACGTGAGCACCTCTCTTACGTTCACTGAGGCATGGGAAACCAGCTTGAATTAGCAGCAAGTTCAAAATATAGAATATTTGGAAAGTAATATGACTTTGTGTATGAAAGCTCACACAGTAACTAGAAAGTAGGTTGACTTTGGCACATAGTAGGCTCCCCCAAAATACTTTTAAAATTGAATTTAAGATAGCTAAGATTAGTGTCTGTAGTTTGATGAATGCTTCTGCAGCCCTGGGAAGGCCTTCAAAAATAGTTTTTCTCTTAAGTAGATGGTTGGAACTTTTGTTAAGCAAAACTGTCTACATAAGCAGAATGAAGGTAAGGCAAGCTTTTGCCCAGGCCCTGTTGGAATCATCACAGATTCTGAGTTAGTGATGTCTCATTGTTTTCTTCACAGGTTTGAAGACTCTGATTGTCTTTCATTCACCCTACTGAATAGATGCCATTTGTTTGGGCTTTCTGCATGGGTTATGGGGTGATGCTGTCCTTGGAGGACTAAGTCATGGGCCCACATACATACCTTAGGCTTCTGAATTTGGAAAGACATTTCCCACAAGTCTCCCACCTCACTAGGGCCCTCCATCTGGAACAGGCCAATAGTCAAATTGTCAGATCCTGACCCTTCTCTGTTCACCATCTGCTTGACTGCCAGATTTCAGGCACACTTATTCACTGGGCCTTTTGGAAGCAATTCAGCATTTTGGCTAAAGGTCTTCCTTTCCCTCCCACTTCTGCTGGTCCAGCTTGAAGTCAGAGTAAGCAGAGTAACAATCCCTCGACAGACATGGAGGCAGAACTGCAGGGAGTGTCAATAAGAGACTGAAGGCCCAGTAATTAAGTGATTCTTTTTGTCATGAGAGTATAGAGTTCTGTGGAATCAACATGGTAGCTGGCTGTGGGCATATTTCTGTGTGGTTTTGAGGGGCATGAAAAGTTTAGTGTGCATGAGGTGGGGTAGGTTCTGAATTGGGTGTTGCATGTCTAGGGGTTTGTCTGGTTTACATGTAGGTATGAATACTTGTCCATTACATCTGTGTTTGCACTAATGTGTATATGAGCAGATGGACTCAGTTTAGTTTTTAAATCTTAGGACACTAATTAAAGAACTAGAGAATCATCGTATCATCATTCCAGTACTGCAGATGTTGGGCTATGGGGAAGCAGCACTGGGGGTCAAACTGGTGACGCTGACAATATCAACAACAGCATTTATCATGGTAAACTTTATAGGTCACAAAATATCTTCGCAGACATCATCTCGAATGTCTAATCCCGGGGTTGGGTTCTTACATTACGATCTGATGATAATTTATGCTAAGACAGAAATTTTTTCAACACCGTCTAGGATGGCTACCTTCTGGTTGACATAGGCAATGAAGGCCTGTTTTCAAAAATGGACTTGTCTTTTAGAGGTGGGTGTATAGTTCCCTATAGTGACCCCAAGGTTTGACATTGTAACCTTGGTGATAAAGGAATTTGACCATGGGCTCTTCTATTTGATTCAACTGGTCATCCTGGGGTGAGAACATAAGTGATATCCTCTGTCCTCCCCAACTCTCCTAACGTCACAGAGAGTCAGGCTTAGAATGATTGTTGTCCACTTTGTTATCCATATTCATGAAATGCATTAGGTTTATTGAATGAAAATGGGAGATTAAATGTTCTGACTATGCTGTGCTGATTTGCGCCTTCAGAAGGATTAGGGTGCCCATTAGACTGGATCAAGCTTGGAGAACCAAGTCTTTGTTATATGGCTCTGGTTGCTCAGGAACTGAATGTTGGCTATTAGCTGAAATTGGAGAGGCCGCTAGCCTGTGCCTTGATCAGACTTACTTGTTCAGCTGGCTGAAGGGTGAAGGACTCTGAATCTTGGGTACAGGGAAATAAAGCTCTAATGGCCAGACTTCTTGCTGAAGCCTGAGATGACACTTTAACAATCAAGCCTTTTGCATTTGTTTCTCCTCCTTGCCATGTTCCAAGACTACATGCTTAGCTCTTGCAAAATGAGGTCAAGAGCACACTTGGAATTAGAAAGCGTATGACCATTTCCCTTTTGGAACTTTGGATTATGGGATTCCACTAACACCAGAGGGCTGCTTGGCTTTGGTGCATCTAGGATAATAAGACATGGGAGGATTCTCTGGTTTCTGTGGGGCTCATTCTTATGTGGGGGCTAACTTCTTCTTGGACTTCTTGAGGAAGGGAAAGAAGACATGGTCATGAAATAACTCCATCAGAAGCCAGGTTAGTGAAATAGCAGGAATGATATTTTCAAGTCACATCTGTGAGTGTGTTGAAAATATGACTCTTTTTCTGTAATTCAACCTAATCTGTCTTTTGAGCTCACATTTTTCCTGGCAGAAAAGTCGTAGTAATTCTTCAACCATTTAGGTTTAGGCTTTAGTTAGTTTTGGATTTTTCTCCATTGTCCTCACCCCCGGGAGACAGCTAAATTCTGGGTTGGGCTTCCATAATGTCATGACCTCCACAGGAAGGGGCCCCTGGTCACTAGTGTATGTGCACCCTGGATCTACTGGGCACACAGACCAAACAGACACTGTCTCATTATCTTGACCAGAAGACCCTTTTGGGTATGCAGGCTTCCTCTATTCACTACCTTTCAAGCCTTTCTGGGGAGCATGGTACCATGTGACAGCTTCTTTGTGACATTCTGGAGTCTACAGGATGTGATGAGGACTCCTCCAGGCTCTCTCTCCCATGACACCCATGCAGCCATCTGTCAAATGCCACAAGCCCCAATTCCTCTGGCAGGTTTTGAATGGTTGCTACTTATCAGATCCCCAAAGTTTAGGAGAGGTCTCTTCCATGTATATTTTGAGCTACCTATGGGAGAAGGTGTCAGTATGCCTCATCAGAAGTTACCAGAAATTTTAAAGAAGATGTGGTACACATATACAATGGAATATTATTCAGCCACTAAAAAGGATGAAATAATACCACTTGTAGCAACATGGGTGGAGCTAGAGAGTGTCATATTGAGTGAAATAAGTCAGATAGAGAAAGAGAAATATCACATGACATTCCTTATATATGGTATCTAAAGCTGCCAGAACTTACACAGGACTGGGAAATAGACTCTTGGAGGGCACAAACAGAAACTTGTGTACCAGGACCCAGGAGAAGGAAGCAGCGACCCCACAAGAGACTGACCTGGACTTGCCTATGAGTGTCCAGGAGTCTCCAGTGGAGGTGTGGGTCAGTGGTGGCCTGCCGTAGGGTTGGGGGCACTGAGTGTAGCAGTACACGCATAGGATCTTTTGAAGGAGGTCACCATTATCTTCATTCCCTCCACCATAGTTTGGCCCCAGCTAAATAGCAGGGAGGAAACACAGATCCACCCATCAACAGAAAATTGGATTAAAGATTTACTGAGCATGGCCCTGCCCTTCAGAACAAGACCCAGTTTCCCCCTTAGTCAGTCTCTCCCATCAGAAAGCTTCCGTAAGCCTCTTATCCTTCTCCATCAGAGGGCAGACAGACTGAAAACCACAATCACAGAAAACTAACCAATCTAATCACATGGACCACAGCCTTGTCTAACTCAGTGAAACTATAAGCCATGCCACGTAGGGCCACCCAAGATGGATGGGTCATGGTGGAGAATTCTGACAAAACATGGTCCACTGGAGAAGGGAATGGCAAACCACTTCAGTATTCTTTCCTTGAGAATCCTGTGAACAGTATAAAAAGGCAAAAAGACAGGACACTGAAAGATGAACTCCCCAGATCAGTAGGTGCCCAATATGCTACTAGAGATCAGTGGAGAACTAACTCCAGAAAGAATGAAGGGATGGAGCCAAAACAAAAACAACACCCAGTTGTGGATGAGACTGGTGATGGAAGCAAGGTCTGATGCTGTAAAGAGCAATGCTGCATAGGAACCTGGAGTGTTAGGTCCATGAGTCAAGGCAAATTGGATGTGGTCGAATAGGAGATGGCAAGAGTGAATGTCAACACTTCAGGAATCAATGAACTAATGGACTGGAATGGGTGGATTTAACTCAGATGACCATTGTGTCTACCACTTCTAAGGGCAAGAATCCCTTAGAAGAAATGGAATAGCCATCACAGTCAACAAAAGAGTCCGAAATGCGGTACTTGGATTCGATCTCAGAAATGACGGAATGATTTCTGTTCATTTCCAAGGCAAACCATTCAATATAATGATAATCCAAGTCTGTGCCCCAACCAGTAATGCTGAAGAAGCTGAAGTTGAATGGTTCTATGAGGACCAACAAGGTCTTCTAGAACTAACACCCAAAAAAGATGTCCTTCTCATTATAGGGGACTGGAATGCAAAAGTAGGAAATCAAGAAATACCTGAAGTAACAGGCAAATTTGGCCTTGGAGTACAGAATGAAGCAGGGCAAAGGCTAATAGAGTTTTGCCAAGAGAACGCACTAGTCATAGCAAACACCCTCTTTCAACAACACAAGAGAAGACTCTACACATAGACATCACCAGATGGTCAACACTGAAATCAGATTGATTATATTCTTTGCAGCCAAAGATGGAGAAGCTCTATCCAGTCAGCAAAAACAAAACCAGGAGCTGACTGTGGCTCAGATCATGAACTCCTTATTGCCAAATTCAGACTTAAATTGAAGAAAGTAGGGAAAACCACTAGACTGTTTAGGTATGACCTACATCAAATCCCTTATGATTATACAGTGAAAGTGAGAAATAGATTGAAGGAACTAGATCTGATAGACAGAGTGCCTGATAAACTATGGATGAAGGTTTATGACATTGTACAGGAGACAGGGATCAAGACCATCCCCATGGAAAAGAAATGCAAAAGAGCAAAATGGCTGTCTGAGGAGGCCTTACAAATAGCTGTGAAAAGAAGAGGCAAAAAGCAAAGGAGAAAAGGAAAGATATACCCATTTGAATGCAGAGTTCCAAAGAATAGCAAGGAGAGATAAGAAAGCCTTCCTCAGTGATCAGTGCAAAGAAATAGAGAAAAACAATAGAAAGGGAAAGACTAGAGATCTCTTCAAGAAAATTAGAGATACCAAGGGAACAATTCATGCAAAGAAGGGCTTGAAAAAGGACAGAAATGGTATGGACCTAACAGAAGCAGAAGATACTAGGAAGAGGTGGCAAGAATACACAGAAGAACTGTACAAAAAAGATTTTCACAACCCAGATAATCCTGATGGTGTGATCACTCACCTAGAGCCAGACATCCTGGAATGTGAAGTCAAGTGGGCCTTAGGAAGCATCACTACAAGCAAAGGTAGTGGAGGTGATGGAATTCCAATTGAGCTATTTCAAATCCTAAAAGGTAATGCTGTGAAAGTGCTGCACTCAATATGCCAGCAAATATGGAAAACTCAGCAGTGGCCACAGGACTGGAAAAGGTCAGTTTTCATTCCAGTCCCAAAGAAAAGCAATGCCAAAGAATGCTCAAACTACTGCACAATTGCATTCATCTCATACGCTAGCCAAGTAATGCTCAAAATTCTCCAAGCCAGGCTTCAACTCAAGGTGGTTTTAGAAAAGGCAGAGGAACCAGAGATCAAATTCCCAACATCCACGCGATCATCAAAAAAGCAAGAGCATTCCAAAAAAGCATCTATTTCTGCTTTATTGACTATGCCAAAGCCTTTGACTGTATGGATCACAATAAACTGTGGAAAATTCCTAAAGAGATGGGACTATCAGACCACCTGACTTGCCTCTTGAGAAATCTGTATGCAGGTCAGGAAGCAACAGTTAGAACTGAACATGGAACAACAGACTGGATACAAATCGGGAAAGGAGTATGTCAAGGCTGTATATTGTCACCTTGTTTATTTAACTTACATGCAGAGTACATCATGAGAAATGCTGGGCTGGAGGAAGCACAAGCTGGAATCAAGACTGCCAGGAGAAATATCAATAACCTCAGATATGCAGATGATACCACCCTTATGGCAGAAAGTAAAGAACTAAAGAGCCTCTTGATAAAAGTGAAAGAAGAGAGTGAAAAAGTTGGTTTAAAGCTCAACATTCAGAAAACTAAGATCATGGCATCCAGTCCTATCACTTCATGGCAAATAGATGGGGAAACAGTGGCTGACTTTATTTTTTGGGGCTCTAAAATCACTGCAGGTGGTGATTGTAGCCATGAAATTAAAAGACGCTTACTCCTTGTAAGGAAATTTATGAGCAACCTAGACAGCATATTAAAAAGCAGAGACATTACTTTGCCAACAAAGGTCCGTCTAGTCAAGGCTATAGTTTTTCCAGTAGTCATGTATGGATGTGAGAGTTTGACTATAAAGAATGCTGAATGCCAAAGAATTGATGCTTTGAACTGTAGTATTGGAGAAGGCTCTTGAGAGTCCCTTGGACTGCAGGGAGATCCAGTCAGTCCATCCTAGAGGAGATCAGTCCTGAATATTCATTGGAAGGACTGATGTTGAAGCTGAAACTGCAAGCCTTTGGCCACCTGATGCTAAGAGCTGACTCATTTGAAAAGACCTTGATGCTGGGAAAGATTGAGGGCAAGAGGAGAAGGGGATGACAGAGGATGAGATGGTTGGATGGCATCACCGACTCAATGGACATGAGTTTGAGTAAACTCCAGGAGTTGGTAATGAATAGGGAGGCCTGATGTGCTGTAGTCCATGAGGTTGCAAAGAGTTGGACACAACTGAGCTACTGAACTGAACTGGAAAAAAAAAAAACGATACAAATGAACTTACAAACGGAGACTCACAGACTTAGTAAGTGAACCTATGGTTGCTGGGGGAAAGGGAGAGTTGGGGAGTTTGGGATGGTCATGTACTTACTGCTATATTTCAAATAGATAACCCACAAGGACCTATTGTGTAGCACATGGAACTCTGCTCAATGTCACGTGGCAGCCTGGATGGGAGGGAAGTTTGGGGGAGAACGGATACATGTATATGGCTGAGTCCCTTCACTGTTCACCTGAAAACTATCATGTCATTGTTAACTGGATATACCCTAAAACAAAATAAAAAAATTAAAAAAAACAAAAACAAAACTGTGAACTCTAGATATTTAAGAGATCTGATCTTAATTTTGAGCAGCTCATTCATTTAAAAAGGGGAAAGATTGAAATATACTTTAATAACAAAAATAGGAAAAAAAAGTCATCACAAATCTCTGATTCTTGCTTCCTCTCCCTCTCTATACTTTCATCTCTTCTGTATGTAGTGTGAGAAGGGCTGAAAAGAACATCCTTTTCAACCTATTTTTTTTTTAATGGCACATTATCTGTTTTAGGAAATTTAAAAGCCGAGGATCCAGCCTTCCCACCCCTGGCTATTTAGGCATTCATACATCCATCAAATATTTACTGGCCTCCAAATGCATGCCAGATAATGCTCTAAGGATTGGGAATATAAAGTTAAAAAAGATAAAGATCTCTGCCATCATGGAACATAATAAACAAGAACCTAAATAAAATATATGGAGTGAGTGTATGATGGTGATAATTACTAGGGAGAGAATGAGGAAGGGAGAATGAGAATTGCTGGGAAGGGGAATCATGATTTAAAATAAGGAGAGTAACGAGGGTAAGACAGATCATATTTAGTCAAGACTTGAAGGAAGCGGTGAGGTGACCCATGGATCCATCTATAGGAGGAGTAGAGTTCCTCATGGGAGGAGCCTGAGAGTGCTGGACTGGGTGGGCCATTGGGGTGGGAGCAGCATGAGTGAGGAAGAAATGGGAAGACAGGAGATGCGGGAGGTGTGAGGGGCTGATCGTGAGAGACTAGCTTGTTGCTGTTGCAAGGGCTTTGGCCTTATTCCAAGTGAGTTGGCAAATCATTGGAGGGATTTGCTCAGAGAGGTGACATGTTCCGATGTGTGTGGCTGTTGTGTTGAGAGTAGATTCTGGGGCAAGAGAGAAAGTACAGAGGCCAGTTGGAAGGCTGGTGCAGTAGTCCAAATGATGGGGACTCGGGCCACAGTGATAAGGGAGAAGCGGTCTGACTCCAAATGTGATGAAGGTGGCGCCAGTAGGATTCGCTGATGGATGGAATATGGGGCATGAGGAAGAGGCCAAAGTGACTGCGGGTGTTTTGGTTCAAGCATCTGGAAGGAAGGAGTTGTACTTGCTTATATGAGGAAGACTGTGGAAGGAGCAGGTGGGTGGGGGTGATTAGGAATTGGATTCTGGAGATGGCACATTTAAGAAGCTTATTAGATGTCCAGTTGGAGATGTTAAATAGGCAACTGGAGTTCAGAGGAGTCACGCAGGTTGGAGAGAGTCATGTTGGGTTCCTCAGTGTATATGTTGTTAAAGATGCCAGACTCCAGGAGAATCCTGGGGGTTGAGAGTGGATGGAGAAGAGAAGAGGTCTGAGCATGGTGCCCTGGGCCACTCAAGTGATCAGGGCTCAGGTGAGAAGGAGGAATCAGCAGAAATTGGACGGTATGGCCAGTAGGGTGGGAGGACCACGGCTATAATACTCTGTAAGGCAAAGGGGATATTTTGAAGACAGAGCGACTGACTACATCAGATACTACTGCTAGTTGACTAATGAGGCCTGAGTCCTCGGTGACCTTGGAGTCATGTTTCGGTGGAGCAGAGAATGGAAAAACAAGAATTAGAGACATGTGTAGAAAACTCTAGATGTTTTTCTGTAAAAGGCAAAAGAAGGTGAGAACCAAAAGTGGGATTGGAGAGTTTTCTTTTTAAATAATGGGAAACTAGTGTTACATATAACACCAATGGGAATGACCCAGGAGAAAAGGAAGTGTGATGACAAGGAGAGGGTGAAGAAGTTCGCATCCTTGAGGGGGTCAGAAGGCATGAGTGCAGGGGTAGCTTTGGGTCAGGATGCAAGTGGCGTCGCTTCATAAGCAGGAGGGAAGACAGATGCAATGCCAGTATTGGAGTGTTTGTGGAGGGGTGGGGTGGTCTCTTCTGATGCTTTTGTTTTAAAAGAAAGAGGAAGCAGGGTCACTGGTGCAGAGTGATGACAAGGAGGAGGTGTGAGAGGGCTGGACAGAAAGGAGAAGGTATGGAGAGCTGGTGTGTTCAGAGGAAGGAGAGCAAAGAAGCAGGGAGCTGAGATGGAGTGGATGACAGCACTGGACCCCCTTGAGGCTGTGACACGAGCTTGGAGTGAGACCAGCCTCTGGTTTCCTCTTTTTCAGCCGCATTGGATGTGATGGGAAAGGGCTGGGTTTAAGCCTAGGTTGGGTTGGCCAGAAATACAATGGAGCAAGACAGGGGAAGGGAATTTACAAGTTGGGGAGGGCAAAGGGGCAAAATATAAACTAGCTAGGATGTATATTATGATTCTGCAATATGTATGATTTCTGTCAAGAATGAGGGCAATTGGAAGAGGATTTCCCTGTGGGATGCGGGAAAAGAAGGGGATGAAAGTCACTGAGCAGCCAGTCAGCTGGGTTTACTAGAGGTTAGGAAAGTCACTGGGTCTGCTTCTCACCAGCGTGCTTAAGGAGAACCAGCCATAGAAATCACCTGGAACTTGGAGGGAGGAGGAAATTACAGCTGAGAGTTCTTGGGGAAAGTTGAGTGTGGTAAGACTTAGGTCCTGTTTGGTGGTCAATTGCTAGTTCTTCAAAATTTTTTTAAACTCTGATTTCTGCTTTTGTTCTTCTTTTAGAGGTTATCTGCTTGTGTTTTTATCATCTGTTCTTTTTTATTTTAACAGCTTATTTTGAGATAATCCACATATATATAAGCCCCTATTTAAAGTGTGCAATTTAGTGGTTTTTAGATTATTAAAAGAGTTGTGCACCCATCACCCATCATCAATTTCAGAATATTTTCATTATTCCAAAAAGAAATAATGTACCCGAAGAGCAAATGTCTCCCATTTTCTCCCAACCATTAGTCTACTTTTTGTCTCTATGGGCTTGCTTATTCTGGACATTTCATGTAAATGAAATCATGAAATATGTGGTCTTCTGTGATTAACTTCTTTCATTTAGCATAACGTTTTCAAGGTTTATCCACATTGCATCTATCAGTTCTTCATTGCTTTTTATTATCAAATAATGTGTCATTGTTTGGGTACATCACATTTTCTTTATTCATTGATAGACATTTGGGTTGTTTCTACTTTGGGACTTTAGTGCATAATGCTGCTATGAACATTCATGTATGAGTTTTTGTGTGGACATAAGTTTTCATTTTTCTTGGAGGAGAATTCCTGGGTCATATGGTAACTCTGTTTAACCTTTTGAGGAGCTGCCACCTTGTTTTTTGAAGTGACTACAATACTTTACATTTCTACCAGAAGTAAATGAGGGTTCTGGTTTCTCCCACATCTTCATGAACACTTTTTATTATCTGACTTTTGGGTTATAGGCATCCTAGTGGTGTGAAATGTTCTTTCATTGTGGTTTCTGTTTGCATTTCCTTGACGGCTAATGCTGTTGAGCATCTCTTTATGTGCTTATTAGTCATTTGTATAACTTCTCTTGAGGAATGTCTGTTTTAATCCATGGCTCATTTTTATTGGGTTGTTTGTCTTTTGATTTTTGGACTGTAGGAGTTTTCTGTATATTCTGTTTACAAATCCTTTATAAGATACACACAGACATATATTTTCTCCTGTTCTGTGAATTATCTTTTCATTTTCTTGGTGGTGTGTTTTGAAATATCCCATTGTTCTTTATTTTCAAAAGGTTTCAGTTTTAAAATTATGTAAGGAATACATGTACACAATGAAAAATTATAAAACTTTAAATGATACACAAAATAAAAGAAATAAATAAAACATTTGTAATTTTATCATTCACAGATAATTGCTGTGAAGATTTGGGGTTTGATCTTTTAACTAAAAAGAATTCTCATTATTCCGTTTTTAACCTTTTGTAAATCTCATGAGTTGTGAATAACGTTTCATGTCAATAAACATTTTTATAACATCATTTTTTGTTGTTGTACAACATTTAATCACATGGATATACAATTTACCCCCAAAAGTTCCTTATTGTCAGATGCTTAAATTGCTTTTCCCTGTTATAAGTATAGTAAGTCTTTATACATATGTACCTTCTTTGGATAGATTTCTAGAATTGGAGTGAGGGATCACAGCGTAGGCACATTTTTAGGGCTATGGAAGCATGCAGCCAGACTGCCTTCTGGAAAGATTGTGGCCAGCTGTTCTGCAGGCAGGGAGAGAGCCAGTCCTTGGCCAGGAGCTAACCTGCTCTACATAAAACAAACAATACTGTTGTTGGTAACACTCTGTGCTAGGCACTGTTCTAAGCACTTTATACATATGACTCATTATTCCTCACAGTAACTCTATCAAATTGGTACTGGTATTTTTCCGTTTTACAGATGGGACAATTGAGGCACTGAGGAGTTTTGTCCAAGGTCACACAGTTAGGAGTGACAGCATTTGAACACTACGAGAGCCAGACTCCTATTTGGAAGAAAGCCTGGTACTGTTAAGTACGCTGCTGGCTATAGCTTGAAGATAGTCTTTATAATGCAAAGAAAGTTTCCTTTTATTCTTAATTCATGAGAGTTTCATTTAGAAATAACTGAAGAATTTAACAGCGTCTCACATCCCCTTCTTTTTTTGCCTATTATAGATCAGAGATTGGCAAACTTTGTCTTAAACGGCCAGATAGTAAATATTTTAGGTTTGGGGTCATAGGGTCTCCATCACAGCTACTCAGCTCTGCTGTTGTAGTTCAGAGGCAGCTACAGGCAATATGTAAATGACAAAGCCAGCTGGCTGGCCTCTGGGCCATAGTTTGCAAATTTCTGTTCTAGATGATCATTTGGGTTTTCTCTCCTTACATATTCATACTGAGTTACTCCTGCATTCTGGAATAATCCAGCCTGACAATGCCAGATATACTGCTGCAATCTATTCATTAGTATTTTTATCTAGAATCTTTTCCTCGTGATTCAGGAATGGGATTGATTTGTGTGTGTGTGTGTGTGTGTGTGTGTGTGTGTGTGTGTGTTCTGGTCAGTCTTCACAAAATGAATGGGGGGAACTTCATCTTTTTTCTGTGCTATGCAGTGATCATTTTTTCTTTGAAAGACTGATAGAAACTGCCTCCAAAGAAACCATCTTGGTCTGATGTCATGGAGGTAGTTCTCCAAGATCTCTTCCATTTTCAAAGTTATCTCTTCATATTTCCTATTACATTCGAATCAATTTTGGCAGTTTGTATATTTTTTAGAAAGTTACCTACTTCATCTAGATTTTCCAAGGTTTTCCCACTGTTTTGGGTACATCAAATCTCTTAATATTTTTATTCTCTCCATAATATCTTTCTGTTTGATCTTATTCCAATGGTGTACCTATTTTTTGACATTAGGCTTGATAAATAATCTAATGTTTATTTTATTGGTCTTTTTGAAAGTTTGCTCTGGGATTTATCAGTTACAATATTCTCCATAATTCTACTGCTGCTGCTGCTGCTAATTCGCTTCAGTTGTGTCATCATTTTCAAATTTTGATTTTCCTATTTTCCTTTTTCTAACTTCTTAAATTATCAGACTAATTATTTTCATTCTTTTTGTATAAGAACAAGAATATTTAAGACTGAATTTTCCTTTGAGTACAGACTTGGCTACTAAATTTTAAGGCATAGCCCTCTTACTCTTGGTATTTTCTAAGGACCTGTGATTTTAGTTTTGTTGTTTTGTTTGACTCAGAAAAGTTTTAAGAATACATCTTTAAATTTCTAAAAGGTTGGGATTTTTGAGTTTTGAGTTTCTCATTCGTTTCTAGTTTTATTATTACACTGAGATCAGAGAGTATGACTGATAATGGATTTATTCCTTGGACTTTATTGACATTTGCTTTGTGGCTTTTAATTTTTTCATAGTGCTCCAATGGTACTGGAAGAGAAGGTATAAGTTCCGTTTTTAGATTACATGGTGTTTGTCCATTTAAATGACACTGTTAATCATATTACTCAGATTCTCTGTTTCCATATTCTTCTTTTAAAAAATTTACTTGGTTTCTCAAGACTGAGGGAAATGTAATAACTTTCCCACAACTATTGTGTTGCTGTCATTTCTTTGTACAAAACACACTGGTTGTTGTCTGTTTATGCCTGGCTCTGAGCCTGAGTCATAAAGGCAAATCTTGAAGTATCTGATCTTGGGAAGAAAAGTAAGACTTAGGAGGAAGCAAACAGCTAATGTGAATTCCATTCTAACCATTCCTACCTCTGTGTACATATTTGCCTGTGTGTTAGCGTGTGTACTTTGTGGTGTGTGTGGGGGTATATGTGCATTTCAGCCTATATATGTCTCTTGGGCATGAGTGTGTAAATACGTTCTTCATGTGTCAGTGGTTGTATAAGTTTGATATGTGTGTCTGTTTATGTTTATTCATCCATCACATCTTTTATTCAAATTGAACTCGAAACATCAGGACTGGTGTCTGCCTTGCTGGCCTTTTTGAGAGTGGTTACAACTCTGAAAGCTCTGCTACTCTGTATCTTAACCCGTCTGAACCTCTTTTCCCCTCTTTGGCTGCAGAAGATCCTTCTGGTAAGTTGGTCAGACAAGACTGTAGACTCAGTGTTGCTCTGGCATCCACTGGTGTTGTGTGTCTGGGTACCACATTCTGGCCACACAGATGATGTTAGGGCCATACTTCCAGAATGGGTTGAGACTCAGAACCTCTCTTCACCCTCTCCCCACTGTACCTGTTCAAGTTCCATTGGCCTGCCTCCAGCTTGGGTCACCCTTAATGACCTAGAGCTTGATGGGCTAGGCATTGGTTTAAAGGGAGCACCAGCATTCTCAGAAACTCATGATGGGATTCAGTTCATTTTATAGAGTCAGAGCAGGCTCCTGGGAGATCCCTTAGTTGACTGCCTCATCCAGGAGAGGAAAGCAGGCCCCAGAATGGGCTTTCCTGACACCCTGTCCAGTGCCCTTCCCATGGAACTGGGTGAGCTTTACTGGTACCGACAGTACAGACCCAGGGCCTGGGCCTGTGTGGGATTTTGGTGGAGGTCCAGGGAGAGTGACGATCCCACCTTCAGGGAACTTGCTGACTCCCTGAGCAACGGGACACCTGGACAGGACACAGCCGATGGAGCATTCTAGACACAAGAGCCAAGAGGGCCTGCAGACACACCATGTGCAAGAGGAATTACAAAATGGGGCGACACCAATGTGTGCCCCAACAGGCCTGCCCACCTCTCCTCACAAATATAAATATGTGAAGGGGCAGAGAATGTGTTGTCCCAAACTTCGTTTCTTCTCACCTCATTTCCCCCATCTAGCACAGTATTTTTTTAATAATGGGCACTTAGCATTTGTTGAATCTCAGGGGCTCAGCCCTGATTTGACCTTGGGGGAGGCTAAGTTCTGATTTTGGAAGCCTTTATTTTTTGCTGGAGGCTGTAGATGGGGGGTCAGAATAGTTCTTTGGTGTCTGAGTTTTCCTGTAATTTTTTAATAAACAATATTTTATTGACATTTCCTCCCAAGGAGTTAGCCAACGTATGGTCTTTTAGCCTCAGTATACCCCTGCAATGCAGGAGGGACTGTGACGATGAGCCCGCTTCACAGAAAGGAAAAGGAAGGCCCCAGGAGCTTAACAGAAGCACATGGTAAAGGAGGGGCAGAGCCAGGGCGAGAGCCTCAGCTTCTTAACACTAAGCCAGCACGAAGACCTTTTTCCTGACTGTGCAGTCGGCCCCTAAAGAGGCGGGGAATTCCAGTTCTCTGCTCCTCTGAATTCACCCAGCAGGAGAAATTTGTGGTCCAGGCAAGCCCATCAGCCTTGCTTGGTGTCCATCCAGAACAACCTTGCTTGGCAAGTTCTGTTTCTGAAACTCTTTCTCTTTTTCTACCCACTCAGGAGGAGGAGTTCATTGATTGGTGGAGCAAATTCTTTGCCTCAGTTGGGGAGAGTGAAAAGTGCGGGTCCTACCTGGAGAAGGACTTTGACACTCTAAAGGTGAGCCCTCTCCACAATGTCCTCTTCAGACCAGTGGTGCCTGGGCGTGTGTACTGGGTACCAGGAGTTGCAACTGAAAGATAATATATATCTATACATATATGTTTATGGGTGACAAGATATCTGGGATCTGTTTAACTTTCTTAAATGCATAAGAAAAGAAAGGATGAGTTATTTAGATGATGTGGGTTGCCCTCTGATAGATTTTCAAAATATTAAAAATGATCAAAATCGCAAAATATTGAGAATTATTAAAGCTTGAAGATGGGTACTCAGGGATTTGTTATACTATTCTGACTCTTTTAAAGTTATTCAAACTTTTTTATTTAAAAATTTTCCATGAAAATGAAAAGGAAAGTCAATGTGAGAATGGACCTCTGACTCCCCCACCTCTGCAATTGGGATAGAAATTACCCAGCACATATAAAAATATGGTAAACTCTGTTTCTGTGGAAAAAAAAAAATCCCAGAGCCTCAAGAACAACACAAAACCAGGAGTGAGTCAGCCAAATTCTGGTATTTTGAGGAAATTCCACAAATATGCTTATACTTTTTAAAAGCAGACTCCTTTTTAAAAAGATAACCAGAGGTGACTCAAAACTGCTCCTTGAAGAAAGTTATACAGTGTCCTGGAAGAGGTTTCCAGGTAAAATTCAGGATACTCAGTTACACTGAATTTCAGATGGATAATGAATAATGTTTTATTCGAATCTGAAAAAAAATTATTGAATTCAAAATTCAAATTTAAATGGGTGTCCTGTATTTTCACTTGCTAAACCTGGCAGTCCTTTCTAGAGAGCAGACAGGGCAAAGGTTGTCAGGCACGTGAGAAAACCCCAAGGAGCTCCCCAAAGGAGACTAGCTGAGGGCTTGTTCAGGTGCTGGGTGGCCACTCTGGAAGCCCATCTCAGATGGCGGCAAGAGCTGCCTCTGGTACACTGGAGGCCCCTGTGTGATTGTACCTGGAGACCTGGAGTGGCAGAGATGCGCCTCAGGGCACCAGTGGTCAGAAGGCTCAGGCCTCCCCAGGCAGCAAGCTCTTTGTTGACTTGGTAGGTGGGTGTATGAGGCTGGGCAAAGAGACAGAACTATTTGTGTACCAGGAAGAAGGGCCGACACATTAAGTCTGGCATGTGGTACTGTGGCCTTGCCAAAAGAATGAGAAAAGCCAAGTAAGAATGAGGACTCCTGCCAGGGTGGCCCATGGCCCAGGCACCCTCACTAGTTCCTCAGATGCCGGATGCTAAACTGGCACCCAGCCCACCTGCTTGACCTCTCTGAGGAGATCTCTGACAGTTTCCAAGTGAAAATGGGTTATTTAAAAACAAAACGCATTCAACCTGTTTCTGGGGGGAAAGCAGACCTGGGAGAAACACTGATCCTTTAGGTATTGTTAACCACCACCAGCAATATGGGTCATTGAAAAATAGCATTGTAGCATTATGGAGAGAATGGAGTACAAAATAGGTAGGGGGAAAGAACCATATTTTGGAAATCACTTATCATAAAGGGGAAAAGATAACTTATGGTCTCAATAGGGGAAGATAGAAAACAAAAGATACAGCAAGAAAGCATAGAAGAAAATAAACCATATAAAAACACAACAGAAAAAGTATAAATGTTAGTTTTCCTGTAAATAAAAATGGGCTACACTCTTTTACCAAGTGATAAGGACTCTTAGATTACAGCAAAATTAAAATCTCATTATACTACCTTTAAAAGATGCTTCCAAGGCAATCCAATTTTGAATGGCTAAAAAATCAAATATTTTGGCAAACAAAATAAGTGCAAAGAAAGGGGAAACAAATTGAAACTAAAGTCAAAAGCAAAGGAAGCAAAAATGGAGTGTTTTTATAAATAAAAGATGTACATCTCAGTGCAAAAATTCCAAACATTAATGTATGGAACATTAAAGCTTAGAAATCCTTAAAGCAAAAGTGGATAGGAATATATAAAGTAATAACTCAAAGTATGAAATTACAAAAATTAAAGTTGCAGTGGGATTTTAATGTAACTTTTTCTTAGACAGATGAAACAGGCAATCAATAAATAAGGAAATGAAAGATGTCAATAACAAGGAAAACATTTTCCAAGCTACATCAAGTAGCTTTAAGATAGAGAATAAAAATAATTAAAAATTAGAAAATACCTTTTTCCTAATGCTCAGAGAACACTTACAAAACTTGATCACATATTACTTTAGTAATAAGTTACCCAAAACAGAAATCATACAAGGCAGATTTAAATGCAATAAAATGAGAAATTAATAACGAAAGTTTAAACAAAAAGACCAACCACTTGGAAATTTAAAAAATATTTTATTGGGACTTCCAGTATGAACATGGCTGCATAAGTCAGCATTTTTCCCTTTTTCTCTTGGAAATCATTCAAACCCACAAACTTCATTTTCAGTAAAAGTTGGAAACAAATAAAACCCGCAGACTCCAAAATACATGTAAGGGCTGTCCAAAGGCAACTGAGATTGGGTAGAAGCCACTCGGCCATAAATGAAGAGAAGATGCACGAAAATGATGAAAGGTCATAGTGGTAGCAGACTTTGGAAAACCTCATACTTCCTGATAAAAGAATGCTGATAATTATTTAAGACAGATTTTATGGATTCATTGGGACTTATTATCTATTCTCTTTACTTTTGTGTGTGCTTGAAAGTTTTCATAATAGTTAAAAATATAATTCCTGAAATTGAAGTTTTACTGTAAAATATAAAAATTATATTCTTTGTTCACAACAATGGACATGGGAAATTTGGAGAAAGGTTCAGGCTGGTGGCAAAGGCCTCTTAGATCTGGTTTGGTTCAGAGAAATAAAGAAGGTGGAGTTACACAAGAATCACATGGATGAGCCACATTTATAGGGAACAGCCTGCCTCTGTTGTGGGAACTAAGGAAATAACTGGTCTAGGAAAATTCAACACATTTAGTGACAAGTAATAAGAAAAGAAATAGTACAGAATTAGTTTAAAAATACTAAGAAAAAAAGAAAATGTAAAATGAAACTTAACCAAAAGAAGAGGATATATACCTACCAGAAAAGTTTCTCCAAGGAGCAGATGAGATGAAAGACTTTGCTGTGAACTTTTTAGAAATAGGGCAGTGTGAATGCAAGCAAAAATGAGCGAACTCAAGGGATGATGAGATTAGAAGAGGTGAAACGTGAGCAAGTGGGATTCAGGAAAGAAGAAGAAAACTTGAAATTGGAAGGAGCACGGGGCAGAATGGCCACATTGGAAAACACAGGAAGGAGCACAGGGGACAGAATGAAATGGAAATAAATGATTATAAAAGGATGATGAGAAAATAACAAATATTAGTAGTCAGGGAAAGGATATCCAACATTTGCATAATTGGAGTCTCTGAGGACAACCAAAACAATGAAATTAAACAAACAGTTAAGGGTTTAATAAAACTTCACCAGAACTGAAAGAATACTTGAATATGCATATTAGAAGTTCTGCTATGTCAGGTCAGAGAAGATTGACCCAGATGGTCAACTCTGGGACATATTCCAGTTTGGTTACTGAACTTTAGAGATAAAGAAAAAAAATCCTTCGAATAGTCATATTTTCTCCCTCCACAAAAATTTAAATAATTTAAAAAAGGAAATAAGTCAAAGTGGCTTCACTTTCTCTATGAGATTTAATACTCAAAGACGACAAAGCACCATGTGTAAGATCATCAGGAAAGAAATGTTGACCCAAAGGTTTGACATTCAGGCAAGCTGCCCTTCATGTGTAACTGCTGCAGACACACAGGTATGCACATCGAGGAGCCAGGTGGTATGGCTCCCAGGAGCCCGTTTCGAGGGCCTCCTGGGGCCTGACTTGGAGTAACGGATGAAAGAGGATGGGATAGAGAGTAAGGACACTGGTAGTTGTATTATAGACATAAGGAGAATTGACAGATATTATTTAAAACTGGCAAATCACGAAATGTGGAAACAGTCTTAATGTCCATTGACTGATGAATGGATAAACAAAATATGGTAAGTATGCACAATGGAATATTATTCAGCCTTAAAAAGGGAGGACATTCTGACACATGCTACAACATCGGTGAATCTCTAAGACATTGTGTTAAGTGAAATAAGCTAGTTGCAAAAGGACAAGCGTTGTATAATTCCACTCTAGAATACTAGAGTAATTATTATTAAGAGTATTATTAGCCTTATTGAACCTGGTGGCTTGAAAATAGAGACACCCCTATTGCACATTTGAAAGATTGACATATATACACTACTATGCATGTAATAGATAATTAATGAGAACCTACTGTCTAGCACAGGGAACTCTGCTCATTCTGTGGGGACCTAAACGGGAGGGAAATCTAGAAATGAGGGGATATATGTATAACTGATTCACTTTGCTGCACAGCAGAAACTAATACAGTATTGTAAAGCAATTATACTCCAATAAAAATGAATAAAAGCAATAAAAATTGACCATGTAATAAGCCATAAGGAAAATCTTAACAAAGTTAAAAAATGGAAGTACCACTGACAATGTTTTCTGATTATAAGGCCCTAAAATTAGAAATTAATAACAAGCTCAGAAGTCAAAAAAACTTCTATCTGAAAAATTAAAAAGAAAGCAACTCTCTTTTAACAATTCTTGGTGAAAGAGGATATAAAAAAAAATAATTGCAGAATATCTGGGAAGCAATGATAAAACACTATATGTTAGACCTTAGTGGTTACAGTTAAAGCAGTATTCAGAGGAAGCTTATAGCCTTGAAAACTTATGTTAATTAAAACACAAGGATGAAAACTAGCTACACATCTAACTCTTAGATCAAAAAAGTAAAAATGAGACTATTATTATGGAATGCCAAGAAAAGGGAAGTGAAAACATTGTACATTGAAATAAACAGGGCAATGCTAAGGTAGTAGAAAGCAGAGGCAATTTTAAGTGTTTTCCTTATCAGAAAAGAGGGAGCAAAGTAATTAAAATTTCAACTGAAGAAATTAGAAGGAAAAAAAATGCTTAAAATAGTATGAAGAAGAAAATAATAAATCTAGACTCAGAAATAAGAAACTGGGTGTGGAATCTGCAGATATAGAGGGCCAACTATCCTGCTGGTCAGTCTCAGATATACCAATTAAGCATGCATATTGAGTGGGTTAATATCACTATTAATTGGGTACATTTTGTCATCTATATTAGAAAACCACTGCTTCATTTAAATCTAAGCACTACTCTAACAAGTAAAAATCATTGGCTGTTGAGAGGAGAGAAATTTGACCCACTGCCATTTGGACATCCTGGGGAGTCAGCATTTTGCTGACTTGTGAATTTTCTAGAGTTCCATCTTTGATGTTCAAGTAGAAAGTCAGTTAACTTTTCATTTGTGTGGTTGACTGTGATCTTATTCTCAAGAAATGCACCACTCATGTACATGATGACTCTTGGGTATTTAGAATATTGGGTTAATCAGAAAACCCTGTTTTTTAATGGTTCTGAACAAATGTCTTCCCCTTTTATTTCCTTCTCCTGTTTTCTCCCCCCTTTCTCTTGCTTATCTCATCTCCATGACTTGCATCCTTTTCCTCGCCTCTCTTCCTCTCTTCCTGGTCCCCTCTCTTACTCCACCCACCCCCACCAACCTGCCCTCCTCTTGGCTTTTTTTCACTAATCTGCTTCTGGTCAACCCACACCCCCCATTTTTCTTTCTGTCCCTTCTGTTACTTGAACTCTGTCATGTTTCCTTTTTCCTTGCTGTCCCTCTCTTTCCCTTGTCCCCCTCTCTCTTCCCCACACGTGGCAGGTCTATGACACACCCCTGGAGAATGTGAAGGCCTTTGAGGGCCTGTCTGACTTTTGTAATACCTTCAAGCTCTACCGGGGCAAGACTCAGGAGGAGACTGAAGACCCATCAGTCATTGGGGAGTTTAAGGTAAGTCCTTGAGGCCATGTCGCTAGCCCAGGGGTCCCAACTATGGAGTAGCAGCAATGAGTGAGGGAGTGGCAGAAGGACTGTAGTAATATCAGTAATGACCCCAGTGCTGAGATTGGTGGCTATGTGGGTGATGGAGGTGGTGATGGTGACGCTGATGCTGCTGATGCAGAATCTGATGGGGGTGATAGGATTGCATTGGGCTTCATAATCACAGTGGTGGTGACTCTGACAGACTTGAGAGTAATGGACATAGTGGTGAGTGTCTTGGTGACAGTGATGATGAAAGTGAAAGCTGACCCATCCTTCTTTTCAGGGACTCTTCAAAATTTATCCTCTCCCAGAAGACCCAGCCATCCCCTTGCCCCCGAGGCAGTTCCACCAGCTGGCTTCCCAGGGGCCCCAGGAATGCCTGGTCCGTGTCTACATTATCCGAGCATTTGGCCTGCAGCCCAAGGATCCCAATGGGAAGGTAACATCCCTGGAGCTCTCACTCCCCTAGAACAAATGGCAGGCTGGGGTATCAGTAGGCTGCAGAATTTGGATATAATCTTTGCCCTAGGGAGTTCACAGTAAGCGGGAAACTAGACAGACATGTACAAAATTGAGATATGATGTTGTTGGAGTTCTATCAAGGCCAAGTGCTCCAGGAGTTCAGAAAAGGCCAAAGGCAGTACACACAACTTTGGGATAATAAGTAGGACTTCCTAGAAGGAATAGAATTCTTAAGGATTGATGAAGTTTTAATAGGCTGGGAGGGAGAAGAAAACCATATTTTAGGAGTTAAAAACATTGGGAAAGGTTTGGGAGCAAACTGCTTAGCATTAGATTTAGCACAAGGATAAGGCATAAGGACAAGGGACATTGATGGTGTTGGTGGGACTTTCAAGGGTGGGGTGGGAAGGCAACAAGGAGGGACAGAACACAATGGGCAACTGTGCTGGCCTGGCCATGGTGGAGCCTGGGGTAGAAGGAAAAATAAATTATCTTGGTCCTGTCTTTATATAAAATTTTGATGTTTTGTTCATCATGGACTGTTGGTTTTAATTTTTAAAATATCACATTAAAATGTTTATCGTGATTACTAAACTTTTTTGTCCTTCCCTTAAATTTTATGCCTGAGTTGAGCACCACCCTGACTTACTCTAATCCTGACTCTTGAGAGATGGAGTGGAACTGAGGGAGAGCCAAAGTCTGGAGCTACAGGGAAATGCGGGGAGGGGCAGAGTGTGGTTGGGAAGAGAGAGAAAGAGGAAGAGGTGAGGCAGAGTGGGGGACGGTGGGGTTCAGGGGTGCGAGCTAGGGTCTTCTCTTGCCCCCTTGGACAGGTGCAGGCCTCCTAGATTGTGGCAGGGCCTTGGTGTCCCATCCCTGCAGCCCTGCACTTTGAGGTGAGAAAAGCTCCATTGTCCTGCTGGGAGATCACAGGGTGGGATGGAGTGGTCCCAGCCCAGGCACCACCCATGGCCTCCAAGACGTGGTTGTGGTCAAGTTCCTACACCTCAGGCCTTCCTGGTGCCAAGGTTGACCCGAGCGCTCTGGCCTTGGCTGCTTCCGAGGCTAGTTGAGGGAAGGCTGCTGCTTGTAGGAGGCTGGAGGGGGCAGGTGCTGAAAATGTCTGGCCACTTCTCTCCCTTTCTATCGGCTGAAGTAGAGGTCACAGACAGGACCCCAGCCCAGCCCAGTCACATATGTCACACAAACTGGTGTGTTTCCGGGGGTATGAGCCTGGCCCCCACCCGCCCTTTCCTAAGGGGGCAGTGGACTGGGAGTATGGAGGACTTGGGCACCCCGTTTCCACTGCTGGAGCAGAGACTCGAAGTGCCTGTTGGGGTGGTATGCATGATGGGGCTGCTGGCCTGGCAAGTGGCAGCTGCTTCTTGTTTTTTGCAGGTATATTATTTTATTTATGTGACATTAATGAACCTTTGGTCTATAGTAATAGAAATTAGTTATAAAGTGGAATCAAGGTAGATGGGAGAAACATCAACAGCCTCAGATAGGTGGATGATACCACTCTAATCATAAAAAGTGAAGAGGAATTAAAGAACCTCTTGAGAGTGAAAGAGCTGGCTTAAGACTAAATATTAAAAAAACTAAGACCAGGGCATCTGGCCCCAGTACTGCAGAAAAGGTGGAAGTAGTGACAGATTTCCTTTTCTCGGGCTAAAATCACTGTGGCCAGTGACTGCAGTCATGAAATCAGAAGACAGTTGCTTCTTGGCAGGAAAGCGATGACAAACCCAGACAGTGTGTTGAAAAGCAGACATTACTCTGCTGACAATGGTCTGTATAGTCAAGGCTGTGGTCTTCACAGTGGTCACATATGGGCTGTGAGAGCTGGACAGTAAAGAAGGTAGAATGCCGAAGAATTGATGCCTTTGAACTGTGGTGTTGGAGAAGACTCTGGAAAGTCCCTCAAACTGCAAGGAGATCCAACCAGTCCATCTTAAGGGAGATAAACCCTGAATATTCAATGGAAGGACTGATGCTAAAGCTGGAGCTTCAGTATTTTGGTCATCTGATGCAAACAGACGACTCATGGGAAAAGTCCCTGATTCTGGGAAAGATTGAGGGCAGAAGCAGAAGAGGGCGTCAGAGGATGAGATGGCTGGACGGCATCTCTGATGCAATGGACATGAACTTGGGCAAACTCTGGGAGACAGTGAGGGACAGGGAGGCCTGGCGTGCCGCAGTCTATGGGGTCACAAGGGGTTGGAAACGACTGAGTGACTGAACAGTAGCAACAACAATAGAAACTAAAATGGTGGTTGCTTATGGGGTGAAGAGTGATTGGGTAGAGGAATGAGGAAACTTTCTGGGGTGACTGAAATGTTCTGTATTTTGAATCATGTGTTGGTTTATTGGTTACACAGATACACACACACACACACACACACACACACATGTATGCTCTAAATATACTATATGTATATATCAACTATGAAATATTTCACTAATGCATATGTATATATACTACGCATATATATATATAATACATATGTATATGTTACAATGTATATGTATAGATACTAATGTGTATACAATATGAATATATATACTACATATGGGCTTCCCTGGTGGCTCAGATGGTAAGGAGTACTACATATACATTAGTCAAAGCTCATCTAAACTATATATTAAGATTGACACATATTATTGATATAACTTTTACTGTAATTTAAAAAACAAGGGGAAAATGCTTAGGGTGAGGGCATGGCCTTCGTTTCACTTTTTGGGACTGGATGTGATTGGCAGCTCACCGGTTGGGAGCATGGAGGCCGGGCAGAGAACGAAAAGGTGGATGAGAGCTCAACAGAGCTGGGAGCGAGGGAGGGATTTCGTACCTGTCCCGAGTATGAAACTTGAGGGACAGGCAAAGCTGCCCAGGGAGGCTGTTGAGGGAATTCTCTCTGTGGAAGTCATGAGAAGACTCTGGCCGTCCCCTTTAAGAAAGCCTAAAGAGCTCTGTTATTCTTCTTGGCTTTCAGAGTACGCTGGTGTTCTTTTGGAAGTGTCACCATACTGAGGCTAGGCGACAGAGGACTCAGATTCCTAAGGGTTTCAGGAGGCATGCCCAGGGGATTCCAGCTCTCTCGTTTAACCCCCAGATGTGGTGGGCCCCCTGACCGCTTTGAGAGCAGAGCAGTGAAGGAGCCTCAGAGACGTGTTGGGCAGGCGATTTCACTGAAGTGTTTCCTTCTCTTCTTGCAGTGTGATCCTTACATCAAGATCTCCATAGGGAAGAAGTCGGTGAGTGACCAGGACAACTACATCCCTTGTACTCTGGAGCCTGTATTTGGAAAGTAAGTTGAAGTGGCTTGGGGCTTGGGGTGGAGGTGCCGGTCTGGAGTAACCCACAGCCCAGTGGGAGAAATGTGGCTGCCGCTGGGAAGTCCCTGTCTCTGGGAGCAAAGCTTTGTTCCCTAAATCTTGCATGTCTGTGGGAGTGTAACCTCAGCTAGCTCTTCCTTAAGTCCTTGCAGGAGCTCCTAGTTAAACAGTTATCTCAAAGATCAGAAATCTAAATGGAAAGCCAGAACATGCATTTGCTACTTATTCTCTTGTTTTTTTTTGATCAACTTTTACTTTGGAATAATTTTAGATTTACAGGAAACTTGCACAGATAGTACAGTTTTCATATACTGATCATTCAGTTTCCCTCACCATTAACATCTTACCTAACATATATCAAAATTAAGAAACTGATATTACTGCATTACTATGAACTAGACTCTAGCTCTAGCCTTTATTACGGAGAAGGCAATGGCACCCCACTCCAGTACTCTTGCCTGGAAAATCCCAGGGATGGGGGAGCCTGGTGGGCTGCCGTCTGTGGGGTCGCACAGAGTCGGACATGACTGAGCGACTTCACTTTCACTTTTCACTTTCCTGCATTGGAGAAGGAAATGGCACCCCACTCCAGTGTTCTTGCCTGGAGAATCCCAGGGACGGGGGAGCCTGGTGGGCTGCCGTCTGTGGGGTCGCACAGAGTCGGACACGACTGAAGCGACTTAGCTGCAGCATCAGCAGCAGCCTTTATTAGGATTTTGCGAATTTCCCCATGAATGTCCTTTTACTGTTTTAGGATCTAGATCAGGATTCCTATTGCACTTAGTAATTATTTTCTTTTATTGCTCCTTGTTCATTGGTGGCAGATAGTAGAAGGACGTGGACGTGAGGGAGTGAAATGCTTCCTAAAGTCCAAGAACAAGGAAGGAAGAAGCAGTGCTCGCGGCAGGGACTAACTAGCTCCCAGGCATCCTGACCTGCCCGGTGTTTGGATGCAAGCTTATTTAAGTCAAGGGGCTCCCTGGTGGCTCAGCGGTAAAGAACCCACCTGCCAATGCAGGGGATGGGTTTGATCCCTGGGTTGGGAAGACCCCCGGGAGAAGGAAATGGCAACCTCCTCCAGTATTCTTGCCTAGAAAGTCCCATGTATAGAACGGAGAATCTTGAGAGAGGTTGGCAGCTATTTCTCTAGCACCTGTTGGAGAAGGCATGTACTGATATTGTCACGCAGCACACTGGATTCATGAACCTGTGTATCATGCCTTTTTTGGAGGGGAAACAGCCCTGGCCAATGATGAGTCACCACCTAGCTGGAACTGGAGGGAAGGGCTGCGGGGAGGATGGTGGTTGTGAGAGAGGAACCCTGTTTGGTGTGCGTGGCCGGCACGAGGCCCCAGGCTGAGGGGACCGTACAGGGCAAGGCAGGAGAGTGAGTGTAGAACACGCCTCTCCATTGCTGTTTGCCATCTGCCCCCAGACCATGATCACCTGCCCTGTCTGTGGTTCAAGCCTCCCCAAGTCCACAGCAGAAGCTCTTTTTTCCTATCGCCCACGCGTTGACCAGCCCTAGGCATGGGACATAATCAAAGGCAACTCTGATTTTGTCTACCAGTTTCCTATAAACATCTGTTCTCTGGGGTGATCTTCCTCACTCCCTGAGTAGAAACCATGGCAGGCAGGCCCCTTTTCCGCTCGGGGTCAGACAGTCCACTTTGCTGGAAACCCACGGTCTCAAGCTGGTAACCAGGACGCTCATTTGTGTGTTGTCATTGGCGCGGGAGACAGCCGGAAGGTCCACCTCGGGCAGAGCATGTACGCCTTGGGCAGGGGCGTGCAGAGGGGAGGAGGGGCTTGGCCCAGTTGCCTCCCCCTCGAGCTGCCCCCGCTGTTCTTGCAAGGCCAGGACTGGGGAGCATGTGGGCAAGGAGGGGCCCATCTGAAGTGCGAACTGCTCATCTGACACCCTTTGGGTGGCAGGAGCTGTGTCCCTTCAGCTGGCATCTCCCTTTCATCTACCCACCCATTCTCAGATGCATCTCCCCACAGCCTCTCGCTATTAGAGCCCCATGTCCCATGGGGTGGGCTTCAGGCAGCCCCCTACACTGCAGCTCTGTGCCCAGCCAGGACAGGCACACAGCTCCTCCCAAACATACCATACCTCCTCTCTGCCACTAGCTGCTTGCACTTCGTCAAGCACAACTCGGATGCCAGGCTGTGTCTCCCTCCTGAAGGGAACTCATTTCAGGGGAGAAAAGTCAGCACTTTCACACTTGACCTCCATGGGAGGTGGGGTCTCAGAGCACAGCAGGGGCTCTCTCCAAAGAAATCTCTGCACGAGTCCTCTTTCCATCCCACTCTAGAAGCAGTGGAGAAGCCCCGAGAGTCTCCAAAGTGGATCCCAGGCCACGCCCTTGGTAAATTCCAGAGCTCTGGCACCTCACTCTGGAGTTTCACATCTTATCTCTAGGTGTCCTGGTGGAACCTTCATTAAAATTATATTTATGTGGCTGCATCATGATCTTCCTTGCGTCATGCAGGATCTTTCCTTGAGGCACACGTATTCTCTAGTTACGGTGTGTGGGCTTTAGGAGTTGCGGCGCACGGGCTTAGTTGCGCCACCACGTGTGGGATCTTAGTTCCCTAACCAGCGATGGAAGTCGAGTACTCTGCATTGCAAGGTGGATTCTTCACCACTGAACCACCAGGAAAGTCCCAGGAAACTTCATTTTTAACCTTGTAAATGAACCCAGTTCATTTGTCCAGTCTGTGGTCCATCAGGCAGGCATCCACACACACATACACACACACACACACACACACACACACACACACACACTGAGACAAGCCCTGCACTGGGAATGCTGTGGGTGGCGTGCTGTAAGAGTGGTGGAAGGTCTGAGGAGGGTGGACTACAGGCCAGCCCTGCAAGAGGAGGAGGCCAGGGGTGCCTCCCCAGCCTGTGCTCCAGCCTGGCCACCCCCTTGAGGTCCTGCTGTGTCCGATAACCTCTGGGAGCTGGTGTTGTCATGACGACCCCCCGCCTTCCTTGCAGGATGTTCGAGCTGACCTGCACTCTGCCTCTGGAGAAGGACCTGAAGGTCACCCTCTATGACTATGACCTCCTCTCCAAGGATGAAAAGATTGGGGAGACAGTCATTGATCTGGAGAACAGGCTGCTATCCAAGTTTGGGGCCCGCTGTGGACTCCCCCAGACCTACTGCGTGTAAGTGCACAGTGCTTGCTGCCTCTCTGACTGTGGGCCGAGCACTGACTATGTGCCGGCCTGATCCTAGCCTGGCACAGACACTTGCTCAGTCAGTCAGCCCAGGTCTCATCCCCACTCCATAGATATGGACAATACAATTCTCCTGAAGCCACCATCGAGGGCCTGTAAAGGGGATGGAGAAGGGAGGCAGACAGTGGGATGGGTCACAGAGCCTGGCTGGGCCCTATAGTCCTCACTCACTTCCTGCCAACTTGGGTCTTGTCTGGGTTTGATTCTCTAAATCTGGAAATTGGAAACCTTCCAATCCCATGTACGTGTAAAGGAGTCCTTTATCTCTGGGCCTCAGTCTCTGTGTGTGAAACGGGCTCCCCAGTCATGATGAACAATCACATAGGGTGCCCATGGTCAAAGAGAAGGGTGGCAGATGCCATGTTTGTGGGTACATAGGCCACTGCATGCCTCTCTGCCCTGTCAGTGTCCTGGAGTGTCTCATCTCTGTGTTTTGCTTGGGCCTCAGCTCTGGACCCAACCAGTGGAGGGATCAGCTCCGCCCCTCCCAGCTCCTCCATCTGTTCTGCCAGCAGCACCGAGTCAAGGCTCCCGTGTACCGGACAGACCGCGTGGTGTTTCAGGATAAAGAATACACCATTGAAGAAATAGGTGAGCTCTTCCTCCAATGCCCTCACTCTTATGGGTCCTCTCCTGTCGTAAAGGGGCTTGGACCTAACCACTGGACAAGACCCACACCCACACAGTGTGGTCTGGGGTCTCTCTAGGGCAGCACAGATGGACTAAACTTGCCCTTGGCGTCCTTGGGACCAGTACTTACCTGGAACACCATTGTGAAGATTTGAGGTCAAAGTTGGGGCCAGAGTCGGGGCAGGAGTTAGCATCAGAGTTCAGCCTATGGCCAGGTTGGGGCCTATCTGAGTGGAAGATGAGGGGGGAGTCTGATGCCAGGGTCAGGGTCATGGTTGGGATTGGGCTGCTTCTGGCTTTGGGTGGTCAGACTGGTCAGAGATTGGGTACACTGAGAAGGTTTTCTACTTGACTCACGCTGGCATGCCAATTTGAACTTGACGGTACCTTCCGAGCCCCTAGTCACAGCTCCTGCACCTGATACATCCAAAGGGTGGCAGGAAGCCCCGTAGCCCTCGTCTTGCCTGATGCTTTGGGTCTGTCTAATGCTCATGTCTAGGGTGCTACCATGTGCTTCCTGCATGTCTGAGATGCTCACAGGCCTGCATGGCCCACCCGGAGCAGCTCAGACTCCCTGGAGGTGTTTACAAGCCCACCTGGCCCCTCACCTCCCGCTGGTTTCGGTGATGTTTGATGTCAGAGCTGGTGCTGAGGTTGCAAAGGGGAATGAGGCTTTGGCTCTCCCATCCCCAACCCACCCCCTCTTCTATTTCTCTGGTTCTCCGAGGTCATGGCTGAATCAGGCTCCTTTCCATTAGGCCCTAACCCCACCCCCGTTCTCTTTTCCTGTAGGACATGCATCTGTTTTAGGGGTGGTCTCATTTCCTTCTGCTAGTCTGTGAGCAGCTTAAGCACAGGGACCAGGGCTCATGGTCAAAAATTCATAGGAAAAGAAAGCCAGAAAGTCAGATTTCTGCCTGTTTTTGCAGATTATCCCATTCAGACCAAGAGTCACCCCACCCTTTAGGGGCAGGTTTGATGGATGAACGTGTGTATGTGTGTGTACACTGCTAGAATCTGTGCTGAGTGCACATACCTGTGTGTGTACATGTGTGTAGACACATGTGGACCCTCCTACTCCCAGTCAGGTCTCTGTCACGGGGGCTCCAAGTTCATGTTGCTGGCTGATCAGCCAGACTTCTCAGGGTTAGAAACACCCCATCCCCAGTACCAGTTTGTGGCCCACCCCCTGGCAGATAGAGCTACACCTGGAAGCATGCAGGGGAGGGGGGATATTCACATCCAGTTACTCACCTTTCCTAACGAAGGTGTGATCTCAGCCACCCTGCTGGCCAGTTGTGTGACTGCCTGGTGCTTCACATCTGTCACCTTGAAATGGGGCTAATAATAGCACTTAGCTGTTAGGGTTACTTTGAGGATCAAACCTTTAATATCTATGAAGAACAGTGCCTGGCTCTTGATTTATATGTGTTCTCTGTTATTGCTATTATTTTAGCTACTGCTACTAATCAAAGAGATTGCATGAACCAGAGAACAGTACTGAGAGCACTTAGATGCTTTACCTGGGAGAAGAGCCTGTAGAGCCTCAGAGCTGAGAGCAGTCTGGAAGGGCTTCCTGGAAGTGGTGGGCTTTGGAGGGTGGGGAGAATTTATAAGAAGAGCTTACAGAAGATGCTTGGAAGAGATGATGGCAATGGGGACTCTGGATTTTAAGCCCGGAGCCTGTGGGCAGTGAGATTCCCACTACAGAGAGTGAGACGTGAGGGCCAGAAGTGTGTCTGGGTTCGGGGTGAGGCTGTGGGGTTAGTGGCTTCCCAAGGCACCCAGGCACCCCTGCCATCTCCTGCTCACTCAGTCCTGGCAGTGTTTCCATCTTCTAGAGGCTGGCAGGGTCCCGAACCCACACCTGGGCCCAGTGGAGGAGCGTCTGGCTTTGCATGTCCTCCAGCAGCAGGGCCTGATCCCTGAGCATGTGGAGTCCCGGCCTCTCTACAGCCCTCTGCAGCCAGACATCGAGCAGGTAGGACCTCCACCCACAGTCCCAGAGCCCCTGACCCTCAGCTACCCTGCACTAAGGACAGCATGGATACCCCAGAAGCACCAGTGGAGACCTCAGGGTTTGGCTAACCACTCCTTGCCATGTTTTTCTGATCTGAGTAGTTATCACTGACCACTGTTGGCTAATGAGAGAGCCCTCTTGAGCCTGGCCTTCTTTGGCTACCTGCGGGCCTTAGGGCCTGGGGAATGAGCTGCCTCCTTCACCCCCATGTAGGCTGAACCTCTGACTGCCTATGAGTCATTCTGAAGCCTCAGTATTTCAGCCTGGCCTCAGGGTGTCCTCCCCTACCATCAGTCAGTGACACCCTAGAAGGCCGGCCCTGTGCTGGACTTGTAGGGAGTTCAGACAGGTCGACTCTATGACAGAAAGGCAGAGCAGCCATCAGGAAGGTCAGGGGAGTCCTCCCAGGCAGAGGGAGGGTAAGCAGAGGGACAGCAGACCTGGGCTGACACAGGAAGGCTTCCTGGAGGGAGTGAGCTCAGAGCTGGGGCTTGGAGGAAGAAGAGGAAGGAAGCGATTACAGGCAGAGATGGGGTGATGCAGCCATGAAGGTGCCTTTGTGCACAGCAGAGAACATCCTTTCTGCTCTTTGGAGCTGAGTCCTCCTTCCCTTGGTGGCATGGCTACCAGCTCCCCAGAGTGGCACTGCAGGTGGAGCCAGAGGTAACAGCTGCTCGCAAAGAGGGCATGAGCTGAGGGGTGGCAGGTAGAATGGTTTCCTGTCTAGAAACCCTCTGAGCCCCTATGACCCTCTACACTCTCTCTGACCCTCTACAACCGTGTCCACCATCCCAAGGTTTGAGTGCCCCCTACTCTTTCCCACCTGGCAGAGTGAGACCCAGCAAACATCACCATCCCCGGGGAGCTGCTCTGACCCTGACCCCTGACCCCCAGGCACTCCCCAAGTCCTTGGCCAGTGGGGCGGTGGGCTCAACCCTATTGTTGGCCCTGTAGTCCCACTGAAGGCACCTCCCCTACTGGATGCTGAGCCTTGCCATGCAGGCCTGGGTCTTCTCTGTCCTGTGCTCCAAGTATCCAGCACAGAGCAGGTGGTCAGGAGATGTTGGTTGAGTGAAAAGGGTGGCAAGAGAGCAGCGTCTTGTCTCCTTTCCCAGGGGAAGCTGCAGATGTGGGTTGACCTGTTTCCAAAGGCCCTGGGGCGGCCGGGACCTCCCTTCAACATCACCCCACGGAGAGCCAGAAGGTGACTGATGCGGCCTGGGCTTAGGGCTGAGCTGGGTGGGGGGTGGTTGCGGTGGGTGGGACCAGGAGGTGGTTCTTGGGCTGGGCTTTGGGCCACTCAGGCACCACTCCTGTGTGAACTTGACCGAGTGTCCAGCCAGGCAAGCAGCAGTCTTGGGTGAGTGGACTTCTTGGCTTCTTGGTCAAGGACCACCTACCCTTGGTGAGAATCTGTGTGGATTTAAGTCGTTTTCTCTGTAGGTTTTTCCTGCGTTGTATTATCTGGAACACCAAGGATGTGATCCTGGATGACCTCAGCATCACTGGGGAGAAGATGAGCGACATTTACGTGAAAGGGTAGGAGGTCAACCTTCTTTCTACTTGTCCCAGATCCAGGTTGTCACCTCTGCTCCCATGAGGGTGGTGATCAGTCGGGAAAGAGGGTGCTCTGTTGTGGGGATGGGGGAGAACAGGAAAGCAAGGACGGTCTTATGAGAGTTGTCTCTGCCTCTGAGGAGTTGACCCCCACCATCTTTCTCCTTCCATGCTAATATTTGGGTCGAACTTATAAGGTTTGAGGATGCTGCTCAAAAAAGAAATTAGAATAGTATGAAATTTATGGTGCATTTGGTGTACTGTGGAGATTTCTCGGGGTTTATTTTTCCTCTCATTTACCAAGTTCAATAACCTTCTTAATTCCTAAAGATGAGGATGCATATTGTGGTAGAAACCTCAATTTACTACGTTCTCTCAAATGTGTATTTCTAGCTGGATGGTTGGCTTTGAAGAACACAAGCAGAAGACAGATGTACATTATCGGTCCCTGGGAGGTGAAGGCAACTTTAACTGGAGGTTTGTTTTCCCTTTTGACTACCTGCCAGCTGAGCAAGTCTGCACCGTCTCCAAGAAGGTGAGTGTCATTCCTGTCCCCAGTGGTGCTAGTCCCAGGGCTGCCAGCTATCAGCCTGATCTCACCACCTGTTACAGCCAAGTCACTGTCATATTCTCACCCTGACCCACTGTTGTTGGAGCCACATCTGCCATCATGGCATGACCACCACCACTGTCCCATCACCACCATGTCCTCCATGCCCACTCCTCCTTCCTCTTCTGCCATCACTGCCATCATTAGCATTGCTGCCACCCCACAGCCACCCCACCCCGCAGAGCCCCCACTGTTGTATGTAACTAAGTTCAAATCCTAGCAATTCAAGTAGCAGGGAGGGGCCTTGGTGTCAGAGTGGGAAGGACACTGTAGGGAGACTCAGCAAGGTCATCAGAGGGCAGGGGAGGGTACCCCCTAGGGAGGGTGGCCCCAGAGGGCTGGGCTGGCCTGAGGTCATGTTGTTGATGGGATCAGATGCTGCCTAACCAAGTTTCCACTGCTTCCTCCTTTCTCTCATTTCTGAGCTTGGGGCCTGGGTTGCCGTTCAGGCTGGTCTCTCTCAGGCCTGCGGAGGTCCTCCCGGTGCATCAGCCGGGGTCAAGGGGCTGCTCCAGAGCTCTCAGCTCTTTGTAGGTCTGCATCTCTTAGTTTAGACCTCATCTGGGCAATCAAGTCTTTCCTCCTGAAGCAGGTGGGTCCTGAGGCAGGTGGTCCCTGATCCTGCCCTGAGGGAGCAGCCCCCAGAGCATAGTGAGGAGGATGCCATGGACAGTGGCTGCCCGGAGGCGATGGGCCCCTCTGCTGGAACCTCTAACCATGCCTCCCATCTAGAATCTGTTTCACCTGGAGGTGCTCTCCTGCTTGATTGACCGGGTGAATGCCCGTCGGGACTTGAGATTCTGAGGGTCCCACTTCCTTCCTGAGGTGGTGCCCAGCTTCTTCTCGTCACAGAGGCAAACTTCTGTGACTCCTCTTTCTGTCCTAAGTGGCTGTGTGGCTTCAGGAAGGGAAATATGTAGTGTACCTCGGCTGCCATGACCCCTTCCCAACCTAACACACAGCACTGCACTCCGGAGGAACCGGAATGTTTCCGTGAACATTCTGAAACCATCAAGCCAAAGAAACAAGGGCTAAATAAGGCTAAATGAATTCTTTCACCTGGGGATTACTGCCTAGTGCCTACTAGAAAGTGGAGAGTAGAGCCCCGGATGCTGTACAGTCAAAGCAAGCCTAGCCTGTCTGTAGGTTTCATCTTGTTTGCCTTTGCTCAGTGTATTTGTCTATCGAAAGATGTTTTCCTAACACAGGAAATGCTGCATCTGCTGGGGGCGAGCTCCAAGTCAAACAAACAGTCCCTGTCCTTGCTGTGGACAGACAGGATGGGGAATGGGGGCCTCCGGCAGGCCACTGCCCATGCTCACCAAGCCCTCCACGGGGCGAGCTGCGGCTGGAGAACTGAGGCTGCGCGATGCGGATCAGCCTGCTCACATAGGAGGCCGGACCACTGCTCTGTTGTGACAGGTGGAGATGGGGGCAAGGAGTTTCAGGAAGGAGAGGCTTCTCTTTTTTCTGCAAAGTAGGAAAAGAGAGAATCTCCTAGTGGTATGGCAGGTGACTGAGAGATGAAAAAGGCTGGAAGCGGCTATTATGCTGAGCGAGGGAGAGAAAGGGAAGAGAGAGACTTACTAGATGGTACCCGGCGGTTCTGAGAGCCCAGTGGGGGTTGCTGATAAAGAGTTTGAGGTGGCTCAGTTCTGGCAACAATGGGCTTTCATTTCTGCCCTTTAGTCATGAGCAGGGAAGGAGGGAGTCTGAGTCACGGTGGACCTCCAGAGGAAGAGAGGGGCTGAGGGAAGGGACAGGTTAGCCCGATGCCCTGCAGGCCAGGTTGGTCTTGAGAGAGTGAGAAGGCCAGGAGGGATGCTAAGTGGGGAGGAGGAAGAGAGGTCTGGGGAGGCCCACGGCGGGTGGGGAAGGCTGAGGGATTTCACCTGCGTGGTGCCAGGCTCTGGAGAGAGCAGCTGGAGTGAGGGGCAGCAGAGGTCAGGAGAGGAGATTGGAAACAGTCAAGGGGTTCTGCAGTCAACCAGGGAAGGGAGGGAGGAACCGATGTGACCCGAGAGGGCCAGTGGGTCCCTCTGGGAGAAAAGACCCTGGAAGGCAGGGGGAGACATGCCCGCAGTGGGGCACCAATTAGCTGGTCTGGGCTAGGGGACTGAGTCTGCTGGGGGGTTAGTGCAGGGGCGCTGCACAGCCTCTGGGCATCCTAGTCCTGCCGTAGAGCCAGCCCTCTGCTGAGGGGTTCAGGGCCTCTGGCAGGCAGGCCCTCCAGGGACCCCATTAACCAGACGAGACTGTCATAAAGTACAAGGTCTCCTTTCATCCGGCGGCTTTGAACCACCGCTGGTTGCCCCGGCCGGCTCCCCACCTGGAGCCCAGCACACCCACTGGGGCCTGCCTGCGCGTCAGGCACCCACCCTGCAAATAAACAGCTAGTAAAAGGGCCCAGACTGGGAGCATAATGAGTGCCTGGGACCTGGGGGGCCATTCCCCAGGCTGGAGCCCCAGCCCAGCTGCTCCCACCAGGGGCCGTTTGAACCTCTGCCTCATTACTGAGCCCATAAACCAGGCCGGCCAGAGGCATGGGGGAGGCTGGCGGCCTGTGCAGGCGGGCCTGTGGAGCTGGCCATAAAAGCCCCTCCAGAGGAGGGAGGCACCTGCAGGAGGGCTGGGGCCCGGAGCCGGGGAGGTGCAGATGGGGGCCGGGGGCGAGGGGCCAGGTGGGGACCTGAGCCCCTTCCCCAACCCGCCAGCAGTCCAGGCTGCAACCGGCTGCTTCGCAAGGTGATGGTTCCTCAGGGGGCGCTGGTGCGGGAGCTCTGTGGGGTCTGTGTGAGCTGGGGTGGCCACCAAGCTGTATGTATAGGGTACCCGGGCCCAGACAAACCCTGGGTGGTCAGCAGTGCTCCCCGACTCCTGTGGAGTCTGTGCCCCTGAGATTGGGTCCTGACCCCTGCTGTGACCCAGCACCCACCATCAGCAGGATGTGGTCAGAATGTTTCCTCTCCTGGCTACCCACTCAGGTAAAGCTGCAGAGGACAGAGAACAGGTGTGAGCAGGAAGGCCCCAGGAACAGTCCTTTGGGTTGAGTGTGACTGGGTCCAGAGATGGATCCAGGCCTCAGTGAGCCCAGGGCCCATGCTCAGCTGCTCCCCGAGGCCTCAGTGGAGAGAAGCCCAGACGATGCTAATCCAAGCTGATTGGCCTGAGGGAGGGGGAGGCGGGAGAGCAATGGGCTGGTGACCTTCCTAGCACTGGGGGCTTTTGATCTGCCCTGGGGTAAGAAGGTGGGCTTCTCAGTTCCAGTTCCTTGCAACAGTGTGTTGGGGGGAGCCCTCCAGATTCCTAGCCAGCCTACTCTGTTCCCAAGATCACACTGGTAGAACACGATTAAGAGGTGAGAGTGGAACCCCAGAACCTGACTGCCTGGGTTGAAACCCAGTTTACCACTCACTCCCTAACTGGGTGACTTGGATAAATTACTTGCTGTGATTTCCTCAGCTGTAAGGATAGTATCTCTCTCATAGGTCATTGGAAGGATAAATGATTTTATAGTGGAAAAGGGCTGGTGTATAAGAAATGCAACATTAATGTTTTTATTAGCTGTCAGAGCCTAGGCAAATTCTTTACTCATCCAAGCCCTTGTTTCATCATCTGTAAGACAGGAATGGAAACCTTGACTCAGGGAATTGTGAGCATTAGAGGAACTACCTTATATCAAGTGAACACTGCCCTCTGGGGTCTCAGCAGTCTTCTTGCCAGGACCTGGCTCTGGCAAGTCCCTCAGGGGTGTCCCCCTACACTGCCTCCTCCAGGCAGTCCTCCAGGCAGGAAGGCACCACTGCCCTTCTCTAATCCTGTTCCCTTGCTTCCTCCTCTGCCTCTCCTATGGGCCAGGATGCTTTCTGGAGGCTGGACAAGACAGAGAGCAAGATCCCCGCACGAGTGGTATTCCAGATCTGGGACAATGACAAGTTCTCCTTCGATGACTTTCTGGGTGAGCACCATTTCCAGTCTACCATTCTGCCTCTCAGTGTGTCCCAGAGTCCCTGCTGTGTGTGTGTCTGCCTCTCAGGCCTTTCCGCAGGGCTGGCAGGAGGATCAGAGAGCTCATAGTCACTGGTCCCTGGTGCTGAGTGAGGCTGGTGACACAGAGTAGCGCCACAGGGATCTGAGTGGCCAGCAGGGGGGCCTGCCAGCAGAGGTGACACTGAACGGGGGGCCATGTTGGATGATGGGACCCAAGGAAGGAGGAGAGGGGAGCACAGGGTGAAGACAGTGTGGGCAGGGGCTGGCTGTCACTAGCTGTCTGGCCTCTGGAAAATTGTGGTGCATCCATACAAGGGGATGTTATTCAGCCATGCGAGAAGTGAAATCCTGACTCATGGTACACCATACGTGAACCTTGAAAATGTACCAAGTGAAAGAAGTCAGACACAAAAGGACAAATATTGTGTGACTCCTTAACATGAAATGTCCACAATATGTAACCCACAGAGGCAGAAAGTGGGCACCGGGGACTGGGAAGAGAGGTGGGTACAATGTGTTTTTTAGGGATGATGAAAATATTCTGAAATTAGATAGTGGTCGCACAACTCTGGGAATATACTAGAAGCCACTGAGTTGTACACTTTAAGATGGTTACAGTGGTGCATTTTATGATGTGAATTTCACCTCAGTAAAATAGTGAACCTGTGAAAAAGGCCTTCCAGGAGGTCAAGAGTCCTGGGTTCCAGTTCTGCTTTGCCACCTAGGAGCAGGGCAGGCTTGGATGAATCACTGGAGCCCTCCTTGGGTGGCTCTTGATTGCTGGATTAGCTGAGCTCTTGGCCCTCCCCCCACCCCCACCACAGAGGACATTCTGAGGAGCAGCCCCAGCAGGAATGGGAAAGAGGGCTTCCAGCCCGCCAGGCTGCTCTTCACCCCACGCCCCCCCACACCCAGCCTGGTCCCCTGCACTTGGAGGACTGAGGACTGCTCCATGGCATCACTGTAGAAGATTCAAGGTGTTAGCATCACAGTGTTAAGTTGGACTTTTGTTCTTTTACTTATTACATAATTCCTGTAGCCACATTAGAAACTGGAGATAAGCAGTGCCTCCTTTTCCTATTTTATTATAATCTCACTACCCAGAGATAACCTCCACTAATACTTGGGGGTATATTATTTCTTACACAAGCAAATATGTGTTTTCAAAAAAATTTTTTTAAAAACTATGTATTATTCATTTTATTTTTTGGCTGCACTGGGTCTTTGTTGCTGTGCATGGGCTTTCTCTAGCTGCGGGGAGTGGGGCTACTCTGTTGCGGTGCATGGGCTTCTCTTTGCAATGGCTTCTGGACCACTGGCTCTAGGACGCATGGGCTTCAATAGTCGTGACCCACACAGCTCCCTTAGTTGCTCTGCTGCAAGTGGGGTCTGCGTGGACCAGGGGTCAAACCTGTGTCCTCTGCATTGGCAGGTGGATTCTTAACCACTGGACCACCAGGGAAGCCCTATATGTGTATTTTACACATATATATATACACATGTATGTATGGCATAGAGATAGCAAAGTGAGTTTATGTTACAGATACTATTTTAGATCTTGATTTTGTGGGAAACAATACATTAAGAACGTTCCTACTGTCCAGAGCTATCCATCTCCATTTGCATCTGCATCATGGTACTTCACATCCACCCGATGACCCGTGGCACAGACGGATCCTCTCCTGTCTCACTGGTCCCACTGTCAGCTCATTTCCAGGTTTTTCTGTGTGAGTGACAGCCTAGGCTTACATCTTTGGACCATTTGTGCATATCTTCCCTAAATGTTAAGAAGCAGATTTTTAGTCTTAGAGTGGTTTTTGAACCGTTTTGTTCAATTGCCCTCTAGATAGATTTTATATTTTTATATTATCATCTATTCTTTATTTGCCCAAGGGCACTATTTTCCTTAAACTTTTGCTACAAGTGTTACCTTTTTATTAAAAAAATTGCCAATATGACACTTCATTTTCATCTTTCTTTGCATTTCTTCTTTGCACGTAAGGTAGAACTTTAAAAACATGTTTATTATCTATATTGTTGTTATTTTCTTTTTCATGGTTTTGGGATGTTCCTTTTTTATTATTGATTTTCAGAGCTTTTTATATAATAAGGACACATTACAAATAATTTCACCATGTTCAGTTGCTTTTAAATTTTTTATAGAACCTCTTTTGCTTGCAGACTAAAATTTTTTTTTTAGTATTCATCTATCATTCTTGCTTTTATGGGATGAGGCTTTAGAAAACCATTTTTTCTTATTTTATTTTTTAATTAATTAATTTATTTTAATTGGAGGCCAATTACTTTATAGTATTGTGATAGTTTTTGCCATACATTCACCTGAATCAGTCATGGGTGTACATAGAAAACCAATCTTAATAAGACAAACAAAAACTGCCTTCTACTGAATGAAAAAATTGTGTTGTGTTCAATAAAAAATTAAACAGGATCATTTTGTGTTTTTAAAAATAAAGCTGCTAAAACTGCTACTTTTTAACTCCATAGATTTTTTTAAACTTGATGTTTGTATCTATTGTGACAGGATCAGCACAATAAGCTGCATAGTTAATTTTTTTCTTGTGAAGAAAAATTTTAAGATCTACTCGTTTAGCAGCTTACAGCGTTATTAAGACACTTCCTTTCCCTCTTCATAATATATTTTCTAATTAAATATTTTACTTCTTTTGAATATTTATTGCTTTTATTTTAAAAGTAATAGTTAACATCTAGAAATTTTGCCATCAGAATGGCATTGAAACATGTCAATTATCGTATGTGAAATCAATCGCCAGCCCAGGGTTGATGCTCCGGGCTAGTGCACTGAGATGTCCCAGGGGGAGGGAATCGGGAGGGAGGAGGGAGGGGGGTTCTGGAAGGGGAGCATATGTAAGCCCATGGTGGTTTCATGTCATTGTATGGCAAAACCAACACAATAAAGTAAAGAAAATTTATAAAAAAAAAAAAAGAAATAATCCTGTGTTTCCTTATAGTCTTTATTTATAACTTTATGTAGATATACTATCTATATGTGTATATATAGTTTACTTTATGTAGATATACTATATATACACTATACTATATATATGTTATATATATATATAAAAACCTTATGTAGATATACTATATATGTGTATATATATGTATATATGCTATATATAGTGTATAGTATATATGTAGCTATATATGATATATGTGGGCTTCCTTGGTGGCTAGATGGTAAAGAATCTGCCTGCAATGCAGGAGACCTGGGTTTGATACCTGAATCAGGAAGATCCCCTGGAGAAGGGAATGGCAACCCACTCCAGTATTCTTGCCTGGAGAATTCCATGGACAGAGCAGCCTGGTGGGTACAGTCCTTGGGGTCGCAAAGAGTCAGACACAACTGAGCCACTAACACACACATACATGTAGATATATGTATAGAGTATACATGCTATATATTGTATATATGGTTTGTGTAGCTACATGGTTTATGTAGATATCCTATATAGAGTTTAATATATGTAATATATATTAATATAATTTTTATATATATTTAATGCAATATTTAATATATTATACTATATATGATTTAATTTCTGATTTTTACTTAATATTATATTGAGACCATATTTAAAATGAGAAATAAACACTCATCTGTAGTTGAGGGATGGAGAGATGTGTAGATGGGTACATAGATTAATGCTGATATAGAGTTGAACAACTGTTGGATGGAATAATAACCTGATTAATGGAGATATAGTGCTGAGCAAATGTTAGCTATCAAGGGATACAGATAGTTAAATCAAAGCAGATAGCTGCATGGAAGGATAAATGGAGGAAGGGAAAGAAAAAAGCTAGAAAAATAGATGCAGTCACTGAATACTTGCAGTAACTGAGCATTCCACACTGAAAAATAGTCTAATCTCCTTTGTGTGGTGTTCAAAACAAATTTCTTTAATTTGGCCTCAGAAAATGTTTTTTAGATTTATCTCTCTCACTTAATCCTTTCATTAACCTGTGCTCCAATCCCACTGATTTCATCATGTTGTTGGACTAGGTGGAACCACATGAAATTACTGTTTTTATGCATCAAAGATAATTGAATATTTGATAATTGATAATTGAATATTTGACAATTGATAATTGGATATCAGAAGTTTCATGTGGTTTAACCCAAGAGATGGATCTATTCGGGGAGAAGACAAAAAAGATGAGCAGATGAAGCAGTATGGAAAGATAGCTGTGTAGATAACTAGGTGGGCAGATGAACGAACTACAATGAGATAACACTTGTATGTATATAAAAGCAAGGACAAAAACAAAAAGTGAGAAATAACAAGTGTTGGAGAGGATGTGGAGAAATTGGAACACTCATATATTGGTGGCATGAATGTAAAAGGTGCAGCTGCTTGGAAAAAAGTTGAGCAATTCCTCAAAAAGCTAAACATATGGCCTAGCAGTTTTACTCCTGGTTATGTACCCAAAAGGACTAAAAACTGGGACTGACACTTGCACACCAGTGTCCATAGCAACATTATTCACAAGAATCAAAAGGTGGAAACAACCCAAGTGTCCATCAGTAGACGGATGGACAAAAAAATGTGGTATATACACACCATGGAATATTATTCAGCCATAAAAAGTAATGAAGTACTGATACACGCTACAACATGGGTGAATCCGGACAACTGATTATGCCATGTGAAATAAGCTAGACACAAAAGGAAAAAATTTTTATGATTTCACTTATGTGAACTATCTAGAATAGTCTTTTTCATAGGAACAGAAAGGAAGATGTTATAGGAAAACCCAAATGAACCTTTTGGATAACCCAATCGATTAGAGGTTAGCAGGGCTGAGGAGGGGGAAAGGGGAAGTTATTACTAAACAGGTATAGAGTTGCTGTTTGGGGGGATGAAAAAGTTTTAGAAATAGGTAGTAGGAGTGGTTGTAGCATGTTGTAAATGTAATTAATGCCACTGAAGTATACATTTGAAAATGGTTAAAATAACAAATTTTATCATACATATATATATAAAACTGCTCTAAAAACAGCTTAAAATTGATGGATGATGGTTGTAGACAATGGGTGAAGGAGTGGATTTGTGTATGGTAAGATGAATAATTGAGCAGTTGGGAACCTCTGTCAAGGACAAATCAATAAGGGCAGACTAGTGGGCATATGGATGAGTGAACAGATGGATGTGAAGCTGAACAGATGGAATAAGAGGTGATGGATGGAGAGTGGAGTTTGAGCCACAGGGTGGCCCTAGGCTGGCAGTGACTGAGAAAGCCTGGCTAAAGCACCCTTCTTTGCCACAGGCTCTCTGCAGCTGGACCTCAACCACATGCCCAAGCCCGCCAAGACAGCCGAGAAGTGCTCCATGGACCAGCTGGAAGACACGTTCCACGCAGAGCGGTTCGTGTCTCTTTTTGAACAGAAAACAGTGAAGGGCTGGTGGCCCTGTGTGGCGGATGAGAGTGAGAAGAAAATATTGGCGGTAAGTCAGTTCTGTCTGGCCGGTGGAGACCTGGGAGTGACTCCTCCATGGAATCACACAGGCGTGCTCCTCTCCCTATCTCCTGCCCTCCCTGTCTGCTTTTCAAGACCTGTCCCTCTCCTTGGCCACTTTCCAGCCTTCCTCTCCTTGAGGGCTGTATCCCAGCGAAGCCTATTCGAATCAAAGGTGCCTTAATCTTTGTGGATCCTGTTTAACCTTTACTCTGCTCTTTGGCCTTCACAGTGATCTGTGTCCTGAGTTCCCCTTTGGCTAGACTTCTGGAAGAGGACAGGCATCTTGCCGTTCCCATTTAATCAGGACCCTACAAGGGACCGTCCTTGAGGGACTATTCCTTCTGCCCAGAGGTCTGTCCGGGGGTGTGACTGGGGACCATGAAGAATTGTCCTGCCTCTGTAGGGGAAGTAAATGACAATTTATTATTGTCCCTCAATATCTGCGGGGATTTGGTTCTGGGGGCCCCGTGGACATCAGAATCCACGGATGCTCAAGTCTCATAGTTGGCCCTCCATGGTTGGTGGAATCTGTGGATTGAAACCTGCAGATGAGGGCCAACTGTATATTTATTGAAGTAATATGTGTATAGGCGGATCTGCATGGTTAAAATCTATGTGGTTCAAGGGTCAGTTGTACCTGGAAACAGCAGGCAGCCAGCCAACCCCTCAAGTGGCCCTTGAAATAAAATATCCATGTTGTGTAACAAATTATAACAATTAATAAGAAACACTAATGTCTCAAAAGAAACATGAATGCAGTGCATGCATAGGTAATACACAAAGAAGTAGAGTGGCCATTAAAATTTAAGAAAGTTCATTTCCTCTAGTAATTACATAAAGGAATATTTTAAAATGTGAAAACATCTTTAATGTATTATACTAGAATGTTTTAAAAACAGAAATGCTCATTGCTAGTGAGGATGCAGAGAGACTCCCCCCTCATTTACTTTTGCCCGGCAGGCTAATGATTTTACATTTGGGGAAACAGTTTAGTAATATATAACCTGAAACTTTGCAATATTTATTCCCTCTGAAATTTTCTATCCCACTTCTAAAATCTTTCCTAAAGAAATAACCTCATTAAATTAAAACTTTACGGTTCTAGGGTGTTTGTTGCAGCATTTTTTATAACAACAAAGAGTTGGAAACAAGCTAAATGAACCAAAATAACTAGTTTACTAAATAAATTATGGTCAACCATTGCATAGAATGTTTTATAGCATTAAAAAGAAACTTTAAAGAGTATATAATTATATAATATTATTTTAAGTGAAAGAAACAAGCTATAGAACTAAATATACACAGTATGGTATTTCATATACTTGCAGAGAAAAATAAGTCTGATTAATAAAATATTAGGAGTGCTTGTCTTTACATAGAAAAAGTATGAGTGACAGTATCCTTTCTTTATACGTGCCTGTAGTTCCTACATATTCTGCTAGGAACAGGTACTTTTATGATCAGATCACCCTGTATCATTTTTAAAAGAAATCATAAAGTGACCTTAACATCTGTCCTGGCCTGGCTCCTCTCCAAGCCATGGTGCAGAGCCTTTGTGTCCCTGATCAGGTTCCCTTTGTCCCCACAGGGCAAGCTGGAGATGACCTTGGAGATTGTAACAGAGAGTGAGCATGAGGAGCGTCCAGCTGGCCACGGCCGGGATGAACCTAACATGAACCCCAAGCTCGAGGACCCAAGGTTGGTGCCCAGCCCCTGACCACTGATGGCCAAGGGGACTGGGAGGCGTAGCCATGGTGGAGGAGGCACCCACTGCATAGCCACACAGAGGTCTCGAGGCCCAGAGAAGGCTGTGACTCATCCCAGGGATCATTAGGGAGCAGGTGACAGACATCCTTCCAGAACAGGCTGGGCTCAGGAGTTCATTCCAGAAGCAAGCACTGTTGAGTAACTGGTGGTTGTAGGCCAAGCGTGCTGTCATATGGCTTGTGTATGTTGTGTCATGGAACCTTCCCTGCCGGGTCATCTTAGCATCCTCATTTTACATATGAGAAAATAATCACAGCAAAATTAAATAAGGTCATTCCAAGGAAAGTGGTGAAGCTGAAATTCTCACACCTGGTCTGACTGGCTCTAGAGCCTGACCAAGGTCTTCCCCTGAACAAGCTGCTTCTGTGGCTCTCTTGTGGTATCAGTGTGGCTTTCAAAAGGTCTTTCAGTGTTCCCACCTGTGAAATGGGGCCTAGCCTCTGCCTCCCCTACCTCCCAGATAAGGGATATAAGCCAATCCAGTGGATGTGGAAGCCTTGAAGACAGTTATTGGAGCCTGAGATGGCTGTTGGTGGTAGGGGTGTGTGTGCGTGATCGGGGCTGCATTTGCTGGGTCCTTTCCCGCAGCCTGCTTATCTTAAGTCACACTTAGCACAGACAGCCCACTTTATCACAGTGCTATCCTGACTTCCACGGGCTGGCTGAGCAGCAGGAGGCATCCCTATCCAAGGATGCTGGGATCTGGGTGGAAAGAAGAGGGAGACCCAGGAGAGCCAGCGCCACCCAAGCGAATATAGAATGGCCATTCAGTTCTGTTCAGTCACTCAGTCGTGTCCGACTCTTTGCGACCTCATGAACTGCAGCGCACCAGGCCTCCCTGTCCATCACCAACTCCTGAAGTCCACCCATACCCATGTCCATCAAGTTGGTGATGCCATCCAATCATCTCATCCTCTATCATCCCCTTCTCCTCTTGCTCTCAATCTTTCCCTGCATCAGGGTCTTTTCAAATGAGTCAGCTCTTTGCATCAGGTGGCCAAAGTATTGGAGTTTCAGCTTAAACATCAGTGCTTCCAATGAACACCCAGGACTGATCTCCTTGAGGATGAACTGGTTGAATCTCCTTGCAGTCCAAGGGACTCTCAAGAGTATTCACCAACACCACCATTGAAAATCATTGATTCTTCGGCACTCAGCTTTCTTTATAGTCCAACTCTCACATCCATACATGACCACTGGAAAAACCATAGCCTTGACTATACGGACCTTTGTTGGCAAAGTAATGTCTTTGCTTTTCAATATGCTGTCTAAGTTGGTCATAACTTTCCTTCCAAGGAGTGTCTTTTAATTTCATGGCTGCAATCACCATCTTCAGTGATTTTAGAGCCCCCCCAAAATAAAGTCTGCCACTGTTTCCACTGTTTCCCCATCTATTTGCCATGAAGTGATGGGACCAGATGCCATGATCTTAGTTTTCTGAATGTTGAGCTTTAAGCCAACTTGTTCACTCTCCTCTTTCACTTTCATCAAGAGGCTCTTTAGTTCTTCTTCACTTTCTGCCATAAGGGTGGTGTCATCTGCATATCTGAGGTTATTGATATTTCTCCCAGCAGTCTTGATTCCAGCTTGTGCTTCATCCAGCCCAGCGTTTCTCATAATGTACACTACATATAAGTTAAATAAGCAGAGTGACAATATACAGCCTTGACGTACTCCTTTTCCTATTTGGAACCAGTGTGTTGTTCCATATCCAGTTCTAACTGTTGCTTCTGACCTGCATACAGGTTTCTTAAGAGTCAGGTCAAGTGGTCTGGTATTCCCATCTCCTTCAGAATTTTCCACAGTTTATTGTGATCCACGCAGTCAATGGCTTTGGCATAGTTGATAAAGCAGAAGTAGATGCTTTTCTGGAACTCTCTTGCTTTTTTGATGATCCAGTGGATGTTGACAATTCGATCTCTGGTTCCTCTGCCTTTTCTAATACCAACTTGCGTTGAAGCCTGGCTTGGAGAATTTTGAGCATTACTTTACTAGTGTGTGAGATAAATGCAATTGTGTAGTAGTTTGAGCATTCTTTGGCATTGCCTTTCTTTGGGACTGGAACGAAAACTGACCTTTCCAGTCCTGTGAAAAACTGCTGAGTTTTCCAAATTTGCTGGCATATTGAGTGCAGCACTTTCACAGCATCATTTTTTAGGATTTGAAATAGCTCAACTGGAATTCCATCAGCTCTACTGGCTTTGTTCATAGTGATGCTTCCTAAGGCCCACTTGACTTCACATTCCAAGATATCTGGCTCTAGGTGAGTGATCCCACCATCGTGATTATCTGGGTCATGAAGATATTTTTTATACAGTTCCTCTGTGTATTCTTGCCAACTCTTCTTAATATCTTCTGTTTCTGTTAGGTCCATACCATTTCTGTCCTTTTTTGAGCCCATCTTTGCATGAAATGTTCCCTTGGTATCTCTAACTTTCTTGAAGAGATCTGTAGTCTTTCCAATTCTATTTTTCCTCTATTTCTTTGCATTGATGGCCATTACTGAGACACAAAACTTGCCTGCTCTTTGAACTGTGAGACTTATCTAGGGGAAGGACCTGAGGTTCTTGGTTGTGAGAGACAGTCACCTTTCTGGTTTCAGTTCCTGCCATCCTTCCCTGACCATGGACCAGCCACGTTCATCTAGGCCCATGGCTGAGCTTATCTGGAGGTCATGGGCTATAGCTTAGCCCCTTGAAGCTCTGTCCAGTCCCCAGGTCTCTAGTCTGTGACAAGTCCTGGGTCAGGAAGGGGAGAGAGGCAGGGAAGGTGACCTGGACAGGGTGGCTGATAACTGGGTCCCTGAGGGTGTGCAGGGCTTGACGGCATCAAGAAGAGAAGGGAGGTGCAGGCAGGCTCACACCGTAGCAAACGCTGGGAGGAGAAAGGGATGCTGATGCAAAGGGCTGGGTCTGGGAACAGGGGCCAGGGGCTGGAGGCTGGATGGGTCTGGGGGCCTGGCTGGGGAGGGCCAGGGTGATTTGGGAGCAGGGCTCAGGGGAAGCACCACTGGTGGGGGTACCCTGCTGACCTCTGGGATCTCCCTTGCAGGCGGCCTGACACCTCCTTCCTCTGGTTCACCTCCCCGTACAAGACCATGAAGTTCATCCTGTGGCGGCGGTTCCGGTGTGCCATCATCCTCTTCTTCATTCTCTTCATCTTCTTGCTCTTCTTGGGCATCTTTGTCTACTCCTTCCCGGTAAGCCAGCCTTGGAGTGGAGGCACAGACCCTGTCTCAGGGGAGCTCTTGGTCTGACGTGGGAGGTACAGCTCTTGACCTCCAGTGCACTGGGTGTCTGATGGAGAGGCAGCCTCTGTCCTCGGGGAGTCTGTGGTTTGAGGAAGGAGACATGGCCCTACTCTGGGGTCCCCAGTCTGGTAGGAGACCTGTGGGGAGTTCCGAGTTCTTGCCCTTAATGGGGAGACACAGTGTGCTCAGCAAGCCCCTGACGGGCTGTGTAATCAAGGGCGGAAGATGAGGCCCTTGGGCAGGCGTGGGCAGGAGAACCTTCTTGAAGGAGGGTGTGGAGCTTGGTCAGGAAGGGAAGGGAAGGTGTGGATGGCAGAGAAGAGGGGAAGGCCCTCTGTCTGAGGGTGGCATGTGCTGAGGACCTGGAGAGGGTCTTCGTGTCACCTGAGGACCTCAGAGTGTGCCTGTTTCCTGTAGTGGGGTGGCATGGGATGGGGTGTGAGTGAGGAGGGGCTGTGCCAGGAGCCTCTCATCAGCACGGGGAACACTGGGCCATTTCCCCTGCTGAGTGCCTGAGAAGCCAGCTGGTGCCTGACAGAGAGCGACCAGGGCCACACGAGTTGGGGCTGCTGAGCCAGCTCCGCAGGCCCCTCCCAAAGGAAGAGAACCTGGAGCTGTCTCCCCTGCTCAGGCTTCCTGGGTTCTTCCAGCAACACCTCTAGAACCTCTAGTAGCATCTCTAGAACCTCAAACTTTGAAGGGATCACAGGTTCCCAAGCTGATACCTGAGTTTTAATCTCTTCTAAATTTCTAAAACTTTTTAATATGAAAATTTCAAATCCATGTACAAGTAGAAAAGCAGTGTGATCAACTCCACATCACCCTGACTTGAATGGAAAGAAACAGACACCCAGAGAGGGGAGGGACCAGCTCAGGGCTGCAGGGCAGCCCATGTACAGCTCCCAGGCCGGGCTTCCGGCCACAGCCCTGGTCGGCACCAGGCCGCCGGCCACGTGCACGGTCCCCACAGCGGGCAGCGGAATCACTCACCTGTGGGCTCTTTGCTCTATGAATCTTCCAGGAGAAGGAGGGGTCCCAAGCTTCTCTCCCAGCGTAGCTGGCGAGGCCTGGTGCCAGCAGAGAGCCTCCTGAGGAAGACAGCTCAGGGCCCTGATACCACGAACTGTGGGAATAGCAGAGGGGAGCTCTGGTTTGGACACCCAGGCCCTGGCACCCCCTGGGCCCTGGGTCACAAAGGAGGGTCTAGAGCCGGGGGACCATGGGTCAGGCTCAGGGCCAGGCTCTTTGAGTAGGCTGAGACTGCTCTGAGGCTCAGCGAGAAGACTTACACTGGCCAGAGAGGCCTGAGGCCCAGGTGTGGGTGAGGTTATGGGGGTCAGGCTTGTTTGGTTTGGGGGCCCTCTTAGTGAAGGAAGACAAATAACAACTGTTAATACAGGGTTAGCTACTGGGCCCTGGGAGGGCAAGAGCAAGTGGTGCCTAGAGCTTAGCTGCCCTGGCAGTGGCCTGGGCTCAGGGGTCAGGCCAGGGCTCCACCTCTGTGTCTCTCACCTGGGGCAGGCCCAGGTGGCCAGGCTGGGGAGGCACAGTGCCCCTTGCCTCCTCTCATGTTGTTTATGCCCAGCCACCATTCAGTTCAGGCAAAGACTTTGTGTCCAGGAACCAAGGGTGAGTTCTGTCGGTGATGGAGAGGGTGGTGAGGCCAGTGCTTTGGTAAGCTGGCGGTCCATGGGAGACACAGTGACGCCAGGACCATGGGGAGAACAGGGTACAGCCTCACGCTCCATGGTGAGGCTGGGCCAGGGAGTGTGGGCAAGGCAAGCTGGTGTACCCCCACACTCCTGAGCAGGTGGTCTGAGAAGCAAGCTGCAGCAGTACCAGGGAGAATTGCAGAGCCCCGGGCCAGCGCCAGGTCTGCTGGGGAGAATCTGCCTCAGGAACATTCTGGTTTGAGCATCACTGTTGTGTTGGATGGAGCTCCATGTGGAGTCATGAGCTGGTAGCTGCTTTTGGCCCTGCCAGTGACTCCCCAAGACGTCGGCTGGGACCCCAATCGGCATGAGGCAGGGCTGGGCTGGGTCAGCACTGACCTGCTGTGACTAGCACTGTGCGGAGGGAGCTATGTAGGGAGGGGGCTGCATGTCTCGCCAGCCTTCTGCTAAAGAGCCAAGGGGAGGGCAGGGGCGGGCCCCAAGTAACATGCTCATCTCCTGGCTATGTCTGGGCCCCACCCTGCAAGGCTCTTGGGCAGCAGACTGGCCTCAGGGACCTGGGGAAGGGAGAAGGAGGTCGCAGCTCCAAGGCTGGGAGACAGAGGGAAGATTTCTAGTCACTCCCAGCCTGCCACCCTTTCTCATTTCAGGGGCAGCCATAGCCCCAGATCCCATGGGCAGGCCCTGGGCAGAGCCTCTTCCCTGTCTCCTGGATGCTGCTGTCCCCAACAGCAGTATCCGTCTCTTTTGAGATCTTCTGGGAATTGTCCTCTTCAAATACCAGCCCTGCCTTCTCTCCCAGGGCTGATGTGTGGGCTCGGCTCCCAGGTGAAGGCTTTGGGGCAAAAGGGGCAGCCTGGACCTGAGACTGCTGATGCTCTCACCTGCAGTTCTTTGCCACAAGCTGGGCATGTCCAAGTGGCTTGGTCACCTGGTGGGTGCCAGATCTGTGCCCCTCGCCTCGCTTGCAGGTTTTGGGGGCGGCGGCCTTGGTGGAGAGGGGCCCGGGGCTAGGGCTGCCACCTCCTCCCCCATGTCGACCTAATCTCCCACCCTCTTGGAAATTCCCCTGGGAGGGGGACAGGAGGGCAGCCTGTCTGTTTCCCCCCAGCTCTCCCCCAGAGGCCGCCGGGAGCAGGGCCAGCGTGGGGAGGCAGGAGGCGATCTGGCGGGGAAGGAGCGGCGGCTTTGTTTCCAGAGTTGGCTTTCCCGGGCGGCGCTGGGGAACATACTGTCCCAATTAGGAGCCCTGTGTTGTGTTGTGTGTGTTTTCATGGTTTTGGGGGGGAGGGGAGGGGAGGGGAGATTCCTGTCAGTCCTGCAGCCGCCAGGGCTTAATCAGGGGTGACCCGTCTCCAGGGCCGGCCTGTGTTGTGGGTCATCCTTGTACAGCACCCCTGCTCTCACCTCTCTCTGCTTTTGGGACAGGAGCATGGTGGCCAACGAGCCCGGGGTTGCTGTGTATGGGGGGAGTTGGGAGGGGGGTGGGGAGAATCCCAGCCATGCCTTCGGGCCACCTGTCTGATGGAAGGGGCCGGGCCTGGCCTGGCTGGGGCAGAGTCCTCTTGGCAGAGCAGAAGCTGGGAGTGGGCCCTGATTGATGGTGAGGAGACAGAGCAGTCCAGGCGCTGTGGCCCCAGGAGAGTGTGGGCCGGTGTGACAGTGAGGCTGGGAGGGTGGGGTGTGGAGTGTGGCTGGGGTGGCGAGTGCAAGGTGCAGGCAGGTGGCTGGGTCCGTTCCCAGCTCCTTTTCCCCGCAGCTGTCACCACCTGTCCCTGCCTCCTCCCTCCCTCTCTCCAGAACTACGCTGCCATGAAGCTGGTGAAGCCCTTCAGCTGAGGACTCTTGGGCCCAGGACTGGCTTCCGCCTCTGCCCTGCTCGGTAGAGCTCCTCCAGATGTTCAAGCCTGACCGTCCTGCCGGGTGGGCAGATGGACTGGCACACGCACCAAGTTTTGGCGACGTCGAGCCCTGGGATCAGCGCTGTCATCATTTCTTTCTCCCCTGAACCGAATCGTCTGGGATCAGCCCATGTGTATTTCAGTATAAAACAGTTGGAACCACAGGCATTGGTGTGTGTCTCTGTGGCACCTGAGTGCAGGGACCATGCAGGGGATGAGTCTGGGTGGGCGGGGGTGTGGGGTGTGCCATCTCTGCTCAGTGGTCCCACTGGAGCTGTGGATCTTTTGACAAGAAAGGTGGGGGTGGCCTGGGCTTTGAGGCTTAGCGTCGGCCTGCCTGGAGGCCCAGCATGTTCTGCTCTCGGACTCTGTCCCCTGTCCTGCACTCTCCTCCCTCTGGCATCTCCTCTTTCTCGTGCACATTCCTTTCTGCGTGGGTGGGCAGTTACCTGCGCCATGCCTGGAAGAGGTTTCACGTATGCACATGGAGCCCCAGAAACTCTCCAGGCAGGGGTAGCTGCTGGATTCCTGGCTGTGACCTTGTCTCCCGTACTCTTTGGATGTCTTGGGGTTCTCTCTCTGTTTCCTTGCCCTGCTCTGGGCTGGACAAATGCACCCTTTTCTTGTGATCTGAGCATCGCGTTAGCCGTTGGTCTGACATCTCTTACAGGGATCAGGCTTCATCTACAGAACACAAGAACACACTTAGAAAAAAACCAGAGTATGAAAACATTGTTTCCAAAATAAAGGCCTCTGCCTCTGTCGCCTGAGGGGCTGGAACTCTGGAGCTTAGCCTGGTGGCCTCCTCGCCTGTTACCTAGGAGGGCTTCTCTTGTTTCCTGCTGTAAGCTGTTCCTGTGGCCCAGGACCGAAGGCCCCTCTGGCTCTTCCCTGCTTGCTGGGACCCCCAACAGGCCTTGCCTCAACTCACCTGGTTGGCAGGACTAGGGGTGACTGGGACAGAGTTGATGGCCTGAACCTTCCTGGATGAGGGAGCTACATCTTGAACACAGAGTGGTTCTCTCTTCAGGAGAGGTTCTGATGGAGGATGCCCTCAGTGTCCAGCTCCCTGTGGGCCCTGAGAACCTGGGTTGCCAGTCCTGAGACCCTGACACCTGAACCCTGGAGCCATGTGGCCATACCTTGCACAGAACAGGCAGCAAGGACCAGGGTCACCCATCTCTTCTGGGTCATGAGCCTTCCATGAACATCCACCATGGAGGTGGTGGATCAGTGATTCTGTGGAGAGGACTGGAGGTAAAAGGAAGAGGTGGGCCTGCAGCTTCAGGAGGTGCTGAGAAGATAAGGAGGAGAAAGCCACTAGGGAGGGAAAGGTCAAACATACAAGAGAGAAAATGGGATAATTAATGGAACCAGCTTCTGGAGAAGGAGGAGAGGGTGATATTTTGGAAAGAAAGTTCTCTTTTTCTTACAGGTGCAAGAAGGCTGGAGGAAATATATGCATACATGGGACTGTCACCCGGGTTAAATCAATTTGTGGGGAGACTGTGCCCACTCATTAATTTTTTCCTTTATTCATTTGCTTTTTCTTGCTGCTTTGAGTTGCAGATAATAGAAACCACTACTTAAGCTAGTAAAAGGACTATAATGGCTTTACAGAAATGAAACTTTCAGAAGTATTGTCTTCAGGCAAGGGCTGATCCAGCTCCTCAGTTAGGTCACCAAGACTTTGCATTCTCTCTCTGTTCTGCCCTTGTCAGAGTTGGCTTCTGTCTAAAGCTGACTCCATTCCTTTGGAGCCTGGGGTTAAAGCTGCTCCCTGGAACCCTATAGGCCACCAAGCAAAATTCAGGGGAATGAGGAACAGATGGTGAGGGGACATCGTGTCTAGCATATCTTTATCGAGAGAGTCTACACAGCAGCCCTCGAGCAGGTTCTGAAGATATAGCAGTGAGCTACTTACGACTCCTGACCTCCCATACTTCCCAGTACTGGGGGAAAAGTGGATCAGGAAGCCATGGTTATTTTTACCCTTAGGAGCGTATCAGAGATGGGACACCCCAGGGCAGGGAAAGGATGTCATCTGAGTGGAGGGTTGAGCTGCCGCCAGTGGTTAAGACTGGAAAAGCTGTGCTGAGCAGTAAAGATAGAGACCAAGACTCCGGCTGTCCAAGAGCCCAGATCCTTTAGGGTGAGGCTGAGTGTTGAAGGGCCTGTATCTGCAGCTGAGGAGTTAAAACTTCATTCTGGAGGTGAAGAAGTCAAGCTGGACTGGCCTTCCAAAGAAGTCGTGGCTTCTCTGTGCTTGTCTTGGGAGACAGACGTCTTCTGGAGCACGTGATGGAGCTTCAAGTAGTGTAAGGCTCTGGCCTTTGACAGGGTGAGGGTCCAGTGGTCTCACTCAGTTCTCAACAGGGTCTATGGTCTCAAATGGTGGAGAACTAATGCTCAGGATGCTGTGTGGCCAACTGTAGAGGCCATTCTAGAAGGCTGGTCCAGGAGCCAACTGGGAGAGGTCTGAAAGGCAGGGTAGGAGTCTTTCGTTCATTCACTCACTCATTCAGGATGTACACACACACACTCACACACACACACACACACACACACACAGCCATCTGTGTACCAGTCAAGGTGCTAGGCTTTAGTGATATAACGCTGAGCAGGATAAACATGGTTCCAGAGCTGACAATTGAGTAAAGGTTCAGGGGAAGCAAACAAATAGGTAAACGGTGACAAGGTCAAGGGCTGGGTGTGGAAAGGACAGAAGAGACAGCAAAGACTAACCATGACCAGAAATGGTTTAAAGGTCTGTAAGAGTCTCCATAGGGCCCAGAGCCATTGCTCTCAGCCAGGGCTGATTTTTGCCCCCTTGGGCACATTTGACAGTATCTGGAGACAATTTTTTAAAAATTTTTTAATTAATTAATTTTTGGCTGCACTGGGTCTTTGTGTCTACACATAAGCTCTCTCTAGTTGAGGCAAGTGGGAGCTGCTCTCTAGTTGCCACGGGCGGGCTTCTCATTGAGGTTTGTAGAGCTTGGGCTCCAAGGCACGCAGGCTTCAGTCGTTGCAGTGCACAGGCTTAGTTGCCCCATGACATGTGGGATCTTGGTTCCTGGACCGAGGGTTGAACCCATGTCCCCTGCACTGGCAGGCGGATTCTTAACTACTGGACCGCCGGGGAAACCCTTGGAAGATGGTTTTGATTGTCATGACTGCACATAAATAGGTAAGCACACTCCTGGCGTCCAGGAGATACTAAACATCCCTCAGATCACAGGACACACCCTCTTGTCCCAAATTATCCAGTCCAAGGTGCTGATGGCGCTGCTGTGGGAAACTCTGGTATAAAGACTGTGGACTGCAGAGACTCTGAGAAGTGAGAGCAAATGGGCCTGGGGAATTGACTGATTAGGGCTGGGATGGGGGCGGGGGGCAGAGGGCAGTCCCACTTGCCTGGTTTCATGAGTGGTGGGACCATTCATGAAATCCATTTTGGACAAGAAATTTCAGCCATCTTTGGGGTGCCATTAAAACACTCTTCCTGCCCTCCACGTCTCCCTGCTGGTCAGTCTCTTCTCCCTTCACAAGGTTCTAGAAGACATCATCTACACTTGCTACCTCCATGTCCCTACCTTGCATTCACTCTATCCACTGTTATCTGACTTTATTCCTGTGGCGGAGTCAGTGGGTCTCCTTCTCCAGCAGTCATTCTCTCTCTTTGCCCCTGTGTCCTTGTGCTGAGAAAGGAGCCCGGCCCCAGTCCTCAGGGAAGGAGTCGTATTCAATCAAGTCAATCATAGTAATTATCCTTGTTGATGCTTGGTATGGGAAGAGGTTTGTGACTCATATATGGCCAATGAGGTGAGAGGAAGGTGGTGGTGATTACTAATGGAAATGTGCTGGAAAAGTTTCTGAAAAAGTTTTATCCCAATAAGAAAGAACACACAAGGAGGCAAACCTTCATCTTTTGTCTTTTAATCTTGTTATGGAAAAAATATAATGCCTGGAGCCGTGGCTGCCATCTTGTGATAATGAGGGGACAAGCCTGAGATGGGACACACAGGATGGCAAGAACCTGATGCTCCAGGAAGCTGCCAAGAAAGAACCAACCCTGGAACTTCCCTACTTCCAGAGGTCTTGTTATGTAGGATCATAAATTCCTCATTGTTAAAGCCGTCTTTGGTTGGGTAGTGTGCTACCCACAGCTCAAATCATCGTTGTTGATAGATTTCGTTCTGCTCCCCTGAAGACTGTTTTTACTGCAGTTGCCAATAACCAGGGCGGCCGTGTACAGGCACCACATCTAAGACATTATGAGTTTATTATTTATTATAACAATTTTCCCACAGATGGCAGTAAAGTGTTTTGTTCTAATAAAATCAGTGTGTTACGGTTTTCTGATAGAAGTAAACTACCTTGAAGAAAGGGCACCTTTTTCTAATTCACACCAGGGCCCTGTCTACCCTGGTTGTTAAATCTGTGGACGCTTATCCTCCCGACTCTCTGCTGCGGCTGGAAGCGCTGCACGTGTTCTGCGTCTTGATACACTTTCGGTTTTTGGCTTCCATGGCACCACAGTTGCCTGATATTCCTCTTTCCTCTCCGGCCTTGCCTTCTCCGTTAGGTCTCTAGTGTTCCCCAGCTCTTACCTGGGCCCTCATTCTTACTCTGCACACCGCCTCGGCAGCCTCACTCACTCCTATGGCTCTGATTGCTCTCTATAGGCTACTGACCCCAGAATCCCTACCTTGAGTCCCATTTTTGCCCTGTGCCGCAGCCATGTTATCCAACTGCTTACCCAGTGGGCATCTCCTGCAAAGTGATTTAACAAGCACCGCAAACTCAACCCCTGCCTTCCACCCCCGCTCAACATCTCTGTCCTCCACTCCATGAGAACAGGTTCTGCCTTGTTGTTCCCTCCATTGACCCCATTACTGGAGCTCAGTGTGTGGGAGGCATCCTTGAGTCCTACCTCCTCCTCAGCCTATATCCAAAACATCAGCATTTTCCACAAATTTCCCAGCTCTTGAATCTCTCTGGATCAAGCTACTTGTCTTCCCAATACTGCCACCTCCATTTATGCTCAGGCGCCCAGCAGGCTGGTCATTGGAACCTTGGTGCCGCCCCGTCAGCCTTCTCCTTCCCCACGCCTCAGTTCACTGTCCGCGGGGAGCCAACCCTGGACCCAGCTGTGGCCCCTCCTCCCAGCCCCCATCCTCACAAGGGAGGTCAGCCACGCTGGCCCAGGCTTCTCAGAGGCCAATCCTTCTGTCTTTCCTGCCTCACCTGGTGCTTTTCCCTGTGCTCTACTAGGTGGAATCATGAACAAGTCTGGCTTTGGCCCATGGCTCAGGCTTCAGCGTGGCGCCTTCCTCTAGGGGGTCTCCTGTGACCTGTCCGGGAGCCCATCTACCACTGAAACCCCGGCCCGCTTGACTGTCCCCGCCCCCTTCCCACCCCTACCCTGTGCCTCCAGGGCTGAAATCACATCCTGGTCCTTAATGAGATGTCTGCTTCCTTCACTAAAGGGACTTTACTGAGTGTTTCATTGCGTGTTCTCTTTAAATAGGCAGGCCCTCCGAGCCATGTCAAATTGGATTTTTATGTTCTGAAATTCGGTTAGTTTTCAGCATTTGAGACCTATTCTTTTGCAAGGTGGAGAATCACTCTCATCTGTTAAAAAAAAAAATGGTTCAGTAAAACTTCATAAGCCTTTTAAATGCAGAATGAATACTCAGTTCCCTGCCTTTATTTTCTCTGCTGGTGTTTTGAAGAGAGAGATTCTGTTCACATGCATGGACACACACACACACACACACACACACACACACACACGTGCATGCACACATGCATCATTTTCCCTTCCTTTTCCAGAGCTCTGTGGACAGTCCAGGCTGGGGTGACAGGGAGCTTGGACAGACAGGAAGAGCTAGCTGCAAGCAAAACCCTGGCCTGCAGCCCCCTCCCCGTTGCCCCTGCCCCCAGGGAATGCAAACTTGCCTCAATCCTCTCTCCACGTGTTTCATAAATGCAGGATTAGGGGATTTCCAGGGAACCAGGTGGGCATCCCCTGCCTGGGACGTGGGGACAGCCCAGGAAACATTTTTTTTTTTTTTTGCTCTTGGATGAGAACAGGGTAAGGGCCAGGGTCTGCCGCCAGGCGGGCCCTTAAATGTGGCTGAAATTCCCACATGAAGAGTGGGAACCTCCCTCTTCCTCCTTGCCTGCTTGCTGCTGTTCCATCCTGTCCTCTGGGGACGTCTCGCTGCAGTTTCAGTGCCCTGCGGCTTGGCCCAGTGTGGGCTTCATGCTGTTTCTCTGCCTTTGTTTTGGTCTTGGCTTTTCATGGTGCACGTATGTGTCTGTGTGTGTGCATGCACGCACGTGTGTGATAGACAACAGTTGAGTCAGATGTAAAGAGAGACAGATTCATGGTGAGGGACAGAGACAGAGACACACAGGAAGTGCAGTGGGGACACGAAAGAGACCGGAGCCTTTCTTGCATGTGCTAGATGGAACATGGCCTGAGCTGCCCTCATTCCTTCAGAGCCGGCTCTTTTCTGTCCTCTACAGTGGCTCCCAAGCTTATTTGGTTAGACGCAGAATATAGGAGGAAGAGAGAGGCAACCTCCCTGGTCTGGCCAGGGAAGCCTCACATCACATTTCCCCGGAAACCCAGTAATTCCTCATAGGCTCCATCAGCTACCTTGGGCTCCGAGCCCCTTCTCTCTGCAGGGCTGGCCAGGGTGTGTTTGGGGTGGGGTGGAGCAGGGTGCCGGGGTTGATTCAGCTCCCTGGCAGAGCAGCTGAGTGCCACTCCTAGCCTGGCTGGTTCTCCATGTTTCCATCAAGCGTCTGGGGCTGGAGCCTGGTCACCCCTTCCCAGTGCGGAGTCTGGAGACTGCCGGGGCCTTTCCTGAGGTGACACACAGGGCCTGACACGTTTGAGTCGAAGAGGAGCTCTGAGCTGCCTGGGGTGTTGGGATGAGGGAGAGCACTGAAGAAGACTGGGCAGGTGGGGGACTCCTCCACTGTGAGGGTGGCAGTGGCCTCATTTCTTTGCTTGGCAGGGACAGGGCTTGTTGCTCTCTGGATGTGGGAAAGTGCAGCTATCCTGCCAGCCGGGCAGTACCCACCACATGGCTGTCTCAGCCACCACGTCTGGGCTTTCCTTTCCTGGAGAGCAGCGTGACCTCAGCTATTCTGCCTGACACCTTGGGAGGGGCTGGGTAACACAGTCTCCCACCAATGACCAGGATGGGGATCCCTACAGTAGAGCAAACTAGAGAGACCCTTAGAGACCCCCGAGAGACCCCACCCCATAGAGACCCCTTCAGGCAGATGGGCACGGCCAGCCACGCTTGGACCCACCCAGGAAGCCCCGTGCTCTCTGCGACGTGGTTGTGCATGCAGTCAGTCACAGGCGCATGCCTGCGCGCTCAGGACACACGTGCTTCTGCGTGTGTGTGTGTGTGTGTGTGTGTGCACGTACGTGTGTGTGCAAGTGTGTTTCACATTTTTGGCCAGAGTACACACTGGAAACCTAAGCAGAAAAGAGCGTGTGAATGTGGCCATCATCAGGGATAAATTAATCCCAGACATGTAAAGGGTTTTCTTCTTTCATTCTCAGCCCGACTGCAAATTCAATTATAACTCTCTGCCAGCTACTGAAATGAGGGGACCAGTACAGACGTGGCTGAGCCTGGAAAGTGGGGCAGGCCAGGGGACCCTCTTGCTCCCCTCCTGCACCCCCCTCCCCTGCTGTCCAGGACCCAGGAAAGAGTTGCAGTCACTCCTGGATACCACACACTGGCAGAGGTTTGGGGCAGCAGCCAGGGACCAGCCAAGAACACGGAGCTGGTGGAAGCAGAGCTGCCCCCTGAGACCTGAGCAAGGAAATGACCACATGTGGGGTCAGACCGCAGGCTGGCAAAGGCTCTCTCATGAGGCCACCGATCCCAGGGCCTGGCCAACCTAGGTGGCACACGTGTCCACCCACCCAGGGAGAGAACCAGGAGACTCACCTTGACTGGTTCAGGGGAGGAAGTCTTGGCTGGAGGCCCTCTTGGCGAGGCTTTTTACCTGCCGTGGCTGTTGGGGCCTGTGGCCATGAAAGCCTGACTTTCCGTCTCACCCTCGCAGGCAAACTCCTGATGGTGATTGGCTTCCAGCGCTGGTCTGTTTGTGGGGCGATGCTGCCCCTGCACACTTGCCCACTGGCTTTAATGCTTGTACACCCTTTCTGAGCTTTGCTAACGACAGTCTCCTCTTGGAGCTGGACCCGCCTCCCTTAGACACACATAATTGGGGTCTCAGCCTGAGAGTGTCTGTCTGAGGCCCCTTGAGAAGTGCTACTCAGGCAAACTGCCACCGGTCTCTCCTCGGTCATACCCTTCTCTTGGCTGCGGGAGGTTTGGGCATGTCTGTCTGCTCCAGGCTGAGAACAAAGAGTTCCGTTTCTCACTGAAGCTTCTTCCTCTGTGATAGCTGCCTTCTCATCTCATTCTTCCAGAGGCAGGGAGGGAAACTGAGTTACTTCAAGGGAACTGCAGGGATGAAGGGGCGGCGGGGGGAGGATTGGGCATTCCACAAGAATACCCAAAGAGGGTCAGGCGAGGCTAGTTTTAAAAGAGAATGGATGAGTTGGCGGAGATTGATTTTGAATGGGGGTGGGCTCCTGAGTTGACAGTCGGGTAGTTTGAGGCTGGGAGGGAGGTGGGGGGAGGGAAGAATGGTCACGGTGACCCTGAACGGAGCAATTGAAGGGGCACCAAGGGGCCCGTAGGGAGAGGCTTGGAGAGGCAGGCCTCAGGCTGGAGGTAGGGGCTCCATCTGCCCCTTCCCTGGGGCCTTTTACATAACCTAGGCCGGGCCAAGGAGAGCTGGATTTTCATAGTTAGGCTTAGGCTGCCAGAAGAATGAGAAAAATGGGCCAGAGGGAACACCTCCACCACAGAGAATAGGAGGGAGGAGAGTAGGAGCTAGGGATGGTGTGTGTGTGTGTGTGAGAGAGAGAGAGAGAGAGAGAAAGAAGAGAGAGAAGGGAGAGAAACTCTGGTTCTGTGAGCTCCTGGCCAGCCCTGGCGGAGTCCCAGTACCTGCCACCCCCAGTGGTCCTAGAGCAAGGGAGCTCCCACTGTATCCAGTCAGTCAGGCTGCCTCAGATGCCTGGGACCCCATCCCACCAGGTCAGAGAGGCACCTGCCCCTCTCCTTTCTTACTGCCATCAAAGTGGGGGAGCAGGGGCCTCCTAGGAAGACCCAGGTCTTTCCAGCCTCAGTCAAGGGTTGAGGATGAAGTCAGAGGTTGGTCAGGGAGGAGCCCTTGGCTACTGAAGCACTGTGCTAGACACATTTTCACCTTTAATCCACACCTGTGAGAGGTACCTATTTGGAGCCCCATATTAGAGAGAAGAAAACTGAGACTCAGGGAGACCACACATTTGTTAAGGGAGGGCATACCCAGCCATGGCGATTCAGAGTCCTTGCTTTCTGCACCCCATCCCCAGGCCCAGACACCTCCCAGTCTTCACAGCTGGTGGTGTCCTGACCAGACCCAGGGCCCCCGCCCGGTGTGGGACGTGTGGGAGGCAGCAGGCAGGTGGGGATGATTTTGTGTGGAGCTGGCTCAGATATGGTGACGTTTTCTGTTTTTCTTTCATTCAGCAAGTATTTTTTTTTGAGCACCTGTTGTGCCCAGGCTCTGCACAGAATTCTTACCCTTGTAAAAGCTCTCTGTCAGGGGAGCCAGATGAGAAAGTCATTTCAGGCAGTAATGAATGAATGCTGGAGGGAAAATAAAGCAGAGGGAGAGATAGAAATAACAGTGGGTCATTTTTCAAACAGGTTTGAGGCAAAGCCCTCTGGAAATACGACACTGGCTGATTTGAAAGAGCGAGCAGGCCAAACTAGGGTGAGAGGTACCTGTTTGGAGCCCCATATTAGAGACAAGAAAACTGCAGGCCCAGGGCAGCGCAAGTGCAAAGGCCCTGAGGCAGGGCTGAGCTGGGCTCGTGGGCCGGCTCACCCTGGTCACTGCCCGAGAGTGGGTCGCCACCCCCCCACGCCTCATCTGGAAATCCTGGTCTCAGCAGGGTTCATCCTGTTGCTCCGTGCAGACTGACGAGGGCGCCTCAGCCACTCTGGGCCCCACTGCGACACAGAGCCCTGGCCGGCTTCTTCCCCACGGTTGGCAGCTTGGGGAAGTGTTTCCAGCATTCACTCTCCTCACTGCCCACTCTAACCCCTGCCGCCAATTCAGGCAACATGCTACTTCCAGATGGGCAAGGGTGACTATTTATTTTATTGTTAAAAATAGCTTTTATTGGGTTTTGTCTTATTACAAAAGCAATATACGTTCATTATAGAAATCTGAGAAAACAGCTAGCAAAAGGAAGAGTATAAAGGAGCCACTAACTAATCCCATTACCCAGAAAGAACCACTGTTGGCACTTGGGTATCTCTAGAATTTTCCATGTGAGTATAAAATATATGTTAGTATTTTTTTTAAATATGACCTCACTGTTTATAGTGGTTTGCAACCACCATACTGTGACTATCCATCCGCATCACTGAGCGTGCCTCAACCACACGGCTTTATGGCTCCATTACAGTCTATCATTTGGATAAGCCAGGATTTATTTAACTAGGCCTCTATTGATGGACTTTTAGGTCGTTCCCCCTGCCCCCATACCCTCTTTGAGTATCTTGTCCACCAGGCTTTTCCCTAGCCATTCTAGGAGGCTATCTGAAGTGTCTGGAAAGTTCTTGAGATATGACACAAGGTAAGACACCTCTGGATGCCAGAGTTTAGGACAGGGGTTTGGGCTGGTGGGTGGGTCTCTGCTTCCTTCTCGGAAGGAAGAGATCAGGAACTCTTTAGGTCTCTTAGCCACCGCTAAGCCCAGGTAGAGTCACTGGGAAGACCGAGGAGACAGGATTTAACTGAGAAGACTGTGTTTTCCCTAGAGGTGTCCATAAACAGTGCTGTCCACAGCAGGCTTGAGGCAGGGAGTGAGGGGGAGGGATGGGAGGGGAACTGAATCCTAGAGCAGGGAGGGGCATGGGAGCCCAGGATCTCCTGCCCTGAGCTGAAGGTCCCAAGAGTCTGCAGAATACAGACGCTCCCAAAGTCTTGCAGGAAAGCTGCTGCTGCTGCTGCTGGTGGGAAAGGGGAGGACACCCAGGGGAGTGGAGTGCCGTGTGGATAGGGTGGCTGTCCAAGTATCACTGATGGTCCAAAGCCCTCTTGCCTCTTCATGAAGCTCTCTCTGGTTTCTCCACGAGGGCGGGAGACTTTGCTGTCATAGTTCGTGTCTCGCTCAGACCCTTCACACTTGCTGCTCACCATCCCACTGGTTCCTGGGGTCGGCCTGAACTTGACTGCCAGCTCTCAGGATTCTCTCACCACCAGCTGTGAGACCTGGGGCAGGCCTGCTCCCTGCTCCACACACACCAAATGTGGAGTCATCAGAATGCCAGGAATGCAGAGGGTGACACTTGATAGATACTCAGCTTTAAAATACTTCTTTTGCATTTTCTTCTCTCTCCTTAGGCTAAGACTTTGAGGGGAATAAAACATCTTCACCATCACTTATGCCTTCCCCTGCACCTCAGTGGCTTTCCACATACTTCAGGATGTACACCATACTTCACTGGGGTATGGGAAGAAAATATTTATAAAATCATCGCCATCACTCTTGCCTAATTTGCAGTGTTCAGATTGATCTTGAACTTCATTTATGCTCTATAGCAGTTGGGCATAGGTTTTATGTCCTGGGGTATTAGAAGCATCACTGTTGTTTATCGTTTTTTTGCATATTAGTTTTTGATGTGAGCTTGGTGAAGAGAATTGACAGATTACATTATCTGGATTTATCTAAAGTACCCCTCACAAAGAAGACACTTGGCTTAGAAAGATTCCTTCCCTGAAAACATTCTGACTAAAGATAAGTTAACAAAGCAGAAAGAAAAGAAAAACAGATCGAGAAGAAGCTAGCAATGCAAAGCAAAAATGCCGGACAGAGTGGGTACACACATCTTCTAGCCCAGCAAGGGCTCAACTGACAAGTTCATCAGGAAGCAAAACAAACAAACTCATACCAATGAAGACTTGGTCAGATCTGACAAGAAGTCAGTGACACAAACAGAGATACTGAGAGAACTAGTTGAAATTAGGCCTGTACCAGGGAACCTTGTCCTAAACATCAACTCATGGCAGTTGTGATTTATGGAGAGATAAATAGCCATATATTGAGAGTGTTCGGATTTTTTAGTGCTATCAAAGGGTTTGGAGACCCCTGCCCCCCGGCCTTGAGTACCAGGCCTGGCCCCCAGCGGGGCTCAGGAAGCTTGTGTGGGGCTGACCTGTGCTTTCTGTGAGTGTGTGTCTGTAGGAGGTTTTTATGGCTGTGCAAGCATTCTGCTCCCTCCCTCATCTCCCTTCCTCCTCCTGCCCCCCATTACTTTTCCTTTCATTTATCCCCTCCTGCCAGTGGGTGCCCCTGCCTGACCCTCATTAACTCAAAGTGTAAAAACCATTTGTCTGCAGCCCCCCTTTCTCCCCACCTCCCCACGCTGGGGCCAGGCCCTTCTTTCCTCCCATGACTGTCTGAACCCAGGTTGCTGTGGTTTTTATGCGTTACATCTGAATCCGCTGGGCCCCAGAGAGCAGGCAGGACTTTAGGGGATAGCCTCAGGGCTGCCCAGAAGACCTACAAAAAATGGACGATACCTTTGGGGGAGCCCAGATCTGTTTCTCTCTCCTCAGAAGGCTGCACAGGCCAGGCACCGCTCGCCTCCAGGGGCCCCCGCCTTCAGAGCAGTGATGTGGATGACACCGCCCCTCCCCAGGCCTGAGTGGGACATGCACGGGGCAGCCATGTGTGGCCAACCCTTTCACCTCTCTCCTCTCCATCTCTGCCCCAGCCTCCAGGGCAGCTCCTGCCCCAAGGACCTCTGGCCCCAGCCTTCCCTCTTGGAAGCAGTGACAAGGAAGAAGGGTGGGAAATTGGGCCAGGAATTAAACAAGATAATAAATGTTAAGTGGTTGGAAGCATGTAGAAGTGTTTGCTGAGGTGCATATACCACAGGGGGAGAGGGCCTGTGGCCTTTGGGTATGGCGCTAAAGTTGCTGAGGATGGAGGGGACCACATTCTCCTCTCTCTCAGGCTGCCTGAGGGGCCAACTGCCTGTCTCCTTGAGGGCAGCCCCGCAGGACGGGCAGAGGCGAGCCAAACGGGGGTGTCCCTCCTCCAGCCCCACGCTGGCAGTGGCCCAAGGGAACCCAGGAGTCAGAAGTGGGTCCAGGGTTTGTGGCCAGGAGCCCAGCCTGGCCTGGCATAAAAAGGTGCTTGAATTTTCCTCACTCAGGGGGAGCCACAAACTGTCCTGATGAGCGTGGTTGGGTTTATGTAACATAAACAGCTCAGCACACAGCATCCACCTTTCGGGGAGGGCTGCTGGAGGCACTGGCAGGGACTAGCCAGCCTCTCCCAGGAGCTGGGTGGGGGCCACTGGGGCAGTGTGCCAGGTTGGCACAGAGTCCCAGATTCTCCAGCCTGAACTTCACACTGGCTTTGTAACCACTTCTCCCAGCTCCTTATTTAAAGAAAATCCCACTTTCCATTTCCACGGAGGGTGACTGGACAGGCTTCCCCTATCATGTAAGTTAGCTGAGACCCTTGCTTTCCCCTTCTGCTCTCCTGACTTTGATGGCCCAGAGCATCCTGGAGGACAGGCAGGGAGGCAGCAGTGATCCTCAAGTAGAACTGGGCATGGGGGTGGGACCAGACTCTGTCACTCGGCAGAGTGGGGGGGGGTCCCTTTAGTGCAGGCTCTCTTGCTCCTTGGCCTGAGGCAGGGGTACCTGTGGTTGCTTGGTGGGCTGCTTGGATGGTTCTCAGCTACCCTGGGCTGCCCACCCTCCTCCTTATGCCCCCACAGCTGTCCCAGCCCAGGCCCTCACTGGGTCCTGTGGTGGCTTCTCTGGGACTCATTCAAAGCCACGGATGACCTGCCTCCCTGCCAGGGTAAAAATAGATGTTTCCACCAAGGCCACCTCCGCAGCCTCAACTTTCTCCCACTTGCGTTCCTGCCAGCGCTCGCTCTGCAGAGCACGAATCATAGAGTTGAGCCTGGCCCTGGGGCCCTGTGGAGGAGACCTGATGCTGGTGAAGGCCACGTTGTTCCCAGAGGTGACCCTGTGAGTCCCTCCTCCTGGCCCAGGCCCTACCCTGCTCACCTCAGGCGTCTTTCACTTCTCTTCGGCCTGTGCCTGTCTGGCCTCTCAGTTGTTTGCCCCTTGCCTTGTCGGATGAGAGGCATCGTCTCTCCCTTACAGGGCCAGCTTCACAGGCAGGTGACCTGGGCCCTGGGCCCCGTGCTGAGAAGAACCCCAAGCTTGGTTTAATTTTCTGCTGTCACTGCCTTGAAATTCCTAACAAGTTTTAAATAAGGGGCTTCCCTGGTGGCTCCGTGGCAATGCAGGAGACACAGGAGATGCAGGTTCAATCCCTGGTTTAGGGAGATCCGCTGGAAGAGGGCATGGCAACCTGCTCCAGTATTCTTGCCTGGAGAATCCCATGGACAGAGGAGCCTGGCAGGCCATAGTCACTAGGGTCGCAAAGAGTTGGACACGACTGCAGTGTCTGGAGCACACAATAAATAAGGGGCCCTTCATTTTAATTTTGTACTGGGACCCGTGAATTATGTGGCCAGGTCTGTTCCTTTAGGAGACACACTCTGATAGGGGAGCCATGGGAGAGTTCCTTCCCCATGAAAAGGGAGGCTTCCTGGAGGAGGTGATCCACTTGAGGGGTTGGGTTTACAGGGGTTCTGAGAAAGTGTCTGTCTGCCCACCAGAGCACCACTCTTTGGGGGTGCACACTGCCCTCCTAAGGCTCCTGGTTTACAGTGATCCCAGGAGTCGCCCAGAGGAGAAGCTTTTCTGAACAGTGTCAGGCTCCCCTGGCCCTCTGAAGAGTAAGCAGGCTCCCTGAGCAGAGACAAACGTCAGAGGTGAGCCCTGGAATCTGCCCCCTCCATGTGAAGCCGGCGCTCTGCCCTGGAGACTGCTCCCTGCATGGAGAGCCTGGGGGTGGGATGCTGGCTTGCCTCTTGCTTTCTCCTTTGGCCTGGCAAGGGCACCCTGGACCAGAGGCAGCTGGGCCTTGGGAAGTTCTCATGGTCTTCTCAGCACACAGAATCCCAGCCTTCTGTGTGGCTGGGCATGAAACTCTCAGTGGGGTCTCTGGGATCCTAGAGGACCCTCTCAGTGGGGGTGACAAGTAGACTATTCCACCAGGAATGTAGGAGGGAGGGGGCTGTTGAGAAGGGAGGATAAAGAGGTGGTGGGGAGAGGGCTTTGAGGGGTAATGGCAAGGGCTGAGCACAGATAATTTTCCTTCTACAAAATGACTGTGTTGACCCAGGTGAGGTGGTAGGGGCCTCAGCTGTGGGGTCCACCCAGGCCTGTGTGCCCAGCAGACAGTGACCCTTACCAGGCAACCCAAGCATGGCCCCTGCCATGCTCAGGACCTGATCCACTAGGTGTGCCCCCCACACATGCAGCAGATGTTGGAGAGCATGTTGGAAGAACTCAGTTAAGTCTACTTCTGGGCTAGGGAAAAGCCCAGCGTCTCTCCTGTGAGTCTCCTTTACTGTTCACATACAACGCTTCTGATACTTCTAGTCACCAAATGTGTGAAGGCTTCCCCCACACCAAGCAACTCTATGCAGGTGGAAGTCCTATAATTTCATTCAATTTTGATGCTATCTACCTGGTTCAGTGGGTAAAGAATCTACCTGCAAGGCAGGAGACACAAGAAACATAGTTCCGATCCTTGGATCAGGAAGATCCCCTGGAAGAGGGTCTGGCCACCCACTCCAGTGTTCTTGCCTGGAGAATCCCATGGACAGAGGAGCCTGGTAGGGTACAGCCTATGGGGTTGAAAAGAGTCGGACATGCCTGAGTGACTGAACACATCACACATCAGAGCACGTCTCCCTGGAGACGGTGTCACATTCTACAGATTAAGGGCTCAGTCCCACAAAACTGTTCCCACCCCACTTCAGATGCCAGTTACAAGTAGTAGGTCTCTAGGTTACCCACAACTTCTGTTCAACTTGGCTACAAATTGGAGGTTCCCATGACACCCCTCCTCAGGTTGGAGGTTGATTTGCTGGGGCGGCTCACAGAACTCAGGGAAATATTTTCCTACATTGACCAGTTTATCAAAGGACATTATAAAGGATACAGATGAATAGCTGGAAGAAGAGACACTTAGGGTGAGGGCTGGGAGGGTACAGGAGTAGGTCCTTGTGCAGTTGAGGGGTGACACCCTTCCTGTATGTGGTTTTGCTTGCCAAATTGGAAGCCCTCCAAACCCTATACTGTTGGGCTGTATGGAGGCTTCCCTCTGTAGGTATGTTCAGTTGTTAACTCCATTGCCAGCCCCTTTTCTCTTTGTGGAAGATGAGAGATGGGGCTGAAAATTCCAAGCTTCTGATCACGGTTTGGTCTTTTCGGTGATCAGCCCCATCCAGAAGGCATTCAGGAGCTCACTCAGAGTTTCCTCATTAGAACAAAAGATGCTGCTAGTGCTCTAATCACTGAAGAATTTACAAGGGTTTCAGGAGCTCTAGGCCAGGAACTGGGGGCAGACACCAATGTATATTTCCTATTATCTCACAGTGTGTGCCCTGAGTCCTTCTGTGCCCACAGTGGCTGAGTGGTGGGATGCGTGTCCCTAAACACATGGTTTCTTGGACCGGAGGAAACAGAGAAGAGCAGTAGGGCAGCCTTCCTGTACTTTGTTCTTGTCCGATCCTTTGAATTAGTAGGTCAGACAGCAGGAGGGAATGTAGTCAGACACCAAGAACTGGATGGCCCCAGGCACTGATATATCCTGTACCAAGGAGCCAGCACTTGGGGAGTTTATCCTTCCTGGGGGTCAAGGTCGGTCTGCATATGAAGACCGTACGCAGCCTCGGTCCACACATGAAGCTGGATGGATCCAGCAGCGGCCTCCTCCTCCAGAAGTAGCTCTGCCCTGTCCCCTCCCTTCCACCTAGGTTGCCACCTGCAGTCAGCTCAGTCCCCACCCAGAAGTGCCCGAACAGCTGAGTAAAGCAGTTCCTGGGCATCTTTCAGCCCTATCACTTCAGATCCTACCATGTAGGGGAGACAGCAGCACCCCAACTCCTAGCTCATCTAGGAGGCCAGAGACAGCAAGGAAGCTGCCTAAGTCTGCACAGCCCAGTAGGGGATTGCAGAACACGGGGCTCCTCGCTCTGTCTCCCAGGCTGCCAGTCTGTATGAGTGCTGTCCTGTCATTCACTCACTCACTCAGTCGATGAGGATTTAGTGAGTGTGTGCTGGGCACAAGAGCTTGCGTGCGGTGGGCAGACAAATGAGACTGATCTGCCCTCGAGGAGGCAGATGCAGGGTTCTGGATGGGTGAGCATCCCTGTGCCCTGCAGGGTGGCTTTCGTGCATTGGGGCGGTGAGTCCTCCTGGAGATGGGGTTCCCTTGAGGACTTTTAGGGGGAGACTCCTGGTCCAGAGCTTGTGGCAGGTGGAGGACGGGGTGAGGCAGGAGCTGACACCGAGGGCTGGGACATCTTGGGATGTGAGGGACTCACTGCCCGAATTTCCCCCACCAGGACTGTGACTCTGTCCTCTGTTTGGACCTGGCCTGTCACCTCTGGACCATGGCCCCTCAGCCACCTTCTTTGCTGCCCCTTGTGCTTCCCGAGGAAGCGTCCCCTCTCCTCGCCAGGCTCTCCTGCCTCCCCCTCGCCTCCCTGTCACCTCCACGCCAGAAAGAAGCCTTCACTTTCTCCACCTGCCTCTCTCCCCTCAACCCCCAGCATCTGTGGGGGAAATTGGGCCATTTGAAGAATAAAGGAGAAGGCAGGCGGGAGGAAACTCCCATCTCGGGGCCCAGTCCACAGCTGGGGTGAAAACCTGTTCCTCGTTAACACCCCGAGTCAGGGACCAGGACTGGGGTGTCATGTCTCCTCTGCCTCCCGGGAGGTGAAAGGCATGCTGGGAGGTGGTAGCCAGAGTTATTGGGAGCAGATGGGAAGGGATGGTGGAGGGGCAGGGACGTGGGGGAGGGAGGGGTCAGCCTAGGGGTGGGAGGAAACCTAACAGACCCTTACCCAGACCACTGGGGTCCTGAGCCAGTTATCTGGAAACATTTTCTCCATGGGATGGTCTTTGGTCCAGGTGACAAGTAAATCCAGATTTGAGGCATAGAGAGGCTTTAGAAAGGACAATGCCAGGGCCATGTCTGTCTGACCCTCTCCTGAGTCCCTCTGGGTTCTAAGGATCTGTATCCAGGGCACTGACAGGGGTGGGGTGAGGGGTGGGAGCATGTGTTAAATGTAGACCGTGCCCGAGGAAGCTGGGGGCTGCTGGACTGGGAGCAGGAGGCTGGGCCCAGGGCCAGGTGACTGGAATGAGGTGATTCAGTGGAGGGAAGTTCTCAAGAGCATTGAGGGCCAAGGAGGAGTGGTCGAACGGTTGACTGTGATGCAGACGGTGATGTGGGCGAGTGTGGGGCTGGTTGCCGTGCTGACAGACAGTGTGGGGGTGGTGATGGGGCCGGGAATGCGGAGGCCGATGTCCTCAGCACTCAGTGACTCCACTCAGTCGCCGGCCTGCTTTTACGGTGTCCACTTGGTGAAACTTCCCTTTCTGTTTCGTGAGACCCCGCCCTCTCATCCCCAGTCCTTGGAAACACCTTCGTCTTAGCTGAGCTGAGTCCTGGTCTTCATCCCTAACCGCCTCTGCACCCCCCAGTTCTCGGCCCAGAGCTGAGTCTGCAGAGAGGAGTGGAGGGTGCTGAGGTCCCAACCACTTTAGAATGCAAGCTGTTTAGGGCCCTGAGGAAGAGGTGGGCTGGGGAGGGTGAGTCAGAGCTGCAGTTGTGGAGCCCCTTGGCCCCTGCCCCTCAGGTGCTCCTCCTTCTTAGCCAGGCCAGGCAGGCCCCCGGGCCTGCACTTCCTGCCCCACATGGCTTGGGCCCAGATCCCTCCTCCAATATTTTAATTAGATCCCATGCTCATTAGCTGCCCAAATGCCTTCCAGACACCCTGCAGCTGCTCTGGCCCTCCCCACACCTGCCCATCCAGCTGGGCCTCCCCCACACCTGAAAGACATCGGGACTCAGAACTCCAGCCCCTCCCTGGGGCCTCCAGCAGCCAGGGCCAGGAAAGGAGAAGCAGGCTCTTTGGCTGAGGGAGGGTGGGAGGCCACAGGAGGGGACTTGCTCTGCAGGGAAGCCTGGGCGGTGAGTTGTGGCTGCAGCCCAGGAGATAGGAGGTTGGATGCCCCATCTGCCAATACCAGAGAGCCTGGGCTCTGGTCCTCTGCCACCTCACTGTGCCTAGGTCCTTCCCTCCTGGGGCCCCTTGAGAGGACTGATCAGCACCCAGGTGTTTGCCTTCTGTACAAGTGTAGTGGCCAAGAAGGGTGTGTGAGGGAGAAAGTTAGCTCAAAAAGGGGGCTTTGGGGAGCTGGACCTTGATCTCAGCAGACTTCCTTGTAGGATGTGCCAGCCCGAATCATCACTCATTGAGTGGCAGAAAGGGTCACATCCCAGGTCGTGGTAAGTGGCCCAAGCCTGAAGTCAGATTCATCCATTGCAGTGATTCTCCTTTCTGGTCTATTGATTTGTACCAGCTCCAGGGACTCGAGCTCACATAGACACAAATGAATTTATTAAACATTTGTACATATATACTCACGAAGAGACAGACACTGCTCTAAGAACTCTGTAAATACCAACTCACTTGATCTTGCAATAATGCTGTGAGATAGAAACTATTTTTTATCCCCATTTAACAGAGCAGTCTAATGGCTTGTTCAAATTCATGCAGGTTGTAAGAAACAGATGGCAACAAGACTCTAGTCCCTGCAGCCTTTGTTCTCAGTCCTTGGGCTCCGCAGCCTCTCTAGAACAGGATATGTGTGGTGTTTCCTGGCGAGGGACAGTGGTGGGCCTACTTAAATCTTCCCTCCAGTGACCGGTAGGTGCCGGAATTGCTACCCTAGGAGAGATGGCAGATTCTGAGTTATGTGACCTGTGGCAGACAAGTTAGTTCATGTCCTCCTGACTCATTTTGTGTCCTGTGAAGTGGGAAAGCCATCCTAAACTTGTAGCATTGCCTTGCGCATTAGCAGCATGGTAGAGGCACTCCTGCCCTGCCCTGTCTTCTCTGTGATAATTCTGACCCTGCCTGGAGTGGCGGGGGAGTGAAAGTATAAGTTGCTGCTCAGCACCTCTGCTCCCAAGTTAGGTTTGGATGGGAGTGAGGGTGACCCTCAGCACGATTCTGTTCCCCTAAGACACTGTGAAGAGCCTTAGGACTCCCCAGACCTCAGAATCATTGCCCTAAAGGGGCCAACTGACTACCTTTTGGAGGGCCAGCTGGTGCCCTGTTTGGTGGCCTAGCCAGTCTCTCTGGAGTTTGCCTTGGGGCTTTCTCCCTCCTCTCACGTGATGACAATTCTGGGCTGAATGAGCTGGTCTGGGAGGATGCATGGAAATGAGAGCACTGAGCCAAGGCTCACTTACGCATATGGGGAGAAAGCCTGCCCGCCCAGCAGCCATCCTAGCCGTGTATGTGTGTGTGTGTTTAGTGCCTTAACTAGTTTTTCCATCCACCCTTCGCTCCTCATTGTCAGTTTCCCCAGCAGCAGTCTGGAAGGCGCTGGTTGCCAGGACCAGCTCTAAATGTCAAGGCCTGGAAAATCCAACCAGCCCCTGGGCCCCACACCCCCACCCCAGGTGGCAAGGTTATGGGGACTGGCATGGGGAGAGAATGATGAAGCTAGCAGTGCCCACCCTACTCTATGTACCACCTCTGCAGAATTATTGTGCTACTGGCTGGGATCCTAGGCCTCCCAGATCCAGGCTCCTCCCTGGGCTGGACCAGGAAATGATTTCATACACCTGCACCAAGAAAGACCTTGTCATGGCCCGGCTGCTCAAGGTCTACAGTGGCCCTCTCTGCCCAGCTGGTCTGATAGTAGGTCCTCAACTTAGCACTTAATTTCCTGCCACCAACAGTTCTCTTCAACTTGGTTGCTGGTTACTTCAAACATGACCACTCCATGCCCTCTTCTAGAATCCACCTTCTCCGAGAAGTTTTCTTTAATCAAAGACTACTTTTCTGACTACCTAGTCTTGGGCTTCCCAGGTGGCTCAGTGGGTAAAGAACTTTCCTTCAATGCAGGAGATGCAGGTTCAATCCCTGGGTTGGGAAGGTCAGCTGGAGGAGGGCATGGCAACCTACTGGCTAATTCTGTGGACAGAGGAGCCTGGTGGGCTACACTCCATGGGGTCACCCAGGGTCGGACCCGCCTGAGGTGACTGAGCACGCATGCAGCCTTGTGCTTAGGGAGAGACCCATTCATCGTGAGGGGGGATCAAACCAGGCACGTTGATGGCAGCCTCCTCCAAATGGGGTCTTGTCTCCCCATTCAATCAGAACTGATTTTGAATTTCGTACAAAATACAATTCAGTTCTGCCCAGTTGTGTGACTTTGGGCTACTCACTTCATGCTCATGGACTAAAGTTTCTTAACCTTCAAAATGGGAATCATAGTCCATTTCCTATCTACATGAAACTCATAAGTCTCCTTGAAGATCAGGGGAATGAAGAGCACAACTCACATGCTGCATCCCTAAGGTGAGTTCCATGCTGCCTTGTAGAAGGATGTACTGGTTTGCTCAGACTGCCATCCAGAGTACCACAGACTGGGCAGCTGAAAGAACTATTATGTATTTTCTCAAAGTTCCGGAGGCTCGGAGTCCAGGTCCAAGATGCTGTTAGGATTGGCTTCTGATTAGACCTTTCTTTCTGGCCTGTAGGCGGCCACCTTCTCACTGTGTCCTCATGTAGCCTTTCCTGCATGCAACCAGCCGGAGAGAAAGGCAGAGTGCATGTCTTCCCCTTCTTTTAAAAACATCAATCCTATGGGGTAACAGCTCTGTTCTTATGACCTCATTTAGCCGTACAGATCTACTTAAAGGCCCTATCTCCAAATGCTGTCACACTGGGGGTTAGGGGAGTTACAACACAGAAGTTTTGTAGTGACATAATTCAGTCCATAACAATAGGTTAGGAAAAAGTTTCAAGGTTGTGCAAGTTTGGGAACTTAAATGAATTAAATAGGGTTCTTGACTGAAGGTCTTCTCACAGGCTTTCACTGTGAACAGAACTCTCTAACATGGGACTGTGTTTCCTAAACACATGTGACCTCAAAACTCATTTTTGATTGATTTTGCCAAACTAGGGTTTTTAGGAGCTGTATTTGCGATCCTCTGTTCTAGTCAATCGTTGCATACATTTTTCTAACTTGAGTACCCATGGGGAAGGAATTTCAGCATTACTTAGTGTTCCACCTAGAGAACAATAACAAGACAGCTTTCCTAGTTATTTTGCATCTCCAGTGAGTAATTCCAGTTTGTGACATGGTTGAGCTCACCTGCTGGAGTGCTGCATGAGGTCTCTCAAACCTATACATTTTTTCCTTCTTTCATTTTTTGGGAGGCTCAGACTGGCAGCTGAATCTGCACGTGGCTCCCAGATCACAGTAGTTCAACCTAGATCCCTGGAAGGCAGCTCTTTGCCATCATATGCCATCAGGCCTTTGCAAAATATCAGTTGTAGCCTTGTCTGGAGGCCGAGTGATGGACAGCTGTCAGCGGGGTGACCTCTTCTTCCCCTTTCACTCTGCATGCACCAAACTCCTAGCCTTTTTGCTGAAATGGGCGCTGTCCAGGAAGTTGTAGTCTGGAGGCTTTTACTCCCAGATCTGAGGACTAGCATGGCATCATGTTGGGAGCTTGTTAGAAATGTAGCATCTCAGGACCCATTGCAGACCTATTGAACCAGAATCTGCATTTAGCAAGCACCCAGGTGATTTATACACAGGCTTATTAAGGTTTCAAAAGTACTAGTCTGGAGCAGTGATTTTTCAGAAACACAAGTGATGACTATAGTGGTTTGCGAAGATGATGCCATGATTTGCAATCACCATTAAAGAAAAAGAATAGTAGACTTGAAAATATGGGATACACTAAGCAGATATTTTTGGGGGGTAAACTTTGGGTTATGACATAAAATATGTCACTATCAAAAATTTTGAAGACAATGGTCTAGAGGCAATCATGGTAGTGAGACAGGGGACTGGCTCTGGTGACCTCTGCCTGGCTCCACCCAACCCTCCCCACCTGGCCTTTCCAGCTGCACTGGCTGCCTAAGGGTTTCCTGCCACCAACCGCACATACCTTGTCACCACACCCTGTGGCCCAGTGCCTGGATTTTGGGGTGTGGTGGGGGAGAGCTGGAACCCAAAAGAGTGACTTTTAAAATAGGTTCTTCCCAGGATTTATTTTCCCCTGGCTCCTTCTCCCCCTTCCTTTTCCAGCTCCTTGCCTTGTCCTCCTTCTCCCTCTCCTGTTCCGAGCTGGAAGGCGAAGCCAAATCCCACTCATCAGAGTCTCCTCCTGCCACATGATACATTTCTCCTTCCTAAGGCCCCTCACCCCATGCTGAGGAGTCAAAATAACCTGACTGACCCTGTGACTGCAGGGCCATTCCCACCTCTGGCAGTCGGCCACCAGCCCCAAGTCTGCCAGAAAATTTATCTGATCTTTGAACTTAGCACTTCCCGGAGATAAACCTGGGTGACTGCTAAAGGCATCAGAGCTGCTGCAGAGTCAGAGAGTCAGGGCATTCGAAGGTGAGCAGGGCAGGGAGAGGGCAGGAGGCCCTGGGGCAGAGATGCTGGGAGTCAGAAGGACTATCTGCGAACCCTTTCTCCCTCCCTTCATCCTCAGATTCTGGCCCATGGCCAAAATGGAATGTCTGAAAGTCTACCAAGAGATCTTCCCTTTGGAAGTCCTTCACCATCATCATTACTTTTATAGGCGACATAGGGTGATCCCATGTCTCCATTTGTCTGGAATATTGGGGTTTACATATTAATAGGCCCTTATTTGACTACTAAGAGTATTCCAATATGGATTTTAAATTGTCTTGTCAATTATTCTGGTCTGTGTAGGAACACTAAAGAAAACTTTACCAAAGGTCATAAAGTTGATCTGCAGTTCGGCTGGGACTTGATGCAAATTATATGCTCCTCCCCAGATGCCTTATGCCCTTCCCAGGATGCCTCGTGCTCCTTCTAGGATGCCTCACTTCCTGCTTCTCACTCCACCTGATGGGAAGGATAGTGTGGATTAGTGTGTGAACTTGTTTGTTGGGATCCTAAACTTCTTACAGGCCTTGAGAGCTAGTTAGGGTGACCTCATTTACCCTCTAACAATCTTACCTAGCTGCCGGGTACAGTAGAACTGAGAGAAATTTCTGAAGCCTCAAATTCTTCTTCATGGATGGATGGAGTTGAGATGGAAGCTGATATATTACCCAGGGGTGAAGGATCTTTCCTCAGGCTTCTCTTTGATTTTTCCCTTCAGGCTTGCTCAGGTGGAAGGTGGGAAGGTGAACTTTCTGAGGGTGTTCCCTCTTCCTGTTCTCTTCAAGGGTGTGTGTGGAGAGGGGAGTTGGGCAGGTGGACCCAGGAGTTAGTGGTTGGGAGGAGGCAGGGGCTAGTGCTTTGTATGCTGAGGGACCTGGGGTCTGGAAACAGGATTTTGGGATAGAGGGACAGCATTAGCTGTGGGCGATGTGTACTGGCAGTAACAGCCCATGAGCTTGGACTTATTGGGGGAAGCAAAAGATAGCTCCTGTGTCTACTCTTGGAAAAAGAAGCTCCCCAGTGACCCTTTTAGAGGCCATTTCCATGAGGATCATATGTGTCAAAGCTGTTTGAAAATCTGTGAACAGTCAGACTGGCCTACTTGGGCAGGTGGACTGGACATAGAAGGATTAGAATAAGCAGAAAGGAGCAGAAGGCCTGTCTGGTGGGGAACTAAGGATAAGGTCCAGAGGCCATCAGACATTCCAGAAAGTGCTTCTGAGCTGTCTTGCCTGGGAGCAGTCACTCAGGACCTGTTTGCTGCAGGGACTCTGAGTTTATATAGGACAGACCCTCCTCGTCCTGACCCGTCACTCAAGCGCAGTTGGATGCTACACCTGCGAGGCTATGCTGCGGTTTAGTGTATTCCGCTAACGTTATTAACAGGTCAGAGGTCAGCCAGTGGTCAGGGTCAGCATTGGTTTTGCAGCTGGGGTCAAGGCTAGTCTTAGGCCAGGGTCAGCTTGGTGGCTGTTGTCAGAGGTTGGTCACGGCCAGGGCTGGAATCGGTCTGAGTCAGTGTCAGGGTCAGTCTGAGGTTACATTGATGTGACCAGAATTAGGGCTGAGTGTGACTGGGAAGCAATTTATCCTCAATGTAATTGATGTGGATGAGACTTGCAGGGAGTCCTGTGACCTCCCAAAGCCCCAGCTGTTCAAAGGTTGCCTGGCCCCTCCTCCAGTGGAGACATACACTATCTAGCCATTGGTAGCTCCGAGTTCCCAAGTCTGTGGTGAGGCCTGGGGCGGGAACAGCATACCTGTCAGTCCATGTGCTCCACAGCTAGAAGGCCCCAGCCCCCCACTGACAGGACTCCTGCACACGGCCTCAGTCTGGGAGGTTTCATGGGGGCCATGCAGATGCTCGCCCTGACTCTGGAGCTTGGCATCTGGAGGCCAGGCTTTGACATGGAATGTGGCCCAGACAAGGGCTCTTCAGATGTGTCACAGCTGGTCATGGGCTTTGTGGGGCGTCCAGCAAGTCTGAGTGACAACCTTCATCCCATCCAGACCCATTCATCATCTGCTGAAACAACCAGCGATCCCACTTAATTCTGCTACTTTGCCATGGAAAGGGGCAACAATCAGATTCTTTCCCCTGAGTTTATGCCTCTTTTGGTGTTTTGTCCTGGAAGCTGACTCTTCCAGGAGGAGAAACAAGGGAAGGAAGGGGATAGGAAAGCTAGGAAACGGCCAGGCAGTTGGCAAACTTACTCTGTAAAGGACAAGATAGTAACTGTTTTAGGCTCTGTGGGCCATTAAGTCTCTGCTGCAACAATTCTACTCTGTTGTCCTACGAAAGCAGCCACAGGCAATACATAAATGAATGCGTGTGGCTGTGTTCCAATAAAACTTTATTTTACTTTTGCTATTTTCCCAACTCTTAAAAAATATAAGGAACTGTTCTCAGCCTTTAGACTGTGCAAAAACAAGAAGTGGGCCATGGTTTGCCGACCCCTGTTTCAAGCCATTAGGACTGAGGTGGTCTGTTATGCAGCAATAGATAACTGGAATACTAACCCAGCCTTGTAGATGGTTTAGTGAAATTGATATGAAATTGAAGCACAGGCGCTGAGAAACTCCTTTGAATTCACAGCCAGTCAATGTGTACTTAGCACATTGGTGCTTAGCTCCTTTAGAGGAGGGTGGGTGGGTTGGAATGGTGAGATTAGAAGGAAAAAGATTGGAGGAATAAGAGCTGTTTGTTGCTTTCCAGCCATGTTCAGGGAAGAGAGGCTCAGGAAATGGGGGAGGGCTCTCTTTTGTAGAGTTAAGATATTTTATTAGGCTTCCCCAGAGCACAGTAAAATTGCTCTCCAAGCCATTCCACACCCCTTTTCTAGTTCCACATTCACAAGGCAATCATCTGAAAAAGAATTTGTCTTCTTAGGTAGTAGAATTGTTATTATTAACATTTATCGGGTACCTACTGTATTCCAAGCACTGTTCTAAGTTCTTTAGGTGCATTAACTCATTATCTTCACCATGATCAGTTATTATCCCAAATTTATTTATTTATTTTTAACATTCATTTATTTATTTTCTTTACATTATCATGTTGGTTTTGCTATACATTGACATGAATCTGCCATGGGTATACATGTGTTCCCTTCCAGAACCCCCCTCCCACCTCCCTCCTGATTCCATCTTTCTGGGTCATTCTGGTGCACCAGCCCTGAGCACCCTGTATCAAGCATCAAACCTGGGCTGGCAATTGATTTCACATATGATAATTAACATGTTTCAATGCCATTCTCCCATATTATCCCACCCTTGCCCTCTCCCATAGAGTCCAAAAGACTATTCTATACATCTGTGTCTCTTTTGCTGTCTCGCATACAGGGTTATTGTTACCATCTTTCTAAATTCCATATATATGCGTTAGTATACTGTATTGGTGTTTCTCCTTCTGGCTTACTTCACTCTGTATGATAGGCTCCAGTTTCATCCATCTCAGTAGAACTGATTCAAATGTATTCTTTTTAATGCTGAGTAATATTCCATTGTGTATATGTACCACAGCTTTCTTATCCATTCATCAGTTGATGGACATCTAGGTTGCTTCCATGTCCTGGCTATTATAAACAATGCGGTGATGAACATTGGGGTACACGTGTCTCTTTCAATTCTGGTTTCCTCGGTGTATATGCCCAAATTTATAAATGAGGAAACTGAAATTCAGAGAGATTAAGTTTAAATGTAGGGCTAGGACTTGAACCCAGGCAGCTTGGGTTTAAACTTGTTATACCTTTCTGGTGAACTAAATCTGTTTTGATTGTGACCAGATTCTTGTTAATGCCTTTTTCTTAAAGTCTCTTTTTCATTACTGCAGCTTTTCCTTGGTAAGCTTCCTTAGGTTTTTGATATCTTATGTAAACATTTAATTAGATTAAAATGCTATATTTTAAATAATATGATAGTGAAAAACTGATTAAAGTTATGATCCCAATTACATAAAATCTCATCGCTCGAGATTCCTTGGACTCCCCCAGTGATACAAATTTGGTCAGTGATTCCAGTGAACGACCTGTAATTATTCTGTAAACTCTCAGTGATGGGTTTCCTTGTCCTCTCTTCTCCCTTCTTCTTCCCCTCCCTTACCTCTTCTTTTCCTTTCTTTTTCTTCTTCCCAGATCTGTTCTGCATCAAGCTAACTTTTGCATAACCCTGTGAGGCAGGATTGTGTGTGTGTGTGATTCCCAGGTGGTGCTAGTGGTAAAGAATCCCCCTGCCAATGCAAGAGACATAAGAGACGAAGGTTCTACCTCTGGGTTGGGAAAATGCCCTAAAGGAGGGCATGGCAACCCACTCCAGTGTTCTTGCCTGGAGAATCCCATGGACAGAGGAGCCTGGTGGGCTACAGTCCACAGGGAAGCAAAGAGTCAGACAGGACTGAAGTGACCTAGCATGCACACATGTGTGTGTGGACATGCACCTGGGCCTGGATGCCAGGGAAGAGAAAGTGAGTGGCCATTTTACTTTCAATTCACCCTTGAGAGTGCAGTTCTTTATAATTCCAGTTTACTGTGGGAGAGGTCTGTCAGAACTTGGGAAAGCCCTGGGCTTTCTATTCTCTTCTTCTCTTCCTGAGAGGTGTGAAAAATCACAGCTTGGTTTTGAGGCTTTGTCTTACAGATTGGCAAGTGCCTTCAGGGTTAAGGTGCTCCCTTACCTTTCTGGGCAATCTCCTCCTTCTAGATTTAGCCTGGCAATTTCCATTTCCTTATGAACTCTTCTATGCTCTAAATATTATGTTTTTGAAAGTAATCTCCTGTAACTTTCAATTGTTCTCAGTAAGAGGATTGAGTCAAATAACTTAGCCCACGAGTACCAGAAGTAGAAGTCAATTTGCTCCTTTTTGAAACTCTGCCTTCCCCTGGCTCAGATAGTATCATTCTTTCCCACCCAATTTTCCACCTGTCTCTGCTCTCCTTTTCAGTCTACTTTGGGCTGATGTCTAAAATGTTCCTTAGCAAAGAGCCCCTATATGTTGGTTTTATCTTCCCTCTACACATTTCCCAGTGACTTCACATATTTCCTTGACTTTACTGCCCGAGATACTCGTGAACCCCAAATTGATGCCTCAAGCCCCAACTCCTCTCCCATGCTCCACAACATATGTCTAGTTGTCTAATGGATATTCCTCTAATCTTTTATAAATACCTGAAAATCATCATGTTCAAAGCTGAACTTCTCATTGCCTCCCACACTGGGTCTTCAGAATAACCACCTCAAGAAAGAGCATCACTGCCCATTAGTTCCTCACTAGATACTCAGTGGGGTAACTACCTAAGGTCTCTAGTATCAAATTATATTTACCAAGCATAGGAGTGAATGCCAACATTATGTGTTGAAGTGTGTCTATCTCCAAATCCATATGTTGAACCCCTAACACCGTACCTCAGAATGTGACCTCATTTGGAAGTAGGATCTTTGCAATGTAACTAATTAGGGTCAGAGGAGGTCTCTAAGGTGGGTTCTAGTCCAATATGACTGATATCCTTAATAAAAAGGGGGAATCAGGGCAAACACACACATAGGGAGATTGTCTTATAAAGATGAAGGCAGAGATGGAGATGATGTTGCTACAATCCAAGGAAAGCTCCAAATTACCAACAACCCACTATGAGAGAGCCATAGAACAGATTCTCTCTCATGCTCTCAGAATGAAACAGCCCTGCTGACTCCTTGGCCTCAGACTTTAAGCTTCCAGAACTGTGAGAATTGTACTATATAAATCAATTTATATAGTACAAGCCACTTAGTTTGTGTTTTTTGTTATGGCATCCCTAGAAAATTAATATGGCCATAGTTTCATTTTTCATAAAGCAGTTAATCTTTTGAAAAAACATAGATCATATTGTGTCCCTCCCCTGTTTAGTTAAAAACCCTCCAGTGACTTCCCAGTTCGCTTAGAATAAAATGGAAATGTCTCATCATGGCGTACAAGGTCTGGGAGCTGCCCAGACCACCTCATTTTCTCCAAGCTTCTCCTCATTTACTACACCCAAGTTACACTGGTCTTTCTTCTGTTCCTCAAAAACTGCAAATTCCTTCCCACTCTCTGAGCCTTGAATTTTGAGTCTGTCCTCTGGAAAAGGCTTCAAAGAATATTTAATCTAAGGCAGGCCCTTTCCCAAAACCACCCTATTATTTACCCTGTTTTATTACCATCATAGCATTTGCATGTGTGCTCAGTCATGTCTGACTCTTTGCAACCCCATGGACTATAGTCTGCCAGGCTCCTCTGTCCATGGGATTTCCCAGGCAAGAATACTGGAGTGGGTTGCCATTTTCATCTGCAGGGGCTCTTCCCAACCCAGGGATCAAATCCACGTCTCCAGACTCTCCTGCACTGGCAGACAGATTCTTTACTTCGGAAGCCTATCATAGCATTTGCCACTACCTAAAAATGATGTTGAATTTGTTTATGTGTTTATTTTACATCATCCCTGTGTAGCTAGAATGTGAATCCCAAGAGAAGAAACCTGCTGTCTCACTTTCTGTATCCCCAGGGCTTAGCAAAGAACTTCATGTGTTAGATGTTCATTGTGTAGCTGATAAGTGAATATATGAATGAATGAACGAATGAGGGAAAGTTTTACCTCCTTCTGTCTCTTCTTCCCATACCTAAGTATTTACCATGTCTTATGGTGTTTATTTCCTAAATACATCTCAGGACTTCCCAGCCCTCTCCGCTCACTTCTCCCATCATCTAGGTTCAGGCTACAATCATTGCTCCCCTGGGTATCTGCTAGTGTCTCCTAATTGGTCTGCCCACATCCTGTCTACGCTTCCCCTCCCCATCCACTCTATACTGTGGCCAAAGTACCCTTCTGACCTAGAAATAGATCAGATTACCCCCTCTTACAACCCTTCAGTGGCTCCCTATTGCCCTCAGGAGCATTCCCCTGAATGGGGTCCAAGGCATAGTCTGGCCCCTTCTCCTTCCCCCAGCATCCTGTACCTCCTGTCTCTCTCCCCTTTGTTCTCAGCACCAGCCACACCACCCACCTACCATATCCTTCTCTCACTCTGGGCCTTTTACACATAGGATCCTTGTCTGGAATCCCTTGCTCCACTGCCTCCCTGGCCTCCAGAGGCCTTCCTGATCCCTGTCCCAACTGGCTCAGCTTCCTGCCAGCGTCTGTCATCATTCCCAGCACATACCTGACTGTGTGACTGTGAGCAGTTGCTGGAGCAGCTCTTGGGCCTCATTTACTTGTAGCCATGGTACCTGGCAGATGGTGGGCTCTTGGGCATCTTTGTGGAATGCAGGGCCAGTGCCCTACATGAGAGCCCCAGAGTTGGCTGCGCCGGGCCTGCATGACCGGCGCCTTCCCCACACAGTAGTCACAGCCCCCACCCCTTTCCCTGCCTGCCCTGTGGCTACAGCCTGCGGAGACTGAGGGCTTCCTCTTGACGTGCTCCCTGCTGAGCTGCAGAGTCCTTGGACCCGACACTCTCATCTCCTACAGTGGGGAGTGTGGCATTGCTACCTCAAATCACACTCGAGAAGCATTGCCCCAGATTGGAAGGATGTTGAAGGAAGAGCAAGCAAAATGTGCCAAGTGTGGGCCATCCCCTTGACAGAGAGAGAACTGATGAGCTCTGTGGGATCTGAGGCATAGGCAGTGATACTTGGGGATCCACAGCGTAGGAACAGGGACATGGATGTTCTTTTTGTTTCTCCTTTCCCTGATGAGGCACTCTGGGGATGATCAGAAGGAAAGCAATATGGTTTGGCCCTCTGCAGACTTGGTGACAGCTGGGCATGGAGGGGTTTTCAGGGGACAGCGGCAGCAGGGGCCGAGGTGAGACTCCTTCAGGGGGCTTACAGCGAGGTGTAAGGTGACAAAGCTTATCCCCTAGCCTGAGTGAGACATGGCCTGGGACCTCCCAGAATATCAGTGACACAGACAGGGGGGCAGCAGGGCCTCAGATCTGGCTTTGTCACCCTATTTACTATTATCAGTAACTCTTGAAAGGGGGGCACACTGACTCCCCCACATTCAGAGCTTAGAACCAAGATCCTGCTCCAATGGAGCAACTAAAGGATGGGAGGAAACTGTTAGGAGCAAAGAAGCATTTGCCAAAAGTGTCACCCCTGGAAGCCCCTTGGCATCAACCTGGTGTCTGCTGGTCCGAAATGCTGCTCTAGGGGGACCCGGAGGGAAGGAGCAGCCAAGGTTGCTTTTCTGAGGCCTCTAGACTCAAACTTTTCATATCTCTTACTCCCATTTATGCCCTGGCCTGAGTCTTCTGGAAGAAGAGGCCTCAGCATCAGTCCTGGAGCTTGGGAAGGGGCCTGGGGTCTTAGCCAGCTGGTTTGGGGAATGAGATGCCCTCTGTTATCTGCCTCAGGGAATGGCTACTCTTTCCCATCAGAGTGGCACTTCCAGAAGATGCCAGCAGGGCCGCTGCTCTGGGTCCCTAGTTTATTTCCAATTTCTCCAGCGCCTTCAGCCCCATCAAGGTCCCTCCAGCCCCTCCTCTCCAGGCCTCTGGCTCTCACTTCCTTTGGGAAAAGGAGATCCAAGCCGATTTGGGAAACACTGCCTGCAGAGGAGGCTGGCCCTGTGTCCAGGTCGGCAAAGCTATATTTAACTGGCTATATTTGCAGTCCCACTCACTTGTCCCAACCCTGGCCCCGCCTGCCACCCCTCTCCCCCCTCGGGAGCCTGTCCTGCACCATCCAGCCCCACGTCGCCCCTGCTCACCCTGCTCCAGCTGTGCAATTGTGGTCTGGGCCACAGGCTATTTTTTGCTTGGTGCCAAAGATTATTCAGTTATCAGGAATGTGTGTTTAAGTGGCCGTCTCCGGAACAAGGACTATAAATAGGAACTTGGGGTCAAGGCCTGGGTCCCAGTGTCCTCCTCTTTGTCCCAGTTCCTGTCCTGGCTCCTGGGGTTTTCTTGGGGTGAACACCAGGAGGCCATGGTGAGGTTGTCTGGGGGAAAGGACCCCAGACTGGGAGGCCAGAGGTCTAGAACTGAGTATTTCCTGACAGGCCAGTCTCCCAACCTCTCTGAGACTTGCTTTCTCCATCCAAAAAATGGGGAGACCCAGGTCCATTCAGTGATTGCAAGCGCATGGTGAATCTCCATCCATCTCTGGAGGAAAATCCAAGTTAGACAGATGGATGTCTGGGAAGAAACAGTATCAGTTGGTTTTTGTGGGGAGGTAGCAGGGTTCTGGGGCTTCCCTGATGGCTCAGTAGTAAAGAATCTGCCTGCAATGCAGGAGACACAGGAGAGGAGGCTTTGATCCCTGGGTTGGGAAGATCCCCCAGAGAAGGAAATGGCAACCCACTCCAGTATTCTTGCCTTGGAAATCTCATGAACAGAGAAGCATGGTGGGCTACAGATCAAAGGGTCGCAAAGAGTTGGACACAACTGAGAGGCCAAGCAAGCAAGCAAATAGCAGAGTATTAAAAAGAAAAGAAAAAGCAAGAAATAGTCTTGGGAGTAAATATATAGAAGTAGAGGGGAGAGAGACCCAGAATTTGCCTTTAGGGAACTCTCTAAAGGTAGAAGCTGGGCCCAGGCATGGTTCCAGGACAAAGTGTAAACAGAATGAAGTGGGCAGGTGGGCGCACAAATAGATGAGACTATTATGAGGCCATTGTGAGAGATGAGGCTAATTGCTTTCTGACAGGATGAGGGCTGATTCCCAAGGTGCCAATTCTCCCAGACAATGGGTCCAGGTCAGAGGCCCCGGCCTAGGAAGTTTAGCAGGTGAATGTGGGAGAGGGCACCTGGCCACGAGGGCTGGGCTACTTCCTAGTGACCAATGGCCTTCTTGTCCTGTTGAGAGCTGCTCTCTTTGACCTGGCTCTGGCAGCTCTGACTCCCCTTCACCCCAGTCAGTGTGGGTACGGGCAAAGATGGGGCTCCACCAAAATGCAAGGCTGGGACCAGCCCCTGCGGGCTCCATGGAGGGGGTCAGCAAGGAAGGACACAATGCCATCTCTTCACCTTAGCTATTCTATCTGTAAAATGGCAGAAATAATGCACAGCTTCCCTCCCTGGAGTTGATAGTCATGAGAGTGACTAAAAGGAGATTGTTAATAAATGACAGTGATATTCTGAGCAGAAGGGCATTGTTTGACCTGAGTGGTGTCGCCCCATGATGTCACCGAACAGGCCAATGCCCACTGGTGCTCAGACTTGGGCCTCAGTCTTTCCTTCACGTGTAGTACTTTCAGCTATCCTGGCTTCTTAGTGGTATTTTCCCACACTTGCCCCATTTTGATACATCTCAGGCCTAAATGACATCTGGAGCACGATTATGGATGGAGGCCCCTTCCTCCGTCACTCCAGGTCTCTGGACCCGGTAGGCACTGAGCTCCTCTAATTCAGCGGGCAAGGGGCAGAACCTGTCCTACACTCTGTCACGAAGGTGGGACTGTATTGCCACGCATGGCATTGCATCCATGGCTTCAGCTCTCCTTGTAGATCCATCAAAGAGCATGACAAAGAGCATGACAGTCTCTTCTTTCTTATGTTGGCTCATTACATGTGCATTGTAATTAAATGTAATTGATTTTTGTATCTTTGTATGACTTTTTGTTTAAATTTGCACGTAAGAAAACAAAATCTTTTGATAGGCTGCTGCTGCTGCTGCAGAGTTGCTTCAGTCGTGTCCGACTCTGTGCGACCCCATAGATAGCAGCCCACCAGGCTCCCCCGTCCCTGGGATTCTCCAGGCAAGAACACTGGAGTGGGTTGCCATTTCCTTCTCCAATGCATGAAAGTGAAAAGTGAAAGTGCGACTCCTAGCCACCCCATGGACTGCAGCCTACAAGGCTCCTCCATCCACGATATTTTCCAAGCAAGAGAACTGGAGTGGCTTGCCATTGCCTTCTCCGTTGATAGACTACAGCTGGCTTTTTAATAAGTAGCTGTAGATGGGAGGAGGGAGGCACTCCCAGATGAAGGTGGGGGTTGGGCAGGGGGCTGCCTCCCAGGATTCACAGGGCAGATGGCCAGGCTAGCCACCTGGCAGGATAGAGTTCTGGGTATGGCAAACTCATGGAGCATCTTCAGGACAGGCTCTTGTGGAGCCCTTGCTGGGTCATTGCCAAGTGTTCCCTTGCCTTTTACCTTTGGGGACTGTTCTAGGCTTGGGTTGTGCTGAGTGTCCTAGGGGACCTCAGTTTGGCTCCATAGCTAACAACACATGAGACCAAAGGGGATTTTCCAGAGGCCACTTAGTGTAGTATTCTGAGGAGGGAGGACAAACAGGAGATGCCGAGGGAATCAGAGAGAGAGGGCAAACTTAGCCTAGTCAAACCCTGATCCTCACCTCTCACTCATCTCTAGACCATGGCTATTCCTCAGCTGGCTCAGAGGGTGCTTTGGGGATGGGAATGTGGACATATCTTAGGCAGCCACCAGGATTCCATCACACATAGACTGAATCAAAAGGGAGACTTGAATATGTTTCTCTGAGGGCTCAGCTGCCACCTTCTTTCCTTATGACAAGACCAGAATGACTCTCAGCCCAAAGACTTCCTGAGATCATCACTCTCCCATTGGGAGAGTCCATCTCCTCACCTTTCCCAGGATGGATGCTGTCCACATTCTTTGGCTCATGGCTGTGACATTCCAGTCTTTATTTTCATTGTTATTCTGCCTTCTTTTATTTCATCTGTTTCTTTCAGTCCAAGCTAGTAGTGTCTCTGCTGGCATAACATTCTCTAGACCCTCTCTTGGGTGATCCAGCCTAGGCTTCCTTCTCCTCCTGTCAGGCCTGCAGCTTGAATCCTGCTGATGTTGATTGCCTGTTTTGGATAACAGACCTTTACCTCAGCCTTCTGCCCTCCCCTCCAGGAGCCTGGCCTAGAGACCCCCCTTCTTAAGAAAAGATGAGCTCCTCCCCAGGGCTAGTGACGGAGACAAGTAGAAATGATGTTGGCCAGCACAGCCCACCTTGGAGATGCTGGAAGTCAGGGCTAAGATTCTAGACCTGATCCACACAGTCCATGGGCAACTCCACACTTTGCAGGCAGAAGCAGGACCAGGATGCTAGCCATTATGCTTACAACCCAGCCCTATAGGGTAGGCATTGCCATTACTAGTTTATGAATGAGGAACTTGAGGTTAGAGAGGAAACAGAGGGTGGACTGAGGTCACATAGCTAATAAAAAACAGAGTTTACCCCTCCAGAACCAACCCTCCCATCCTGCCAGAAGTACAAGGTGTCTTGCTGAGATGTCACTCTCTTTAGCCCCAGTACCATCCTTAGACCTGGGAGAGAAGGACCCTGTCTTTGAAGTGCATTTCTTAAAAATTTTAGATCCCCTTCTGTGGTTAGGACAGACAAGGTCTGGCACTGCCATCTGAGTGGGGCGCGCTGAGCTTTAACTTGGACCTGTGTGGGCCCCAGACCTTTCTCCTCCCTCAACTACCCTCCAACCCTCTACCCTGTGTGTGTGTGGGGTTGACCAGATGCTCCAATAAGCAATGCAACTTCTGCCTATGCCGTCATCCCAGAGCTTCAAAGCAGGCAGTCTGGTGAGTGGATTGCTCCCCTGGCTGGTGAAATATTTTTTATGTGGGATCACATGAGACTGGGCTTTCAGAATGGTGCTGACATGCTGATTTTGAATGACTCAAATTGTTTACATAGATAGGAGCCTGACAAAAATATATTTTCCAGGGGTCCCACACAGCCTAGGGACAGCTCTACATTCCCCCGACATTAAACCTTCCCGCTGTATTGTTGCTTATTGTATTAATTGATTTTCCCTTTGTTGCTTTGAAACCTCTTTTAAAAGACCTACACCGAGGGATATTTCCCAAATTCCCTTTATTACCCCCTCCTCACCATGTTTCACAATCCTTAGATTTTAAAATTGGATCCAGATATGACTTCCAGGCCCCAGTTCTTCAGCTCAAACAATCTCCCTTTGTCCTGGTCTCTGTGGACAGTGCTCAGCCCCACCCGACCCTTAGCCTTCTCGCAAAAAAGCAGGAGGCCCACTCACACCCTGGGATTTCCGGGAGCCCAAGCATGTGATAAAACCTGCTAAGGACCACAGGGCTGTCCAAAGGGGTATGGAATTATCTCAGCTTATGCTTTCATCCTGAAATGGGGCCCTCTGGGCTGTCAGTGGAGACCGTGGCCGAAAGGGCCCCATTGGGCAGATGTGCTTTGTGCTTGGCACCTGCTCCCCTCTCCTCTCTTTTGAGTCTGCTTGCCCAGGTCCTGACCCCCTGGGTTTCCTTCTAATGCATGCTCTGGCCTGTTCTCTCCAGTTAAGTTGGGATGAAAGGTTGGAATAAAACAGCCACAGTCCAGGGAGCAATTGTCCCTTGGCAGATAGAGGTGAGTGGACCATCCCTCACCCCAGGAGGTCAATGCTGTGAACCACATTTCCTTCCCAGCAGCATCTGCCCATGGGCCCCTCTCTGAGCCTCTTTGTCTCTTTCTTCTCAGTGGGGCTGTCAAAAGCTGAGCCTCACAGGTTGTGACTAATCACTAGCAGATTTTTTTTCCATCCAAGAAGAAGAAAAAGCTGAAGGAGATGAAGAAAAACCCCAACAGTGAATAACTCGGAAGAGTTTCCAACATGTGGGTGTTTTTCTGGGACCAAAAATCAGGAAGATTCCAAATGTAAACAATCCCAAAATAGCTCAGCTCTCCCAACCCCAGGCATTCCCAGGACTAGATGTCCACACTCCCTCCCTTTCTCCTCTGGGAACCCAAGGTCAGGGAGAGGTGGCAGGATTTGGGCATTGTAAAGAATTGTTTGAGTGAGCCTAGGCAAAGCATAGGCTCTGTGAATCTGGGATTTAATCTTGTTCATTAATAACAGTCTTTTTGAGAGAGGGGCGTCTTCCTGCCTCATCAGATGAGATCTCCCTGAGATCAGGGACCATGACAATGGCTTTCTTAACTCAGAGTCATAACCCATTGTGCTTAAACCAAGCTCTTGAGATTTCTTGCCAGCACAGTGTAATGGAAAGAATATGGACTTTGAAGTCACACAGGGTTGGAATCTTGGCTCCAACACTTATTAATTGTGTGGCCTTGAGTATGTTATTTAGCATCTGGGAATCTCAGTTTCCTCCTTGTAAAACTAGGGCAGTGATTCTTACCAGAGAAAATCCTCTAACTCATGTGCCTAGTATGATGTCTATTACCTAGAAAGGGCTCAATGAATGTTCCCTTTCCACCCCACCCCTTCCTATGTATGTAGCTTGAGCTGGAGAAACCAGTAGGTTCTTCCCCGCACCCTCCCCCCACCACAGAGAATTCTGTGTGTTGAAATGTAGGTGTTACTCTTTTTCCATGTACTAAAAATCACTATTGCAACCCAAAAGGAAGTGTACTAAAAATCACTATTGCAACCCAAAAGGAAGAATATACTCAATGTATAGTTTAAATCAAACTTCTGGAGGTGATAATACAATACCTGAGGAGATAATGAAAATTTTGGTGAAAATCATGGAATTGGTAACAGCGGAGTTGATGATGCTCATGGTGATGAAATGATGGTGGAGGGTGTGGTGGTATTTTCAGAAGTAATGGTGGACATGGACACCAAGGAGTATAGATGGAGACAGTGGTTATGGTGATGGTGGGGACAGTAGTGGAGATGGTAGTGGAGGTTATAATGAAGTCAAAGAAAGGATAACAGTGATGATTACTGTGGTAAGAAAGGCTATGATAGAGGTGAAGATGGTTGTGTTGTGTGGGATTATTGTGTTACACTTGACTTGGAGTCATGGGTGAGTTATGGTGATTAGTGACCAGGATTACCTCCAATCAGTTATTCACTCCAGGAGATAAAGGCACAGAGGAAGCAGGCACAGCAAGGTGGAAGAATGCTTTGTGATGAATTGTTACTTTCACCCTAAACTCCAATGGAGAACATTAGACTTCTTAATCACTGCTGATTAAATGCTTATGTTTATCTTGGCTACTTCCAGAAGCCTCACTAAAGTGCCACTAATGGAATTTAAAAAAAAATTAATAAACCCACAAGGAAGAGGAGAATGGGAGAGGAAATGGCAGCAGGCAAGAGAAGTCAAGAATTTGGAAATTAGAAAGTGGATAGATGAGTGGTGCCTGATATAGCAGACTGCAGAAAACTGAAACCCAAGCCTGCAATGTTGTGGGGGTAGATGGTGGGGGCAAATAGGTAGCAAAACATTTCTAGTCACAGAATCCCAGGAAAGCATGTGAACTGGAAGTACCAGTTACTTTTGAAGGCAGGAATTCAGAATGAGGGTGAAAAATTGGGAGGATTGGTTACAAATTTTTAAAAAAAGACCTGTAAGAACCTCCCCATCTCAGATTTATTCCCTACCCCATGCAACCAGGTAATCATCCCCTCCCATGCTGGCAGAAGACAGAAGGTTTATGTTCTGAGATGTTGAACCTGGAAGGTTCTGAACACTGAGGCATCAGGCAGAGCAGGCGGAGAGGTGAGGAGCCAATCTGGAAATAGGATATGTCTGTTTCCTGACAGGTGAGGATTTCTGCTCTCTTCATCATCAATCCCCAGGACACTGGAAGTCAGGTAAATGCCACACAGGAAAACTATTGGAAGAGACTTTCCTGGGGAAACTGGTTTTCTGCAGAAAAAAGGTCTATAGCTTTTGGTATTTGGCCTTTACCCTTAGGCAAAGCCCACATGTCAACAGCTTTATTTCTTCTTCCAACATTTTTATCAGAATTTTAGTGCCTCACACTCAGAAAGTTGAAATATCAGCTTTCAACATGAAAGGTAGATATCAAGACAAACTAAGAGGAAAAAGGAACATAGAGGAAACAAAGAAGAAGAAAGCACAGAAATTATGATTGACATTTTAAGAATTATATTAAAAAGGTGATGTTTCCTTTAAAAGAGAACTAGAGGTGATTTTTTAAAAAGTATCAGAGAAAACGAAGCTCTTGGGAATACAAATTTAGTATTTTTATTTTATTAAAAGTAAAAATAAGGGCTGGAAGATAAAGTAAGGACAAACTCCCCCAAGAGAACAAAATGCCAAAGAGACGAAAATTGACAGAAATGGTGATCAGTCTAGGAGCATCCCCTAAAAAATAAGTTCTAGAGAATAAAAAATAAAGGAAGGGAGTAAAATCACCAAAGAAGCAATATAAGAAAACTTCCTAAAACTGAAGAACATGAATTTATAGACTGAAAATTTTCTATGAGTACATGGCAAACTGAATTTAAAAACAAAAGCAATTTTCCTCAAGGCACATACACTGGAAGTAAAAATGTAAAAGTTTCCAGGGGAAAAAGATTACTTACAAATTGCTGGAAATCAGTATCATATCAAAGATCTCAACAACTGCCATAAAAAGTAGAAGGAAATGAACAGTGCTTCTAAATTCTGGGGAAAATAAATTCCACACTAGAGTTCTATACCCAGTTAAACTAGCAATTGAGTACGATGAAAAATAAAGATATTTGGGGGGCATGAATGGTGTTTAAAAATTAGCTCCCTAGCACTATTTCCAGGAGGGTATTGAAGAATGTTGTCCACCTTAATTAAGAAGTAAACCAAGGAAAGGGAAGGAGATGAAGGATCTAGCAATCAAGATAGAGACAAAAGGAAGTCTGAGAATGATGGTGAAGTAGAGAGTCAGGATGACAGCTGTACAAAATATGCAGAGGACAGTCAGTCCATATTGGCTATGAGGATGAAGGACTCCAGGTGAGAGTTCTCCAAGAAGAAAGTAAAACTGACAGTTATGTACATTCAAAGGAAAATTTAAGTTCCGTTGGAAAATTCAGGGATGAATTAGTAAATGACACATAGAAAATGAAGCAAAACAAGGTAATTATTAATACCAAGAGAACCAAAAATTTGTACAAGGAAGGAAAAGTAGTGCAACTGTGAATGATAGTAATGTAGTAATAGTAATGCAAAGCCTGGATATGGTTGTGATCAAGATCAATATTGCTGTGCAAATGTGTGTGTGTGTGTGTGCATATGCATACGTGGGTGGTAGTGTTGTAAGAGAGCTTATTCCTCATCTTCTATAGTAGAATGGCAGTAAATAACACTGAAGATTGAAAAATGCAAGACATATCAGTATTACCATATCATTTATAGGCATGGAAATAAACACTAGAAGAAAGAGTTAAAGCAATTCGAAGTACTTGCCTCAGGAAAGGAGGACTCAGAAGCAAGCAGGATTGGAGCAGAAGTCTTATGGTTTTCATTACAAACCTTGTAGAACATTTTACTTTCAAAAATATGTACATGTATGACTTTGATAAAAAAAATAAAGATTTAAATAGAATATAAAAATGAAAACTCGAGTGAGCTGTGCTAGATTATGTGGAGAACTTCTTGACCAAATAAGTCAATCCAAATGGCTTGGAACCAAAATCAGCTGAAAGACCTGCTCCATCTATCGCCTCTAGGTCCAAACCCAAGTCTTGGACATGTCCACACTCACCAGAAAGCCACAAAAGGAAGCTCAAGAAACACGGAAATATCTTGCATTTGCTCCATCGCTTAGGCCTTTCCAGGACCATGTGGCTGCCATATGGGAAAGAAAGAGAGGAGTGGGGAGAAAAGGTTCAAGGCAAAAAGGAGAGATGATTGGGCTTTCTCCCCAGGGGAGCAGGCTGTAACCTTCATACTGCACCCATGTGGGCTAGACATTCAGTCTGGCATACTACCTCCTGAACTAACACAGTGCATCACAAGATATTCTTAGACCTAAATAACATTGCCACACTCCTTCTTGAGGATGCAGGAAGCTGGAAGAGCAGAGCTATGAAGACCTTTAGAATCCTCCAGTTAAGATGGCAGTGAAGCTGGAGGTGATAGTATGATGATGGAGCTGATAGAGATAGAGAAATTGGCAGTGACAATGGGAACTTTGTAATAAACATAATAAAGGAAGTGACAGGAGAAGTGATAGAGGCAGTGATGATGCCAGTGACAGTGAAAGTGATGTTGATGACGATCTTGGAAGTAATGGCCAAAATTATTATAGAGGAATGATAAAAGTGATTGTATTAATGATGACAGGGGTGGTAAGATAGAAATGTTAGAGGAGGGGCATTAGCAGTGATAGTAAAGCTGATATGGTAGTGAGAGAGATGGTAATAGTGGAGTTCATGTGATGGGAGTGATACAAAGAGAGGTGATAGTAATGTGGCTGACATTGGCAGATATAGCAATGAAGGTGGACGTGATAGGGACTGTGCTCGGTGGTAAGAATGATAGGAGTGATGATGGAATCGGTGTTGGAGGTAGCATTGGTAGGAATATTGGCAGGGATGATGGGTTCACAGTTGTGGGGATGTTGGGGTGATTATGACCAAGATGATATCAAGTTTCATAATGGTGAGGATGGTGGTATTTGTAACAGATGCAGTGATTCTGTATGTAGCAAAGACAGACACAATATTAATCAGTGAAGGAGTATTAGTCAAGATTGTAGGACAGATACATATGTAGGGCATCTAAAGACAATAATCTGAATAGGCTGGGTTATGCTATAATAACGAGCAGCTTCTATACCTTAGAGAATACACAGCATAAGCTTAATTCTAATACTATATGTTAGAAAGTGGTTCTGTGCTCTTAGTCACCCATGGACTATGCTGATGGAGGATCCAATTCTATGTGCTTTTAGGATCACTGTGGCTATAAGAGAATATGGTGAATCTTACATTGTTTCTGCATTGTTCAGCTTAGGCTAGGTTGTGTGTGTGCATGTTAAGTCGCTTCATTCATGTCTAACTCATGTCATCTCTTAAGTCTCCTGCATTGGCAGGCAGGTTCTTTACCGCTAGCACCACCTGGGAAGCCCTTAGGCTAGGTTGAGTGCATGCCAATTTGCTTTGCTTGTGTCCGACTCTTTATGACTCTATGGACTATAGCCTGCCAGGGTCTTCTGTACATGGGGTTCTCCAGGCAAGAATACTGGAGTGGGTTTCCATGCCCTGCTCTGGGGGATCTTCCTGACCCAGGGATTGAACCCATGTCTCCTGCATTTCTTGTATTGCAGGCAGATTCTTTACCACTGAGCCACTGGGGGAGCCCTAGGCTAAGTTAGGGGGTGGTAATGAGAGACTCCAAAGTTTCTATGGCTTTCAACAACAGACTTTCTCACTTACTTTTATGTACATTGCAGGTTGGCTGTGGCTTTGCTCCACATCAGTTTCACTCTGAGATCCAGGCTGATGGAGCAGCCTCAAGACATCTTTAACTTTGCAGTCTTGAGGCAGAAGGAAAACAGAGTGCGGTGAACCATGTTTTGTGTTTTTAAGCATCTGCTCAGAAACACCACCTCTCATGTCTGCCTATATTTTACTGGCTAAAGGATGACTAATTTCCAAAGAGGCAGGGAAGTGCAATCTTCTGAGGAGGTTGGAAAGAGGAGAACTGGAATACTGGTGAATTCTTTAATGACTTATAGCAGCTGTTTGTTCATAGAGTACAGGAGGTACTAAGGGCAACGGAAGCATCATGAGAGGCTGGTATGGTCATGGAGGAAGGACTTGGTCAATCTGGAGGGGCTCTGGGATAAGAGAAAAGCAATTTAAAGGTGGGGGGCAACACCAGGAGCTAGAGGCAGGACGCAGCATGGTAAAGTGCTCAAACCTGCTAGCCATTGTTCCTTGATTCCCAGGGTATTTCTGGCTTCCAAGAAATTCAACAAAATTTGGGAAAGTTGTTTGGAGCACAAGATTCATAGAAAGAAGCAGCAGAATATACAGACTGAAATGTTGGCTAGAGTCAGAGCAGGGAGGACTTTGAATGCCTTGCTGAGGTATTTTGCAGTCTAAACCACAGATCAAATCTTCATCCAGATAAGTTTATTGGGATGCTGCATGCTCTATCCCCTACTTGTACATTAACTTTCTTCATACCAGGAAACCCACTGCCATTTTCAACATGTGGCTTGAACATCCTTCCCAACTTCATCCCCATCCCACCCCGCTATATCATTACTGAGCCCAGTTTGAGTTCCTTGAGTCATACAGCAAATTCCTGTTGGCGATCTATTTTACATATGATAGTATATGTTTCCATGTTACTCTCTGCATACATCCCACCCTCTCCTTCCTCCCCCATCAGTTGTGTCCGTAAGTCTGTTCTCAATGTCTGTGTCTCCATTACTGCTCTGCAAATAAGTTCACCAACACCATCTTGCTAGATTCCATATATATGCATTAGTATAAAATATTTATTTTTCTCTTTCTGAATTGCTTCACTCTGTATAACAGGCTTTATGTTCATCCACCTCATTAGAACTGACTCAAACGCTACTTTTAATGGCTAATATTCCATTGTGTATATGTACCACAGCTTCTTTATCCATTCATCTGTCAGTGGACATCTAGGTTGCTTCTATGTCCTAGCTACTGTAAATAGAGCTGCAATGAACATTGAGGTACATGTCCCTTTTTCAATAGAGCTGTCAATTTTTTGTTTTCCTGTAATGAGCAGATGACTTCCCTTTGGCCAGTTTTGCAAACCACATGTCTCTTTAAGGGACTTTGCTTCACGCCAAGGCATCTACTTAGAAGAGGCAGATGTTATATCACTATATCACTTCCTTAGGAGTCAAAATCACTGCAATTAATCAGGGTGTCAGATGTTTTAGGGTTTTTTTTCCCCCTGCCATCCATCCATTTGTCCAATCATTCAGTACCTTATTCATTGAGTACCTACTATATATCTGACACATGGTAGGTAACGTCCTCGTATAGATCAAGGACTCAGTAACTGATGGCTCCTTTCCTCCCTTCCCTTGGAAAATTCTCCCTGTAGGTGAAATGACACTTCTACCACAAGGCCTCCAGTTCTGGATGCCAGGGAGAGCTGTCCATCTGTGGAATTGGCTGCCCCTGAACACAGGGCCCCTCTGAGGGTTCAACCTTCACGGCCACTCTGGCCTATTACATCTTTGATTGAAAATGTCAGTGACTCTGACAGGCTTATGTTCCTTGTACAGACAAGAAATCTAGGCTTCATTGTTGATAAACTAACAGGGTTTCTGGGTAGCTCTCTAGGGAAGTTTGATCTAGTCTCACAGGTGCCAGAGCCATTCTTATCTCTTCTGTAGTCTCACTAACTGTCTAATTAACTGAAGTCTGTCTGATCTTGTCCTAACTTTGTGAGATGCAATAGGCCACCTTCCTTCTGTAGCCTTCCCATGGAAAGCATGACCTTGTTTAGACTAGAATGTCCTAAGCAGAGAGAATATCTGAGTGTTTCCAGAGAGATATCCAATGGTCGGGTGACCAGGGTAGCCCCACTCTCCAAGCATGGAAACTTCTGGACAGCCATTCCATCGAGTTGGGGCTGCACCACTCCCAAGAAATCCATTCACAGCACAGGAAGAACCAGGCTTATAGGCTACAGGGTGAATAGTGCCCCAGGGGTTTGGGCAGTGTGACTGCTTCGAGAACAGTACACTTTGCCTGCATCAGTAATATGCTCCCCATGAGTGCAAAGAGCTATGTGGTTTCAAAGCCCACTTTTGTGCTTTCAAATGATCCTCAAAACCCTCTAAGGTCACTTGGGGAAACTGAGGCCCTGAGGCATAAAGTGACTTCACTTGGGTCATAGGGCTGTGAAGTGCTGAAGCGGGAGCCGGGGACAGACGCTCTGACTCTCGCCGCAGTGCTCTATCTGCAGTGTCCCGTGGCAGCTCCTTGTCTCCTCCCAGGATGCCCCAGCCTCACAAGGCTCCTGCCTTCCTGACTACCTCTTATACCCTGCTTCCTATTCCTTTTAGGTCCAGGACCCTTGTTTCCAAAGCAAATATGTGATAAGCAGTCTGGACTGAGGAGGGAGGACAGAGGTGCTGTTGTTCCTCCAGGTAACATAGGTGGGTTTTCTTAGGGGCCTGATCATTAGGGCTCCTTAGGTGCCTTAACAGGAAATGAGGAGGGAAGGTCACCCCTTTGGGTCTGGCCTAGGATAGAGCCAGGCAGGCGAGAGCAGTGCTGGAGTGGAGGGGAACACTGCTGGGCCCTGTATCCACCTTGGGTCTATATCCCAGGCGCCTTCTTGTTCTCTGCTCCTGTCTATCAGATGTGCCTGACATCCAGAAATCTGAGATGCCTGGAAAAGAAGGGAAGAGGCGCAAGCAGCTATGAGCTCATCTTTGCCGGCCGGCGCCGGGCGCCCCTGCGGGACCCTTTTTCCATGGCGGGGTCCAGGCTCCTCGGTGGTGATGACTTCAGGGCTGGAGATTCCCTACTGGCTGCCCCGGGGGATGGACACTGGCTTCTGGTGCATTCCAGCCATGCTCCCCTCAGCCCTGGAGACGTGAGAACCAGAGCTTGAGACCCTCTGTCTCCCGGCTACTCTCCAGGGGAGCCTTAGGCCCAGAATGTCCCCAGACGTCTACTTGTCACCTCCTCCTGACCCAGACCTTTCCATTCCTCACTCTTCCTGTTCCAGGGATGGAAAGTCCAGGACCAAGAGATGGGTCCCTCCTTCTTCTTTCTCTTGGCCTGGTTTCCCTTCTGCCTTCCTCCCTCCTCCATCAGGCACCCAATTGGCCCTGAACCCTTGACCCTGCTTGCCCAGCAGCCATCAGACCAGATGGAGCCAGAGACTGGACACTGACTAATGGCTCCATGAAGGCTGTGACCTGAGAGAGGCAGTTGTGGGCAGACCTTGGATCTGCCCTTCATGTTGAGAATGGGAACTTGGCTTACCCTTCTTCTTCCCAAACCCGCCATGAAACACTCCAGTCCCAGCCTTATGCAGGCATCCTTGTTGTCTAGCCTCTAGAGGCCTTTGATTCTCCCACCTTATACTGCCTTGGAAGTTCTTGCCTTTCTCCCTAACCCAGCCAGCATGCTCTAGCCTAAAGGGTTTAAGGGGCTTCCCTGGACCCTTTCCCTCATTACCCACACTCTACTAACCCTTTCTCCACATTGCTGGTAATCTTGGCTCTCCCTCTCGATCTAGCCTCTTGAACCTGTCTATACCTGCTTCTCCACCATATTTGACATTCACAACTCAGCCTAGTCCACCTGGACTTGGGCCCCTCTACCCAACTGAGTCTGTGTTCACTGTGGGTACCAGCGGCCTCATGACCAAGTTCTTCTCTGACCTCTCTCCTTTAACCTCTGCAGTGTCTGACTACACTGACAACCTTCCTCTTTGACTACCCTCTGAGACAAAGAATCCCCAAATCCCCAAATGTGGCTTAGGCCATGGAAATTTACTCTTCTCTCAAGGAAAGGGCTGGGTGCCTGGTGGGGGGGGCAGTGTGAAGGCTTCAAGACCCAGTCCTTATTTGCTCTGCCATCTTCTACGTGGCATTTCCATTTCTTGGCCCCAGAGGGCTGCTCCAGATCCTGCCATCTGTGGGAAATGTAATGTCACTTCAGCTCATAATTCACTGGCCAGAATATAGCACATGGCCATTCCAAGCTGGAGACTATGATCTCTAGGCAGGTATATTTTCCCCTTCCCATGTAAGGAAGGGAGAACAGCTACTGGAGGATGACTATCTGTGATGGGTCCTTGTTAATATATTTCACGGGCAGTTTTCTTCCTTCTGTCCCTTTAAATGTTGGTGCTACCTTTTCAAGTCCACTTTCTTCCTTCTGTGTGTGTTTTCCATAGAGATCCAAAGTACCCCACAGATTCAAATATTGCCTTCCCAAAGAGCTCCCACACCTCTATCTTTAGTGCAGAATTATCTCCTGACTCTACACCTCACAAAGGGGGTAATTCCTTTAGGAGGTCCCACTAGCACCTTAAAATTAAACCTAACTCATGGTTTTCTTCCCTAACTTTCTTTTTCTTATGCTCCAGTGTGTGCTCCCTCTCCTCTTCAGGCTCTTTCTATCAGTCCCCATGTGAGTCAACCCTTGAACTCCCCCAGAGCCCTCTCTTCTGTTCCATCTCCTTGCCTCAGTCCAGGTCTCATCACTTCTCTCCCGGCCTCACAGCTGTCTGCTAGCTGTCCCTTGTCTCCCATTTGAACTTGCCTCTCCAGGTCTATGGTGCAGCCAGATTCTTTCATACATGTACATCCCCTGCTTACACATCTTCCATGGCTCCCTACTTACCCACAGTGCACACCCAACGGCCTGCTACTTCTCATTCCAACCCCTCTTCTTATTCTTGCTTTGCTTTTCCAAAGGGCTCATGGTCTCTGAAACTGCACATCCTATTTCTCAGCCTGGGTTTCCCACCCATCTCACTTTATCCATCTCCCCAACCACGTGGCAGACACCTACTCAGTTCCCAGGACTTGGCCCAATTGTCTACCCCTCTGGGAAATTTTTATTGCCCCTTCCATGCCTTTTAGGGGCCACTATGTCATGATCCCAGCCATGACCTCTAAGGCATAGCTGCTGTCTGTCCAAGGGCCAGCACCGTAAGCATCCATTTATACATCTCTTTGTTACCTGTTCAGGAAAGCAGGACCAAGCACTTTCCTTCTGCCTGTCCCTAGCACCCAGCACAAGATCTGGAAAACAGCAAATGTCCAGGAAGTGTTTCTTGTGTGAATGAATGATCATGTCACCTTGGCTCAAACATCATCAGTGGCTCCTTGATGATTGCAGAATAAAGCCAAAGGGCCATCAGGCCCAACCCTAACCCCATCACCCAGACCCGCCCTCTCTGGTCATAGCCACACACTCTCAGGCTCCCACATCTTTTGCAATTTGCTCCTCTCGTGTGGACTGACTTTCTATTTTTCTTCACTCACTACAGTGCCACCTTCTTTGATCTACCCAACTCAGTCATGTAATCTTTGCCCTACACTCCTGCTGTTCATGCTGCCATTATGGTTCTTTATTGTGACTGTCAGCAGGCTGCGGTGACCAGCCTTGGTGTTTGTATCCAGCCTCCCTCATTCCACCTGGAGTTCTTTCCCTTCCCTGCTGTCTCCAACACCCACAAGGCCGAAGAGAGGGAACTGGCCTGGTCTTTGGCAACCCTGCCTTTGTGATCACCACTGGGACTTCCCCAAGCTGGGTCAACCATAGCTCCTTATCCATACAGTTCTGGTTCAGTGGTCAAGACCAACTACCTCAATTCAATTTCATATCCCTGATATGCTTTCAAAAGCAGAAGCTGAGGAGAATGAGGTAGAAGTGGTATGATGGAAAATTTGGAAGCTATTGGATGCTGTTTCTTTGTGTGAAAGAAGTCACTATGCATTAAGAGCAGGAAGCTGCTACCCAGACAGCCATCGATGAGAGACAGAGATGTAGATGAAGATGGAGATGGAGACAGAGATGGAGATGAGAGATCAAAGACAGAGATGGAGAAGGAAATGAGATGTAGATGAGAGAAAGAGGAGAGATGGAGATGGAGATGAGAGATGGAGATGGAGAGGAGAGATGGAGATGGAGATGAGAGATGGAGATGGAGATGAGAGATGGAGATGGAGATGAGAGAGCAAGACAGACACACACAGAGAGAAATCTGGGGGCACCTGGAGCCCAGTTGCATCTTGCTCTTGCCATTCCTTGGCTGAATTCTGTGAGGCAATACTCATCGTTTTTCCTAAACTGGTTTAAGTTGCAACCAAAAGTCTTGACCCATACATATACTTGTCTGGTTCTACTCTTACTGGAGTTTTCTGAGTGTAAATCTGACCACTCCCATCTGTCTCCCAGTCTGGAGAGGGCATATCCCACATTGGGTGCCCCCATGATGGCAGAGTCCGCACTCAGGCCGACAGCCCTGGACCAGGACTGGTCCACCTTGCTATTTCAGTGACTAAATGCTCCCATACAGGGTGACTGGGCTGCTGCCTGACGACGGCTTTCTTCTCATTTTAGGCTGTGTAAACCCATCAACAATCAGCAAATTAATAGTCTGTGAGCCAAGGTCGCTCGTGGTTTGTTTACTGCAGCCGCTGTTCCCCTAGGCTGAGGAGTTCTTTCCACAGGTGTTTCTTCAGCCTGGGTTTGATTTATTCCTTTTCCCTTTCCTCCCTCACCCAGGCTAATTATTGCTTTTGTTTATAACCAAGTTAAGTAAACTGACCTCCATCTTGCCCAGCAGAAGTCTCCATGCCTACACGGTCCATTAATGCTGCTGTGGTGTGGCTGGACACCGGCCAGCCTGCAGGACACCAAACATCTGGATCCTGAGGAGGTTTCAAGGTTCACTGCCGGAGGGCAAGTGTCGGGGCTCAGGGAAAGGGATGCTGCAGCTGACTTTTACTGCCTGTGACCCAAGACTTTGCCTGGCATTCACACCAAGCCATTCCCCAAACAAAGTGGAGAGGTCAGCCTGGGTGTACATTCTGAGCCATGGGCCAGGCCTGGGAGGAGAGCAACATGTCTCCCTGGGAAGAGACCACGGAGCAGATTGGTAGATGGCCAAATAGTTGAACAGGGCCTGCTTTGTTGGGGGCAAGGGGGGCTCTGTGCTCTGCTTTGCTGGGAGTACTGGGATGGCTAGTGACTTGGGTCCTTTCTGCACTGAAGCTGCCTGCACTGGAATTGGAGCTGCAAGGATTGAGTCTAAAGCCTCCCACTGCCCAACGAGGGCCCAGAAATTGTGAGCTGGTTTTGGTGTATAAAGACCAGCCCCAAACCCATTGGCAGGGTGTCCTCAGCAGGGAGGAACAGGCACACTTCCTTACTCCGGCTCCCATGTGGTTCAGCACAAGGGAAGCTGTCTAGGCAGGGGGCTACCAGCAAGAACTTGGCTGTCCCTCAGTCCCTTGCCTTAGGCCCTGATGTCACCAGCCTAGACGTCTGGCTGTCGGGTCTGATTGGCTCATGCTTGGAGGGAGCTGTGGGCCAGGAAGCTTAACTCCATGCACAGCCATGCCACCCAGCCATGACCACTCACAGACATGAACCACACTGAGCCTGACGTCCTCATATGTTCCATGAGGATAATAATAGCACCAGCCTGGCAAGGTTGTTCTGAGGATGAATAAAGATCACGAATGGAATATATTCAGCATGCAGGAACCGGCAGACTGTAAATACCCAGCTAGTGATAGCTACTACTTACAAGTCGCTCCTGTTATTCTCTGTGACACCAGCATGTTCTGTGACCTTTGGCAAACCAGTGTCTCTGAGCCTCAGTCTTCTCATCTGTAAACGAAGAGAATTTCCATTAATTTTCCTTTTATAAGCCAAAGTTTCATTATTTGTAAAATGAGGGTGATATTATTTTAAAATTTATATTAATGGGGACTGTGGGGAAGAAGAGTCTCAAATGACATATGGTCAAAGCGATAAAGTTTTGAAAAGTTAAAGCGCTGTTCTAACTCGATGGATAATGATAACAAGCAATAATGATAAGTGCTAATAAATGCTATGGGGAAGGGCATGGCAACCCACTTCAGTAGCCTTGTCTGGAGAGCCACATGGACAGAAGAGCTTGGTGGGTTACTGTCCACGGGGTCACACAGAGTTGGACAGGACTGAATTGACTTAGCACAACACAATTAATGCTATTAGTTTCCTCATAGGTTTCTATCCACTTGTCAGAGGTTGTTGGGGAGAATTTCCAGTGTCAGTGTTGAAGAGGAAGTCTGGCAAGTGGTCTTGAGCAGAATGGAAATTCTGCAGGGATGGGGCTGAACTGGAGACTTTCAGCCCATTCTTGGGATGTTTCCAAATTATTAAGTGTGTGGTTTGGACAAGCTGTCCACGTTTTGCTGATGCTCTTGACTCCCACCCCATTGCCCTTCTTGGGTATTCCTCACTTTAGCTCAAGGCTTTGAGGCTTGTTGTCAAGTCAGTACCCCAGGGATCCCTTTCACAGCTATTCTCAGATACTCACACTTGTGAGTGATTGAGATTCCTATAAGGGAAGAGTCTGGACTAAGAAGCAGTAGACTTGGAGTTGGATAATGTGGGGAGAGCTCACAGAAGGGAAGACTACAGGCAAATACCTCTCTGGCCAATGGTTCTTACATGTCTCCCTTTTGTATTATCTGAGGTTGGTTCAGTTGCTTTGTTCTCAGGGCCCAGATTCAGTTATCTTGGCCTCTTTAATACCATGTTTCCCTTCTCTCCATCGATCTACCCCTCTCTCCAAGAAATTGTTGTTACCTTTTGCATGTCTCCAGGAGTCAAGTTGAGTGTGGTAAGCTTAACTTCTTTACTTGTGCCTTGTATTGTGAGGACAATATATGTTTCATTTTTTTGAACAAGAGTGCATTATAATGTTAATTAAGTATCTTTGGTTAGGGTCCCCTAGAAGCAGTCCTGAGATAAGGATTTGAGTGCAAGTAGAGAAGTGATCTCAGAAACTACTGGGAGTGCAAGAATGAGCAGGAGCAGGGGAGAATCCCAGGGTGTGCCATCAAGTAGCCCTCCATGTGGGCGACTGGGGCTCAGTTTCACTGGGAACTTGGGAGACAGTCATCTCAAGCAAGGGGAAAGAAGCTGGGGTGTCTGTCCACCACCTCCTCATCTTTCTTTGGCTGAGGACTACTTCCAGGAGCACTAAGCCTCCAGAACCACAGGCTTGTCCTGTGTGTAGGCCAAGTATCTGTAATAAACAGTCTTCAGTTTGTCAAGTGACTGCTGAGGATGATGGCAGGGCACCACAGAGCCTGCGCAGTGTGCTTCTATAAATGGAGTACAACCTCACCAAGACTCTGAGTGCACTTCAGAGCTGGAGATCGCAGGGTTTGGGGACAATGCTAGCCAGAGATGGTTACTATAAGCTTCCTATTAGGAGATAATGTTCCATGGGTCCTTTCTGTACTCCTTGCCAGCACAGGCCCAGGCTTGCTGTGTTCTTGATGACCTTTTCAAGGCCGTTTGCATGGTTAACAGTCTATAAAGACAGAGGAGGTGTCTCCCTCTGCAGCAGAGGGCAGCTTTGTTTACTATTGAGTACCACAAAGAGAATGTCTTCCTCTGGGTCAAGTTTAAGCATGCTTACTGCCTATTATAAAACAGTCAGGTTCCCTAAACTCAGGGATCCACCCCTATAATTCAGCCTATTTTATATGCAAGCCCCACATGGCCCTCTTTGCCTCACCCTATAGGAATGATGACTCCCCACACTGGTTCAAATGCTGATGATCTGGATATTACCATCATTGTCAGTAGGAAACTGTCCTTTGTCTCTGGGCCAGGAATCTTGTGTCTTCTGCCAGCATCTATGAAGCAGTGTCAGGCAAACTTGCTAGCTTGCAAGCAGGGTAAAAAAATCTCAGTTTCTTCTATAGTTCTTGAACCTCTCCCACCTGTGCCCCAAATCAAGTGCCTAGTCATGGTGAAAGTGATGAAAAGAGAGCTTAAAATCTAACAATAAGTCAAACAAATAGAAAGTAAGAAATCATAACATGGTCTGATGGCTTGAGCATAGTACCTGACTAGGGGCTGCGAGGGGAGGGGTTGGGGGAAAGAAGAAGAGCTGGAGCAAACCGGGAAGTGGGAGTAAACCCAGAATGTCCATGCAGGCCCGGGACAGGTGCAGGTCAAGCCCAGCACAGAGTTAGGAGTGAATGAGGAGTACAGACCTGGCTGGGGGGCTCTGGGGAGCCTGGAAACCCTTTTCCTCCTAGTGTCTGTTTCTCCCACACTTTACCCTTACCTTCTCTGGGACTCACTGTCCAGACCCCTTCATCTCTTTCAACTCACAGTGCCCAGGGTGCCTTGGAAAACCCCCACAGAATACGTGGCACTTTTTGAGGCATGTAGTTGTGTGGCTTGGGAGCTGGGGTGGGGGCTGAGCCCAGAGTCCACAACCCCCTCCATCCACTTTTCCTGTGGCAGCCAAAGACCACCAGGAACATCCAACGAGTTGAAGATTTACGGTCGAGCCAGGAGGAGTATCCTTGTGAAGATACCTACACAGTCGTTTCAATGGGAGAATTTACAAGCATCTTCCTTCTCTTGCTACCGAGTGGAAAAATACACTGGGCCCAGAGCTGTGAGTTCCTTGCCAAGGCCTGTGACTCATCCCCAAGTCATAAATAACGGGTCCCTCATGACAAAGCAGAGAAGAGAGCTGGGCCCAGGGCCACATATTTATTAGAAAAGAGAGTAGAACCATTATTTGGGGGGCTTGGCTTCCGGAAAACTCAAACCACATCACGTTAGAAAAGGTCAGGAGGCACTTCCACAGGGATGCAGACCTGAATTTTTTTCTCATATTCTCAACCTTTCATGTGGAGCAAGAGATCACCCCCTCCCTGCTGACCCAATGCATCCACCAGAGGCGTCCCTGGCCACCTAGTTCCCTGGACCAAGATGAGGCCTTGCTATGTCCCAAGCCCTGCTGGGACCCCCTTTCTAGCTCCTGATGCTGCTGATGGCCACAAAGGGAAGCAGAGAAGTGAACCCCAGTGGCCACCACACTCCAAGCATCAGGAAACATTTACTGCCTAGAAGGATGACCTCTGGTAAGTTACAGTCCCTCCTGGGGCCTTCATTTCGCAAGGCTTCAAGGACTGCTGTCAGAATGAGGTGAGGGAATGGACGCAGGCCCTGTGAAGGCCCCAGGACGGGCCACCCTCGTGAAAGGCAGAGACCAGGGGCAGAAGGAGAGAGAAAGACAGACTCAATCCTCTCGATCACTCTCCCTTGGGCTCTCTCCCCATCCCTGTGCCTCTCTCTGTCTCTGGGTATAGGACTAAAAATCCAAAGGATAATGAATGCAGACAGGGAGGAGCAATAAATCATTTATGAATTGCTGACAGAACCTTTTATGCTTGAAGGAAACATAGCTGTGTGTGATTCGGGGAAAGCTGAACTTGGCATCTTCTCCTAAACCCACTCTAATGTGTTCAACGTCGCCTCCCTCGTTGCTCAGATGGGAAAACCAGGTGTGTAGGATGATACCCGCTTTCCCCTCTCCCTGCAGCAGTGGTCCAGCCCAGTGCATGCTCCCTCTACCCTTTCTTCCCTCCTCACTGCACCTGCTCAGGGCCCTGCCATTCTTAACCTGATGGCGCAAGCTGGAGCAAGCTGCACTTCCAGCCCTTCTGTAGCCTCTGGCTAAAGTCCATTCCCTGCAGCGTGGCTCCCAGCCCCCTGGGATGCAGGCCTGGGGGTGCTGCGCCATTGAGGCCTCTGGTCCTTGATCATCAGCCCAGCACCTACCCACACAGCAAGGTCCAGGGCTGGCCCCTCCTGCATGCTGCTCCCTCAGATCCACCCCTGCCAGGCAGACACCAGACTCAGCCTCTTGAAGCTTTGATGGCCCTTAACTTGTATTACCCATCTGTGTTCTTAGCCTGGTCATGCACTCCTGTGGGTAGAGATGGTCTTACTCACCTAATCTTCACAGATCCTGGCATATAACTGCAGCCAGGGGAAAACTCAAAGAATGAATAATGGATGCCTGATGAGCTGAATGGAGTGATGGATCAACGCTGCCTTTATGATCACTCTTGGCCCACACAGGCATTCCTGCTGAGTCTACTTCCCCGCTCTGAGCTGTGCCCTACTTCCATGGGTTTCTTCTGGCCTTCAAAGCCCATGGCCTTCACTACAACTGGCCTTGAGCACAGATGACTAACAGAAGCTCTGTGTGTGGTTTGGCTGTTTGATCTCTGCTACCTTGGCTGTTAGGGAGACGCCACTCTTCTACCCTGAGCTGCACTGGTCATTTCAGACGCTGCACAAGGGCCATGAGCATTTACTAATGTGGGCTTCCAGGGCTCTGCTTTTGAGATATTGAGGTTGGAAACACACCCCACCACTGTGCACTGCAATCACAGAGCATGGGATTAAAACAAAATAGAATCCTGACGGTCAGATCTGGGAAGCCTTGTAGGAATCTTCTGGACCACCCCAAACCTTCTTTATCCAGATGAGGCCCTTAGAGCCAAGGGTTTGGCCCACAGACCACAGTCCTGGTGGGAAAGGCAGCCCTGCAAGCCCAAGGCTCACCGGTGAACTCTGTGGCTTGGGTGGTTGTCCAGTCGTCACATCTTGTTGCCCGCTTCCTCATGTCCCAGGAGTCCTGGGCTGGTCTGGCTCCCTCTCATCCAGCAAATGCCCCCAAGTCCTTCTAGACTCTCACCTCATTCCTTGCTTCTTTTCTGCCTCCCTTCAAGCCCTTAGTACTCAGGGTCTGAGGCGGGGTGGAGGGGTACAATGAGACCTCAGCCCTGAAGATGGTGGATTTGGGTCTCAACCCTGAGGCTTAGAGTCAACTTCTTGGGACTGGTTCAAGGCAGAAGGTCACCAAGTGCCTCCTCAATCCTGTCCCAGTTTCTGGCAGGCTCAGAGAGGGCTGGAAATAGCCTAGCGTGGGTTAGTACAGACCCATCCTTCTCAGAGGGAAGAACACAACCAGCCAGAGGCTACAAGAAAAGAGAAATGAGTGCAAACTAACGCAGGGCAACCCGTGGGCTGGAGTCTTGAGTCCTCATCTCCCAAGCATTCTCAGAATCAGGATGGGTATTTGGGGAGGACACTCTGGAGGGGAAAACTCTGGGAAGACTCAGGGCAGAAACGGCCTGGGAGGACAGAGCCCAGGAGGGCGCCCTTTCCTCCCTGGACCCTGCTCAGAGCTGGTCTGGAGCAGCGCCACACTGGGCTCAGGGTGGGCAGTGGCCCGCCCCCTGTCATCCCAGGTTCAGGGAAGGGGTTAGATTTAGCCTACAGGGGCTGTTCAAGCTGGGATCCTGGTTGGAGGCCTTAGCCTCGCTGCCTTAAGCTCCAGAGGGACATTACCACCTACAAAAAGGGCTCCTGCATGGTCCTCAAGGGCCGGTTCTCATCAACCCCTACTTTCTGGATCTGGAGTCTCCCCATGGGCAGACAGAACTGGATTCAAACCTTTCCTCTCCACCCCAGTCTGGTTCAGCTGCATTTGTGGGCAGTGAGAATCTGAGGGATGCTGGCCTAATGGTGGAGTTGGAGGCAGCGGGGATGAGCTTGAGCATTACTTGGAGGAATAGGGGCACCTGGCTACTTTGCCCCTGCATGGGAAACTTCTTGGGGAGAGAAGTCAGCCCTGTTGGTTTCTTCAGCTGCTTTTTCCGCCTTGACCCACCTCCCTCTGTGTGCTAGGCACATCCAGTTCCAGAACCATTGCCATGTTCCAGGTTCTTACCCAAGCTGTTTTCTCAGAGTACCCTTCCTACCCCCTTTCTAGCCCCATCCCAGGTGCCCCCACCATAACTCCTGGATAATAAGAGCCCATTCACACAACAGGCATATGGTAAGTGTTTGTTGAATGATACACCAAGGTCAGATCCAGGGTCTTAGGGACAGAGAGATCTGAATTCACGCTCAGTTCTCTTTGGCAGACAATCTTCTGTACTGAATTTGCTCATGATCTTGAGCAAATCTGTCCTAGTCTCTGGCCTCCACTTCTTTATCTGTCAATGAGGAGGGTGAACTGGCCGAGCTGTGAGCCTCCCAGCTCTGACACAAATCCTGGGTGGCAGTGAGGCCAAGGTCCCGTCCCTGTGCTCTTCCCACTGGCCTGCCTCGCCCTCCCCAGCTGGGAGGAACATCCTGAGCAGCGTTAAGAATAATAAACACGGGCTGATAAACATCAATAGGCTCACCCGGTGCCAAAAGGGGAAGAGGGAAGACTGTGCTTTGCTGGCTGGGCCTCTCTGGACCAAGGGAGCCACTGCCAGCTCCTTAATCATCTGGAGACAGCCGGCCGGCTCCCCTGGTCCCACCCCGGGCCCAGGGCAAGTGGAGGCCAGGCCAGGCTCTGGGGAGTTGGCCGTTAGGTCTTCAGCCACAGGCGGGCCACAGATGGCCCCCGTCCCTTGTGCCAGGGCTTTCCTCTGGATCGGGGTTATGTTCCTGCCCTACTTGAAACCTTCAGTGGCTCCCCACCGCCCACAGAACAGAGCCTGCCTGCCCTAGTGTGCACAAAAGGCCTCTCAGAGTCTGGCCTCAACCTGCCTCTCCGGTCCCGTGGCTCACAGCTGTGGAGTGTCTTGCTATTTTCTGGAAATGCCAAGCTGTTATTTCTCTGGGATGGTTCATAGACTGATCCCTTCAGGAGAAGGCAGAATCTTACTCTGAGGTCCAGTTAAGGTGCCTGGGCCCTGCTGAATTAGCAACCTTAGCTCAGAGTGCTCCGTGTTCTGATTACTTGGTTCCCTACCTTACTCTCCCCTAGACGGTTAGCTGTTGAAAGAGAAGAACTGTTAGCAGAGGAGTAGGGTCAGCTGCTACCCAGAGCTTGAGTCCTGGATCAGGTGGTCTGGATCTGAAATCAGTTCTGGCACTTTGCTGTATGGCCTTGGGTAAACGACTTATCATGTTTGTGCGTCAGTTTCCAGTAAAATAAAGCTGATACAAAGGCTGTTGTCAAGGCTGTTACTTGACCTGACACATACAGAGTGCTTAAAACAGTACCTGGAACCCAGCAATGCTCACCAAGTTGTAGACTGTATGATTAACCCATGCACACTATGCCCTACCAGTGCCCAGCACACAGATTTCAGCTGTACGTGTTGAATGACTACCTGACTGTTTGACTCAGAGGAAAGACCATAGGTATGGCTTCTGTGTTGTATCCTGGTCTGTTGTGGTTCTGTAAAGGATGTGTATTGAGTGCCTAGCTGCGGTGGCCACCAGCAGGGCCAAGGACCAGGCCCTCGAAAGGGGATCAGGGCAGGAGGATCATTTCATATTGAGCCTATAGATGCTAGTGAACTTGGGGACTTCTGGTTGCCTGGGCCTCTCCAACGGGGATGATGAGCTCAGTAGTCAGTGGCTCTGGGTGCTGAGTCATGTAACACTTAGAGTCAGTGGTGACTGGGGATGGGAGTGTGGCCAAGACAGGAAGTGGGCTACTGTGGTCAGGGTGGGCTGCCCGTATGACCTATGAGACCTCAGGGGCTCCTCCCAGAGCGGGTGACCTGGCTCATTTATTAAACCGCAAGTTCAAGGGCACCACCATTCCCAGGGAGGCTCAGTTTGCCGACTTCAGCCTTCCCGCCTCCCTGGGGAAGCTGTGTCTCCCTGCTTTGGTCCAATTTTCCATGTGGGATTTCCGGAGACACCGAATGGGTCATGTGATAGGAGACATGGTTCGGGAACTTCATACATTTCTAAGATTCCTAATCCTATTTTCAGATGACTGCTCCCCTGTGCATACCCCTCCCCAAACATACCCTTTTATTATGAGCAATATCCTCCTCTCTGCTGGAGAATAAGCATCATTAAAAGGTTCATGAATCAGAGTTCCAGTGGGCTGAGAATCGTCCCTTACTTTGAGAAGGCCTTTCTGCTAGATTATGGCTCAGGCTTGACTGAGGGGTCCTGGTGGGAAAAGTACATCAAATTTGGAATGCAAATACACTGGAGGGAGCCCAAACAATTTGCTTTCACTGGGGAATCATCTACATCTGGTTATTCACAACAAGGAGCTGTCCTGCCCTGTCCTTCAGGGAACTTGGAAATGACCCCACCTAAGGCTGTCTCAGGGAAGGTTCTGTCCCAGCTCCTTGTATCTGTACTACAGCAGTGTGCGGACACCTGTAGCTGTGAGTTTCCCATTCTGAGTAGCACAGAGCTGGGGAATGCAGGGCAGATAGCAGGAAAAAATCAACACCTGGAAAGGGTGGGTCATGAGGGGGTGGGGCCTCACCTAGGCAAGGAGTGGGAAGCAGCTGGGGAGACTGGGGTTCTAGGAAGAGGCAGGGCCAGTGTTGTGAACTAGGGAAAGTGGGGTTAGAAAGGAAGTGGGAACCCAGGTGTATGCCCAGAGCTGCAGCAAAGACCATGACTTTGAGCAAATCAGAAAAAGACCAGCGCACAGCCCTGGCATACACAACCTTGCACTGTGGTCCAGAGCTCTAGGGCAGAAGTGCTGTGTGTGAGCATGCTGGAGCTTCCAGTGTTAAGGGCTGTGTCTCTTCTCTCACCTACGTTCTTCTGCTGTCCCTTCTCGGGAAGTCTCTCTTCTATGGGCCACGCTTTGGGAACTGTGAGGCTGGCAGGGAGGGTAGCCTGGGGTCTTGTTAACTGGGTTACTGAGTGCAGCAAGGGTGCCCTCTTTCCCTCTGCTGAGGTGCCCTGCGGACAGCTGATTAAGCAGGCTGGCACAGTGTCTGGGTGATTTACAGCTACCCAGAAGCTTCTGCCTGGAGAGCTGGGCTGCTGCATTATTCATGGCTGTGAGCTGTAAATCTGCTCCTGGCGCTGTCTCGGCTCTCCCCTGGAGGATGAAGATGAAGAGAAGGGTGGCTGGGGAGGAGGGGTGAGGTACTCAGAGCGCCAGGCCCTTCTGAAAAAGGACCTGACCTTCTCTGTCTTCCTTTGGTTACTCTGGCCCAGCTACCCTCCTCTCAGCTAGTCTGGATACCTTTTACTGTAGTTGAAGCCCAGGGTTCCTGCCTGAGGTGATTCTTAGCAGGACTTTAAAGATTCAGGTCACCTTCCTTGAGACTAAACAGTCTGCCTCAAGTCCTGCCACTGGGCAGCAGGGGCCTCCACCACTCCAGACTAAGCTTCTGCTGGTCTAACTGCTGGCTGTGGTTACTGGCCTAGCATGCCAGTACCTTTATGTGAGCAAATGTAGGGCAAGATACAGCCTTCAGCAGGAGAGGAAATATCGGTGCAGCGCTTCTCAAACCTTGGCTTGCATCAGAATTACCTGAAGGGGTTGTCAGAACACAGACTGCCCTGTCTCCAGTGTTTCTAATTCAGGAGGTCCCAGGTGGGGTTTGAGGATTTTCATTACTCACAAGTTCCCAGGTTATGTGATGTTGCTCTTCCAGGGATCTCACATTGAGAACCATGGTCTTACTGCAATTTAACCTAGCTTTCCTGTGCTAACATCACCTAATGAAGGCAGGAACCAGAAGTAAAATACACGATTATTAAATTCATTCATTCAATAAACATTTTTTGATACCTACTAAAAACAGACACTAAGAGTCAGGCACTGGTCTCCGTACCAGTTCATACAGGAAGAGAAGGAAATGTGAGTAGGCTCTAGGCATTTGTTGAGAGGTGAATCGAGCAATTTAACAAATTCAGCCCCTGTAGGGGGCCTGTAACCGCTTTGCTCCTGGCTCTTGACTGTGATCTAAGTACATGGAGAAGACATATTTGAACGGTGCTTACTCTTCTGTAGCTGACTCGAGAAATATTTCAAGATGTATGTGATGGGCTGGGAGTTGGTAAGTTTGAAGGTACTACTGTCCTAAAAAGGAGAGATCCTTGAAGACTGGGGAATTGGGAGGATTTCATGGGGGAGGTGAGACTAGAAGGGTGGATTTGGGAAGGAGGGGGATGGGTAAACGTGGCTATCCAAGCTAGACTGCCAGTCTTCAAAAGTTAAAGACATCATGACTATGCACTTGCTTTCTGAGCTTTAGACTGAAAATTTTTCCTCTGACCTTATTGATCCCAGATCCTTAGTTTTTATATAATTTCTCATTTTTTAATAAGTAAACTTGGGGAGTTTATTTATTTGTTTTTTTATTCATTTATTTGTCTGCACCAGTTGTGGCATATGGGACCTAGTTCCCTGACCAGGGACTGAGCTCAGGCCCTCTGCATTGGGAGCACAGAGTCTTAGCTACTAGACCACCAGAGAAGTCCCTCTCATTTGCATCCCCCCCCCCTCCCCCCCCCCCCCCCCCCCCCCCCCGGGGACTTGCAGACAGCAAACACGCTGTCTCAAAGACTTAATTGTAAGTATAAACAGAGAGTAAAGAGTAAAGGAGATTGTCTGGGCAGTGTTTGAGCCTGGCCAGGGAGTGAGGGAGAAGATAGTATTCATAAGGAAGAGGATTTGTGGCCGAGTAGAAGTGTGTTGCAAGGCGACGCCTGGCTAGGAAAGGGAAGTTGCATGGGGTAAGGAGCAGATTATTTGGATGTTGTAGTAGGTAGTTCTACTGAGACCTCTCAAGACTGTACTCATCACCCTCCTCCCATCCTACTCCTCAGAAGGAAGCATTTTAAGCTTTTATAATGCTCCTTTTGGTATTTATATCCATATTTCTAACTAAAATAATGTATGGATTTTTCTTCATCCGTTAACTTCAAACATTATTGACTTTCTATTATGACAGATATAAATATGCACTCATTTATATACTCTTCTATATCCCATATTCTTTTACTATTATATCTCAATTCTTAAATAAAATCATTTTCAGAGTTTCATTATTATGACTATAAATTTTGCTTTCTGTTGACACAAGTAGTATAGTCTGGTTACATCTCCATTATTGTTCAATTTTAGTTTTTCCTGGAGTTAATAATTGCCTCAGTTTTCCATCTGTTTTGTTTTCTTTGATCCTCTGACTAAGGAATTTCACACCATTTCATAGCTCTGTAAAATACCTCTCAATACAATTTTCCAATTAGTCAAACCTACCAGATAATTTACCACTTTCATTTCCTCCCCTTTAGAGTCACATCTCTCTATGGTTGCTGCATAGCCTAAATCTGCCTCCTCCCTACTGTTCTTGCATTCTTTTTATCCCCCATTTATGTTTATTCTTTGTTGATTTGATCTCATGTTGTGTCTTCTCTCTCTTGATTTACTTCCTTAATTTTAACTGGGTTTTAATCTAGAGACCCTTGAGTTTCAATTCTGGAAATTTTGTGTGGTCCTTCTTTTTCCTTCCTCCCCCTTCCTTCCTGGCTTCCCTGATAGCTCAGTTGGTAAAGAATCCACCTTCCTTCCCCTTTCTCTCTCCCTCTCTTTATCTCTTTCTTTCAACTTTCTTTCTGCAATTACTTTGGTGCCATCTTCTTTCTTCACCTTGGGAACACTTAGAGGTTGGAAACTGGAACTCCTGCATTTATTCTTTAATATGTCAATATCCATTATATTGTCCACGTCCTTGTTATTTTGTTATATTTATCTTTCTTAATGCTATCCTCTAATTCTTCTATTCATTTTTTGGCTCATATACTTAATTTTCAAGAGCTCTTTATTATTGTCTAATTGTTCTTTTTTATATATTATCTTCTTATTTCTTTGATGCAATGTTTAAAATATTAATTACCTATTTTGTTATCCATTTCATTGCTTTTCTTTTCATCTCTGTTTCTTATGAGTTTTCTCTTTGTCTATCGTGTGTGCAGTTTACTTCAGATGTCTACCACCCCTTCATTATCCATTCATATTTAGAGATGTGGACTAAAAAACAGATGAAAAGCTGGGAAAGGAGGAGGAGCTTGTAGACAGGTACCTCAGAGTCTTGTTGTGAACCTCCAGAAAATGTATGTATCTTTTCTTTAAGGTGACTCAGTTTTTCCACTGGAAAAAAATCCTACAAGCCCCTCTCTCCATTCTCTACACAGTGTGAGGTAGTCTCAGTTGTTCTACACAACGGCTGCTAGTGTTCTGGACCTGGGTGAGTATGTGCATTAAAGAAGATCATTGCGTTTTTTCCATTTTTCTTTCAAAATGTGAGTTTTTCCCCCCTTTAAATCTGGATTGGCTTGTGACTACTTTAACCAGTAAAATATAGTGGAAATGATGCTGTGACAGTTCTAAGGTTAGCCTTCAGAAGGCTTGGATGTGTCTACTTTTGTACTCTTAAGAGCCCTGAGATACCATGTAATAAGGCTAGCTATCTTGCTGGGGAGGCCATGAAGAAAGACTACATGGAGAGGCCAAGCATAGAAAAGGCAGCCCTGAAATATGGATAAAGAGATGCCCCAGCAGCCCAGCTTAGCCCAGCCTTCCAGTTTGTGACCAACCAAGGCACCAGATATGTGAGTCAGTCATTTTGGATGTTCCAGGCCAGATGAACCCTCAGATGACTACAACACCCAGTCAATTTCTATACTGTAGGAGAAACTATCTAGCTGGATACAGTCAACCTCCAGAATTGTACACAATAAAAGTTTGTATTGCTTACAATTGTAAGCTTGTTGTCTTAAGATAGTACATTTTGGGGTAGTTATTATGTGACAATGGAGAACCAAAGCAGTGGGGAAAGAGAACTTGGGGCTATACTGCATGATTCAGTCAACATTTTCACTCAATGCCCCATATTAGCTGACTCCTTCCTTCTATCATCTCTATACTTAGATTCAAGAGCATATATAACTTGGAGATTTTAACTACTGATATTGACCTCAACATTAAAATTGTAGCATTCAAGATCTCTACTTCGATATAGGTCAGGCCTAAAATTTGACACTATGATGATCACTAAATTTTTGAAGATCCAGTATCCTGACTGTAGCTAGCAAACCTTTTTCATCAAATCAGTTTCTCTCTCTAATCTAGGGCATTTTCCTTAACAATCCTTTTCTCCATAGTCCACCTGCTTCCTTTGAGAAAATGTAATTAGAATTCCTTTTGCACAACATTTTCCTAGAATTACTCCCACTCACGCCCTTCCTCCAGCAAGTATGGTAGGCTTCTATCAGATACCCATTCTAGACTGCTAATGGTTTTAATGGAGGCGGGGTTTGCAGTCCCTGATGTGGCCTCCATGATTTTCTTTCTAAAAGTCTTAGAAAAAACTTAGAAAAGAGATGAAAATATGTAACAACATTGAAAACCAAAGCTGATAAACAACATATTATCAGATTATGGAAGGAATATTTATTAAACATAATACTGATAAAGTTGTATTGAAATCCAGACAAGTGGCATACTCTTGCTTCTCTTAAAATAAAGCAGAATACTTTTTTTCTCCTACTCTGGTTGCCCTAAAATATTCTGATATGAAGTTAATTAAAAACCTAGGAAGCTGCCCCACTGCTCTGTGATGCTGCTTGTTCTGCCTTCCTACAAGCATTTCTACATTCATTTGGAGACTGAAACTATGCAAAACAACAGGGCAATATAGGGGACCTCGGCGGAGGTGCTTTGCTTTCAAGGAGGACATACATGTAGGTGAATCCAGAGACTTAACATATCTGGTAACAAGACATTCTGGGAAGCATAGTTTCAAAGTTCCAGGAAGCTAGATAGGAGGATGAGACTTCACCTTGCAACACAGCAACCACATATTACAAGAAAGCCTGGGAAACAGACCCTGGGAGTTGGGCTGAGATCTCTTTAGTATATAGAGTCCTTGAAAGTCCTGTTGCTATTAAGCCAGAAAGAAGACTCAGCTAACTTCAAAGTAGGAGGACCAAGGGAAATCTATACAATCTGTTGGTTGTTAGAACAATTTCTTTTTTAAAAAAACAAAATTTTAATATATCTTTTATTCTAGAAGTGAATAAAAAAGGAAAGCAGTCAACTTGATCTATTTAAAAAAGATGAACTGCAGAACATTAGAAAGAAAAATTCATCTTGATGACTCAAAAGTACCTAGAGTAACTAAAATTCAGTTTTAGGAAATTGTTTGGAAACTGCACTAAGTTGCAAAGAAATATGGCTTCTACGAACAGCTAAAGACAATCATAAAAAGAGAGAAGACCAGGAGGAAATAAGATGAGATGAACAAATGACAAAGTAAGATGAAAAGAGAAACAGGTAAGATGTAGGAGTGTGTCAAGTTACCTGTTGCTCAAGTAAAATCACACCCTTTTATTTGCTCACAATTCTGTGGGAAGAAATTAAGTCTGGGTCAGCTAGACAATTCTTCCCCACACGATGTGGGGTCTGCTTCATAAGGTGGTGGCATTCAGCTGGGAAGTAGGCGGAGCTAGAATATTCAAGGTGGCTTCACTTCATGCATCTGGCACCTGATGACTGGAGAACTGTGGGACCCTTCTCTTTCTCATGTGGCTTGAGTTTCATTATATGGCAGCTGGATTGTCAAACTGAGAAAGTGGAAGCTATGAATCTTCTTAAGAATGAAAATTGGAAGTCTTAGAGTAGCACTCCTGCTGCATTCTAGTGGTTATGTCAAGTCACAAGACATCCCACCCCTTGATGGGAGGTGATAATTGTGCATACAGGTTCAGGAGGAACTGTTGACATCCATCTTTGCAGTCAATCTCCCATGAATTGCAAGTTCAAAGGAAGGATGCAAACAAAATTTAAATATACATATAAGGCTTATATAAATATATCATACAAATATAAATTTAAATATATACAGAGAGAAGACTCTTGAGAGTCCCTTGGGCTGAAAGGAGATCAAACCAGTCAATCCTAAATGAAAGCAACCCTGAATATTCATTGGAAGGACTGATGCTGAAGTTGAAATTCCGATACTTTGGCCACCTGATGTGAAGAACTGACTCAATGGAAAAGACCCCAATGTGGGAAAGACTGAAGGCGGGAAGAGAAGGGGACAACAGAGGATGAGATGGTTGGATGGCATTATTGACTCGATGGGCATGAATATTAGCAGGCTCTAGGAGTTGGTGATGGACAGGGAAGCCTGGTATACTGCCGTCCATGTGGTTGCAGAGAGCCAGACATGACTGAGCGACTGAATGGAACTGATACATTTAAATATATATATATATTTTGAATATATATATATATATATACACACACACACACACATATATATATATATATATATATATATATATATATATATGGCTTCTCTGGTGGCTCAGACAGCTGGTAAAGAATCTACCTGCAATGTGGGAGACCCACGTTCTATGCCTGGGTCGGGAAGATCCCCTGGAGAAGGGAATGGCATCCCACTTCTTGGAGAATTCCATGGACAGAGGAGAGACTAGCAGGCTTACAGTTCATGGTATGGCAAAGAGTTGGACATAACTGAATGACTAACACTTTTCACTTTCACACACACACACACATACATATATACATATATATATATTTATATCCACACTAAGGCAGGTGAGGAGCAGAACTGACACTATGTAAAACTGTAATAGTGATGTGGAAAACAAACTTGAGTATTTCTCCCCCAAATCAGAAAAGGCCAGAATCCCGTTTTTTCGGGCTGCTCGCAAGGGTGCCAGCATGTGACCTATGCCAGCCAGTCAGGCACATGCAGATGGACCTTTGAAAAGGAAGCTTGTAGCGCAATGATGGAAGGATTGAGAGGATGTCATCCTGAGGGTGGCAGCGCTGCTCCAGGACAGTGGAAGCCACCGCACAAACTGCAGTGTCCGGGGTCCTGTGCTGGAGCAGTGATGCTGTGAGCAGCCTCCAGGCTTCAGTGATAGCATCGCTGGAGTCCTCACTGGTTGATATTTTGGTGAGGTTCTCAATATCTGTTTAATAAATTGTTTCATTACTAAAGCAGCAGGAGTTAGTATGGGTTGCTTGCAATTAAGATCTTTGACTTGCACAGGATATGAACAAAGAACGGTAGGTGTTGTGGTGGGAGGTAAACCAGAATAATTGGCGGAGGCAATGATCAGTCAAAACAAAAAAAGTTTTTTTTTGATTTCTTAGAAGCCAAAAGGGAAACCAAGTCTGTGTCCATAAATGTTTTACTATATTTTAGGCATGATAATAAAAAGAGCTCTCATCTAGACATATCATGGAAGTAATTATATTTAATAAGAAAAAGATATTATTCAAGAATCAAAAACTTAAAAAAAACATTATCCACAGTTAGGATGACTTCAGACTGCCCATCTGCAACAATGACTGCCAAAAGAAAGCATGGAAATGTTTCCATTTTTCAGTTTTGTGGGTAAGAGTGTATGATCCACATTCTTCCTTTAAAAAGAATTATTTGAAGATGTTTAGCCCAGAACAGAGTGAGTGATTCTCACACTTCATTCTTCTTTCTCAAGGTTGTTTTAGCTGTTCTAGGGCCTATGTCTTCCACAGAAACTTTAGAATAAGCTTGTTTATGTCTACAAAAAATCTTGCTGGGATTTCAGTAGGAATTGCATTAAATCTAAAAATCAGCTTGAATAGAGCTGACATCTTTATTGTGTTGAATCATTTAATTCATGAATACAGTATGTCTTTACATTTATTTAGATTTCCTTTTTTTAATTTCATTTTAATTTTTAACACCAAAACTGTTTTGTATTGCTGTATAGCTGTTTAACAATGTCGTGATAGTTTCAGGTGAACAGTGAAGGGACTCAGCCATAGGTAAACATGTATCCATTCTCCCTCAAAACTCCCTCCCATCCAGGGTGGCACATAATGTTGATCAGAGTTCCATGTGCTATACAATATGTTTTGTTGGTTATCCGTTTTAAATACAGAAGTGTTCACATGACCTTCCAAAAGTCCTTAATTATCCTTTGCCACGCCCACCCCTGCCAGCAACCATGAGTTTGTTTTCTAAGTATGTGAGTCTTTTTCTGTTTTGTAAGTTCATTTGTATAATTTCTTTGTAGATTCCACATATAAGGAATGTCATGTGATATTTCTCTTTCTCTGTCTGACTTATTTCCCTCAGTATGACACTCTCTAGGTCCATCCACATTGCTGCAAATGGCCTTATTTCATTCTTTTTAATTATTATTAAATAATCATTATTTAATAAATATTAAAGAATATTAATTAATTAAATATTATTCCATTGTATATATTTATGCATATATACAATGTATGTATATATAATACAATACATGTATATATATAATATATATAACATTATATGTATATATATAATGCTCATATGTATATATGAGTATTATTCCATTGTATATATATATCACATCTTCTTTATCCTTACTCTGTTGATGGATGTATAGGTTGTTTCCATGTCTTGGCTACTGAAAACAGGGCTGCACTGAACTATCTTTTGTGGCCATGTTTTTCTCGGACTCTCTACCACTGAGCCAGCGGGTAAGCCCCTGGTAAATGCATACCTAACTATTTAACTTTATTTGGAATCATTGTAAATGTTACTACGCTTTTAATTTCAGTTCCCATAGGTTCATTATTAGTACATAGATAAGCAATCGATTTTTTGTGTGTTGAATTTGTATCCAGAAACATTACTTAACTCATATATTATTGGTTTTGTGGTAGAGTCCATGTAATTTTCTATATAAACAATCGTACCATCTTCAAATAAAGACACTGTTATTTCTAAACTATATGCCTTTTGGGTCTTTGTTTTGCCTTGTCGCAGGGACCAGGACTTCTAGCACCGCACTGAACCAAAGCGGCGAGTGCAGACGCGCTCGCCTTGTCTCTGATCCTAGGCAAAAAGCATTCAGTCTTTCACCATTAAGGACATTAGCTGTAGTTTTTTTTCCTTTTTTTTTTTTTATAGATGCTCTTTATCACTTTGAGGTAACTCCCTCTATTCCTAATTTACTGAGTTTTAATAATGAATGAGTATTGGGCTTTGACAAATATTTTATCACAGACTTAAGTGTAAAACAAACTATAAAATGTTTAGAAAAAATAGAAGATCTTGGGATCTGGGTCTAGATGAAAGGTTCTTAAATTTGACATGAAACCATTGTCTGCACCAGATAGCCACAATACATTGGACTTCATCAAAATTAAGAGCTTTTTATCCATGGAAGCTCTTTGAAGGGAATAATAGGAGCCACAAAGAGAAAATATTTGCAAATCACATCTTTGACAATGACTAGCACCGAGAATATGTAAAAGTCACTCCAAACTCAATAGTAAAAAAGAAAATCCAATTAGAAAAAGACATGTACAGGTATTTTGTAATAAACAGAACATACAGATAGCAAATAAGCTCATGAAAAGATGTTCAACATACATATTCATAATACCCCCAACTGGAAACAATACAGATGTCCTTCAGTGAGTGAATGGTGAAATCAATTGTGGTACACCCTTACTGTGGAATACAAAGCCCAAAACAACTATTGATGCACACAACGACTTGGATGAATTGCCAGGGGATTATGGTGAAATTGTTAAAGCCAATCTCAAAAGATTACATACTGTATGTAAGTTTATTTCAAGAAAGTGTAGAGAATGGAGAACAAGTGAGGAAATGAGAAAAGTATAGGAATGGAGAACAGATAGGTGATTTTCAGGAGTCAGGGATGGGGTGTGTGGGTTGGTAAGGGGGCAGAGGCTATTGTGGCTAGGACTATCAAAGAGCAATACAAGGGATCCCTGCAATGGTGGAACTGTCTTGTGTCTTGACTGTGCTAGTGGTTACAAGAACATGATAAAATTCCTCAGTTAAAACACGCATGCACACACACAAATACAAGCAGAAATGGGAAAATCTGAATAAGATAGGTAAATTGGATTAATATTATATCCTGGTTATGATTATACTTTTGCAAGCTATAACTTTATGGGAAGCTGGGTAAAGGATACATAAGGTCTCTTTGTGACTTATGACTGCATGCAAATATATAATTATCTCAAAACAAATAGTGTAATGAAGAAATGAGACATTTTCTTTAAAGTCAGAATCAGCACAAATATGCTAACAATTACCATTATTAGTTGATATTGTTCTCAAAGTTTGAGCTAATGCAATTGTTTAAGAAACTGAAAGAAGAAACTAAGAAGTAGAAAATGAAATTATCTTAATTTCATATAATAATTTTTTTTCTTCCTTGAAAATCCTAGGGAAGCTATAGAAAAGAATTTACAGGGGAACCAGATACAAGATGAATTCAGTTAACAAAGTCAAGAGCGTTCTAATAAAATAGCAATAGTTAATTGTGAAGGAAAAAAATTTCCCTGGCATGAGCTATTGAAAGCTGTGCAGAACCCATATGAATAAAACTCTGAAACAGTACTGAAATTCACAAAAGAAGACTTGAATAAATGGAAGGACATGCTTCTTGTTGAGAAGATTCAATATGTAAAAATGTTGTTTCACCACATATTAATTTATACCTTTAATAAAATTCTGATATATATTCTCATAGTAGTTTTTCAGAACTTTAAGAGAATGCAAAGTTCAGTGAATAGGCAAGAATGCTTCATTATTAAATAAAAACATTAGCATTCAGCTCAAGAAACTCAAAAAAGAACAAAACACACCAAAGGAAATAGGAGGGAAAAGTTATAAAGAAAAGATGAATTACAAAAAGAAAAATAGAATTGATAAATATATTTAAAAACACTTTCTATGAAAAATGTAATACAATAAACAAGTTCTCCTTTATATTGTTCATCATAATAATCATGAAAGAAATAAAGTGAAACAAAAAATAAGTCTATAATTCTTTTCTTATGTTAGGAATAAGGTATATATATTTCTTCCTATTAATTTGTTCAGTTGAGCCCTCTTTCTGTACCAGGTTGTTTAAATTACTCTAAGCTTTGTAAGATATTTAGTCAGTATAGTAGTTAAACTTTTAAGCTCTGAAGTATTGAGTTTTGGGTTCAAATAAAACTCCTGACATTTATAATAGTGCCTCTGTGTCACTGGCAAACTTTTTAAACATCTCTAAGTTGCAGGTAATTGTACTTTGAGTTTCGAGGAGGAGAAAATAGAATCCGTAATGTATGTGAAACACTTAATTCAGTACAATGTAAGCACTCAATAGATGTAAAGGTTTTAGTATGTGGTACACACACACACACACACACACACACACACACACGCAGGCAATATCCCAAGATTTTCGTGGCTTTTATTAAGCATTCCACCTGAATTTTAGAATTGTATTGTTAAATTCTGAAAACAACACCATTGGGATTGAATTGTATTTATAGATTTATTTAAGGCAGTTGGACATTTTTACAACATGCATCTTCTTACCCATGAACATGCCTCTGCTTTTACCAAATTTCCTTTTTATATCCTCACATAAAATATTCTACATTTCTTCAATATTTGTACATAACTAGCATCAATCCTCTAGGTTTGTTATAGTCTTTCGTTGATTTTGTTGTTGTTGTTCAGTCACTCAGGCGTTCTGACTCTTTGTGATCCCATGGACTGCAGCACACCAGGCTTCCCTGTCCTTCACTATCTCCTGGAGTTTGCTCAAACTCATGTCCATTGAATCAGTGATGCTACCCAACCATCTCATCCAATATCAAGCCCTTCTCCTACTACCTTCAATCCTTCCCAGCATCAGGGTCTTTTCAATGAGTTGGCTCTTCTTATCAGGTGGCCGAAGTATCGGAGCTTCAACTTCAGTATCAGTCCTTGCCAATGAACATTGAAGGTTGCTTTCCTTTAGGATTGACTGGTTTGATCCTGTCCAAGGAACTCTCAAGAGTCTTCTCAAGCACCAGTTTGAAAGCATCAATTTTTTGGCACTCAGCTTTCTCTGTGGTCCAACTCTCACATCCGTATAAGACTACTGGAAAAACTATAGCTTTGACTATACGGACCTTTATCAGCAAAGTGATGTCTCTGCTTTTTAATATGCTGTCTAGGTTTGTCATAGCTCTTTTTCCAAGGAGCAAGCTTCTTTTAACTTCATGGCTGCAGTCACCATCGGCAGTCACTTTGGGGCCCAAGAAAATAAAGTCACTGTTTCTCTCCCCGCCCCCCCCCCCCCCGCCATCTATCTGCCATGAAGTGATGGGACCAGGTGCCATGATCTTAGTTTTTTGAATGTTGAGGTTTTTTTTTTTTTTCCCCCCACATCTATTGAACTGAATGTTGAGTTTTAAGTCAGCTTTTTCACTCTCCTCTTTCACCTTCATCAAGAGGCTCTTTAGTTCTTCTTCACTTTCAGACATTAGGATGGTGTCATCTTCAAATCTGAGGTTATTGATATTTCTCCGGATAATCTTGATTCCAGCTTGTGCTTCATCCAGCCCAGCATTTCACATGGTGTACTCTGCATGTAAGTTAAATAAACGGTGACAATATACAACCTTGATGTACTCCTTCCACAATTTGGAACCAGTCTATTGTTCCAAGTCTGGTTCTAACTGTTGCTTCTTGTCTTGCATATGAGTTTCTCAGGAGGTAGGTAAGGTGGTCTGGTATTCCCATCTCATGAAGAATTTTCCACAGTTTGTTGTGATCCACACAGTCAAAGGCTTTAGCTTAGTCAATGAAGCAGAAGTAGACATTTTTTTTGGAACTCTCTTGCTTTTTCTATGATCCAATGGATGTTGGCAATTTGATCTCTGGTTCTGGAATTTTTCCCCATTGGTTTTTCGAGCTAGCTGTTATTGATTTATAAGAAAAGTATTGATTTTAGAATATTTATTCTTAATGGACAGACATAAAAGACAACTTTTACCTTTTCCTCTCCAGCAATTATTCTTTTCGGTTCTGATTCACTGCCTTTCATAAGATAGATCTATGCATGCAAACTTGACTTAGATTCTGTTACCTGCAACCAAAAATGACTTGACTTTCTAGAAAAGAATCTTGAAAGAAAAATTGACTTATTTATTTGGCTGTGTCCATGTCTTTGTTGTGGCAGGTGGGCTCTTTGTAGTGGCCCAAGGACTTCTCTCTAGCCGTGGCTCACGGGCTCAGTAGTTGCAGTGTGTGGGCTTAGCTGCGCTGTGGCATGTGGAATCTTAGTTCCATGACTAGAGATTGAACCCATGTCCCCTGAAATTCAAGGTGGATTCTTTTTTTTATTATTCAACAATAAATTTATCTTTTCCAAATGAGAACGGTCTTTTCTTGTGGATCATGTTTTTAAAATACTTTATAGTTTATATATTAAGAGCTTAAGTGCATTTTAGTTTGGTCTTTAGTATGTCCCATATTCCAACTAATGATTTCTTTCTTGAGTTAGAGAGATTTAAAAAAAATTAATTTATTTTTTATTGGAGGATAATCTCTTTACAGAATTTTGCTGTTTTCTGTTAAACCTGAATCAGCCATAGGTATACATATATCCTCTCCCTTTTGAAACTCCCTCCCATCTCTCTCCCTATCCCACCCCTCTAGGTTGATACAGAGCCCGGTTTGAGTTTCCTGGGCCTTACAGCAAATTCCCATTGGCTATCTATTTTACATATGGTAATGAAAGTTTCCATGTTACTCTTCCCATACATCTCACCCTCCCCTCCCCTCGCCCCATGTCTATAACCACTGAACCACCAGGGGAGTCCCAATAATCTGAATTTTTAAAAAAAATCTATTTGATGTCAACTGGTATCTCCATATAGTTCCTTTTACCTATTATAGTGAAGATATTTCCTAGCATTGACCCATCCCTGGATTTCTGAAGTTAAATCTAGTTGCTCATATACTACTTTTAAAATGTATTGCTGAATTCAGTCTATTATTATTTATGTGATGTTTTAATTTCTTTAATCAGATTTTGATTTCAGAGTTTTACTGGGTTAGTAAAGTGATTTGAGATACTACCTAATTTTTTCTCTGGTCTTGGAACAGTTTATATAGCACAGGAATGATCTACTCCTTGAGAGCTGGAAATAGTAATACTCTGGACTAACACCTTTAGGTGAGTGAGGCCTTAATAGTTTTTCAGGTTTTTTGAAGCTTATTTCTCTGTTAAAAAAATTTATTTTGATATTCTATATTGTTTGCTTTCTAGTCTGTCTCTTTCCCTTTCTCCCTTCTTGAACAATTCTTTCAGAAGTCATTGGGGGAGGGCTGGACAAGGTTGGATCCAAACAAAGTAGGTGATGTCCATAACTCTAAGTTGGGGTATTGGGGTCTGAGTGGGTAGAGAAAGCCTACATTGGGCGGCAAGGGCAATGAGAGGAAACTGGTTATAATGGGGGGTGGGGGTGAAGAATTGACCTAAATACATACTAAAGAATACTGTGAGTCAGTTTCTCACTGTCTGAGAGGGGAGTCACAGTTATGGGAAGAGGAAAACTAGAATTCATCCCATGGTGTTGAATTGGAATTGGAAGTGTGGTATGAATCCGTGGTTTTCAATATATAGAATAGATAAAGAAATAAGTGTATGTATGTAGTTTTTTTTTCTTGTGTAATAAACTATTCCAAGCCTTAGTGACTTAAAACAATGGGTCATATTTATTATCTCACAATTTCTGTGCATCAGGAATCCAGGAGTGAGTTAGCTGAGTGCTTCTGCCTCAAGTTTACACAAGGCTGCCAGGATTGTAGACTCATCTGAAGTCTCTGTCAGCAGAAGATCTGCTTCCAAGTTCACTCATGTGGTTGTTGGAAGGGTTCACTTCCTCACTGGCAGATGACCAGAAGCACCCTCCATCCCTTGCCATGTGGGCCTCTCAATTAGGGAAGCTCATAGCATGGCAACTGGCTTCCTTCAGAATGAGTGAATGAGAGAGAATGCCCAAGATAAAAGTCACAGTCTTTTTGTAATATGAAGTTGAACTTGAACTTCTGCCATATTCAGTTGGTTATAAATGAGTTGCTAGGTCCAGTCTACGTTTGGAAGGAGGGGATTTCATAAGGACTTGAATACCTGGGGACAATCTTGAAACTACGGACTACAGAGAGATAGATGGTAGATAGATAGACAGATAGATAGGTAGAGATATCAGTCAATTTCTCTACTCTATTATCATTGTGCCCTAATAGCAATGAACACACCTCATACCTAGATCTTTGTTTTTAAGTACCTTTTTGCACCAAAGAGAAACAGGGATTTTGGAAGAAATCATGGATTCCTGGACTGGGGCAGGAAAATTACAAGATGAGTCTGGAACATCCTGTTGTGCCAGAAAAAAAAGTACTCAGAGAATGATGAGTACAGGTCAAAAGGACATAGAAAATAGCCTGAAGGGATTCCCACTAGATCTGGAAGAATTTGAAAGAAATACAAGGGAATAGTAAGAGAATTTTATATTTCCCAGGTTGCACTACTGATCAAGAACCCACCTGCCAGTGCAGGAGATGTAAGAGACACGAGTTAGATCCCTGGGTCTGGAAAAACTCCTGGAAGAGGGCATGGCAACCCACTCCGGTATTCTTGCCTGGAGAAGCCTATGGACAGAGGAGCCCGGTGGGCTAGAGTCCATAGGGTCACACAGTGTCAGACACAACTGAAGCAACTGAGCACACACAACAGATGTTTACCACTGGATAAAATAGGAATCCAAAAGTCCACATTGATATAAATAATTAAATGAGTATGTAAGAAAATAAAAAAATCTTTCCTTATGAGTAGAATGTCAACTAATTTATAGTAGAAGGAATGGGGGGGTTCAAAATTACCATTTTATAAAACCAATGTCCTACTGTATAGAACAATGAACCACCATCAGTATCCTGTGATAAGCCATAAGAGGAAAAATATGAAAAAGTGTACATAAATATATGTCAGTTCAGTTCAGTTCAGTCGCTCAGTCATGTCCGACTCTTTGCAACCCCATGAACCGCAGCACACCAGGCCTCCCTGTCCATCACCAACTCCCGGAGTCCACCCAAACCCATGTCCATCGAGTTGGTGATGCCATTCAGCCACCTCATTCTCTGTCGTCCCTTTCTCCTCCTGCCCCTAGTCCTTCCCAGCCTCAGGGTCTTTTCCAATGAGTCAACCCTTCTCATGAGGTGGCCAAAGTACTGGAGCTTCAGCTTCAACATCAGTCCTTCCAATGAACACCCAGGACTGATCTCCTTTAGGATGGACTGGTTGGATCTCTTTGCAGTCCAAGGGACTCTCAAGAGTCTTCTCCAACACCACAGTTCAAAAGCATCAATTCTTCAGCGCTCAGCTTTCTTTATGGTCCAACTCTCACATCCATACATGACCACTGGGAAAACCATAGCCTTGACTAGACGGACCTTTGTTGGTAAAGTAATGTCTCTCCTTTTTAATATGTTATCTAGGTTGGTCATAACCTTCCTTCCAAGGAGTAAGTGTCTTTTAATTTCATGGCTGCAATCACCATCTGCAGTGATTTTGGAGCCCCCCCAAATAAATATATCTATCTGCATATATATATAATTGAATCACTTTGCTATATAGCAGCAATTAACACATTATAAATCAACAACTGAGCAACAGCAAAATCAACTATACTCCAATAAAATTTTTAAAAACACAAAAATTACAATTTGAAAATCATCAAGGTAATGATTGATTCATCCAAGAAACATCATTGTATATTTGGATGTGGATGAGGAACTTGTTAGTTATATAATCTCAAAGTACTTCCCCCAAAAGTGCCTACTGATTACAAAGGGTCAAAGGGTCCCTTGACAGTGGAAGATATTTCCTTAATTCAGTGATCAAGATCAAACTGAAATCATGTGACTCCTGAGAGGATGTAGTGTGGAGTCAGCCTGTGATGTTCTTATTCAAAATATGAGGAAATATCATACAAGTCCAAATTGAGAGACTTTTAACAAAATGGCTGGCCTTTATCTTCAAAAGTGTCAAGGTCAAGAGAGTCAAGAAAAGATTGAATAATTGTTTCAGACTGGAGGAAACTGAAGAGAAATGACAACTAAAATGCAACACATGATCTGGGGTTGAATCTACCTGCCTATGGACATTGAGACAGTTGGCAAAGCTTGAAAGATGTCTGTGGATTAGGTGGTAATGATATAGTGATATTATTTTCCTGGTTCTGATGGGAATATCTATACTTCCCACCTCATGGTTGATTGTGAGATGAATGTGTGGGGTGTTTAAAGCACTCTGTGTGATACTTGGCCATTAGCTGATTACCCAGCAAAGAGTCACTGTTCTTCTTGTTGTTGTTCAGTTGCTAAGTCATATCTGACTCTTTGTAAACCCACAGACTGCAACACACCAGGATTCCCTGTCCTCCACTATCTTCTGGAGCTTGCTCTAATTCACGTCCATTGAGTCAGTGATGCCATCCAACCATCTCATCCTCTGTCATCCCCTTCTCCTCCTGCCCTCATTTCTTTCCCAGCATCAGTCTTGTCCAGTGAGTTGGCTCTTCTCATCAGGTGGCCAAAGTATTGGAGCTTCAGCATCAGTCCTTCCAATGAATATTCAGGGTTGATTTCCTTTAGGATTGACTGGTTTGATCTCCTTGCAGTCCAAGGAGCTCTCAAGAGTTTTCTCCAGCACCACAATTCAAAAGCATTAATTTTTTGCTTCTCAGCCTTCTTTATGGTCCAACTCTCACATCGATTTTCCTGGAATTCCCTTGCTTTTTCTATGATCCAACAGATGTTGGCAATTTGATCTCTGGTCCCTCTACCTGTTCTAAATCCACCTTGTACATCTGGAAGTTCTCGGTTCACATACTGTTGAAGCCTAGCTTGAAGGTTTTTGAGCATTACTTTGGTTGTATGTGAAACGAGTGCAATCGTATGTTAGTTTGAACATTCTTTGGCACTGATTTTTTTTTGGATTGTAGTGAAAACTGACCTTTTCCAGTCCTGTGGCCCCTGCTGAGTTTTCCAAATTTGCTGCCATATTGAGTGCAGCTCTTTCACAGCATTATTGTTTAGGATTTGAAATAGCTCAACTAGAATTCCATCACCTCCACTAGCTTTGCTCACACTGATGCTTCCTAAGGCCCACTTGACTTGACACTCTGAGATGTCTGGTTCTAAGTGAGTGACCACACCATTGTGGTTATCTGGGTCATTAAGACCTTTTCTGTATAGTCCTTCTGTGTATTCTTGCCACCTCTTCTGCTTCTATTAGGTCTTTGCTGTTTCTGTCTTTTATTGTTCCCATCTTTGCATGAAATGTTCCCTTGTCTGTTTAGTTACTCAGTTGGGTCTGACTCTTTGTGACCCCGTGGACTGTAGCCCACCAGATTCTTCTGTCCATGGGATTCTCCAGGCAAGAATACTGGCATGGGTTGCCATTTCCTTCTCCAGGGGACCTTCCTGACTGAGGTATTGAACCCATGTCTTCTGCATTGTAGGCAGATTTTTTTTTTTCCTTGCCACTGAGCCATCAGGGAAGCCCAAACATTCCCTTGATATCTCCAATTTTCTTGAAGAGATCTCTAGTCTTTCCCATTCTATTATTTCCCTCTATTTCTTTGCGTTGTTCAGTTAGGAACATTTTCTTTTCTCTCCTTGCTATTTTCTGGAACTCTGCATTCAGTTAGGTATATTTTCCCCATTCTCCTTTGTCTTTCACTTCTCTTCTTTTCTCAGGCATTTGTAAGGGCTTCTCAGATGATCATTTTGCCTTCTTGCATTTCTTTTTCTTTATGGTGATTTTGGTCACTGTCTCCTGTACAATATTACAAACCTCTGTCCATAGTTCTTCAGGCACTCTGTCTACCAGATTTAATCCCTTGAATCTGTTGTTATCCTAATTACAGTTTTTTTTTTCAAAGAGCCAGCCCTTGAATTTCTTGGATATATAGTTTTTATTTGTAATTTATTATGTTCTAATTCATTATCTTTAAATTCTTCTCTAGCATTTCATAGGTTTGCTTTCTTGCTCTTTTGCTTGCATTTTGAGTTGAACACATTGTTCAGTACATTTCTTTCTTCTGTTTAATGAGAAAAATATTAAACTATATGCATTCTGTTCTTTAGAGTTTTGTGTTTCTTCTTGGCTATAGCTCTCTATTGTTTCTGAAACAAACATTAATTGTAATTTTTATTTCTTCTTTGACTCTAGGGCTATTAAGACAAGTTTTACCCCCTCCAGAGGAATTTCATATTTCTTTGTTTTTTCTGTTGCTATTAACTTCTAGTTTTGTTACATTGTGGTTTGAGTTTGTGTATTGTACTATTCCTGCTTTTGAGACTTTAATGAGATTTTCCTTGTGGCCTAAGTTATGATCAAATTTGTAACTATTCCTTAGTTATTTGAAATGAATGTATATTTTCTGTTTCTAGGAAACATATTTTGATATAAATCTATTAAATTAAAATTTTAATAATGTTTAACTCTTCTATTAATATAGTCTTATTAATTTCTGTCTATTGATCTCACAGTAACAGTGAAGAATATTAAGTCTTCTAACTATGACTAAGTTTTTTTTCAATTTCTCCTTAATTTCTAAACTTTTTGGCTATGTATATTTGATACTATATTCAGTACACACAGATTCCTGGTTCTTATATTCTCATTTGGTTGTTCAGTTGCCAAGACATGTTTGGCTCTTTGCAACTCCATGGACCATAGCACTCCAGGCTTCCTGTCTTTCACTATCTCCCAGAGTTTTCTCACACGCATGTCTGTTTGAGTCGGTGATGCCATCCAACCATCTCATCCTCTGTCGCCCCCTTCTCTTCCTGCCCTCATTCTTTCCCAGCATCAGGGTCTTTTCCAATGAGTCGGTTCTTTGCATCAGGTGGCCAAAGTATTGGAGCTCCAGCTTCAGCATCAGTCCTTCCAAAGATTATTCAGGGTTGATTTCCTTTAGGATTGACTGATTTGATCTCCTTGCTGTCCAAGGGTTTCTCAAGAGTCTTCTCCAGCACCACAGTTCCAAAGCATCAGTTCTTTGGCACTTAGCCTTCTTTATGATCAAACTCTCACATCCATACACAACTACTGGAAAAACCATAGCTTTGACTACATAGACCTTTGTTGGCAAAGACATGACTCTGCCTTTTAATATGCTGTCTAGGTTTGTCATAGCTCTTCTTCCAAGGAGCAAGCATCTTTTAATTTCATGGCTGCAGTCACCATCTGCAGTGATTTTGGAGCCCAAAAAATAAAATCTGTCATGGTTTCCATTTTTCCCCCCATCTCCTCACCATAAAGTGAAGGGACCAGATGCCATGATCTTAGTTGTTGAATGTTGAATTTTAAGCCAGCTTTTTCACTCTCTTCCACCTTCATCAAAAAACTCTTTAGTTCCTCTTCACTATCTGCTATTAGGGTGGGATCATATGCATATCTGAGGTTGTTGCTATTTCTCCCGATAATCTTGGTTTTTTAGTTTGTGCTTCATCCAGCCCAGCATTTCGCATGAGGTACTCTGCATATAAATTAAATAAGCAGGGTGACAATATACAACCTTGATGTACTCCTTTCCCAATTTTGAAACAGTCCATTGCTCCATGTCCCTTTCTAACTGTTGCTTCTTAACCTGCATACAGGTTTCTCAGGAGGTAGATGAGGTGGTCTGGTATTCCCATTTCTTTAAGAATTTTCCAGTTTGTTATTATCCACATAGTCATAGGCTTTAGCTTAGTCAATGAAGCAGAAGTAGATGCTTTTTTTCCCTGGAATTCCCTTGCTTTTTGTATGATCCAATGGATATAGACCATTTGATCTCTGGTTCCTCTGTGCTTTTTAAATCCATCTTGTACATTTGGAAGTTCTTGGTTCACGTGCTATTGAAACCTTGCTAGCATGTGAAATAGTGCAACGTTACTGTTTGAATGTTCCTTGTCATTGGCCTTCTTTGGAATATTCTCATTTAGTTTGTATAATTTACTAATATAGGATAACATTTTCCCCTACTTTGGTGTTTTTTGTTTCTGTTTTCCTGTGAATTCTACATTTTCTAATATGAATATTGCTATCTTTTTGTTTGCCCTTGAGTAGTGTACACCTAGCAGATTTTCTACCCTTCTCCTGAAAGGTGGTCCACTTTGCATGGAGCTCTATAAGACCCTGTTTCTGGCTACACTTGTTTGCTTGCTCTAAGTGGGCATCTGATCCATGCTGAGCCAATAAGAATCATCCCTGAGTGTTGGAAATGAGGGTTAAGGGTACTCACTCAGCTTTGCCACTCTAAAGATCAAAGGGGGCATATACACTGGACTTGCTGTCCTTATAGCGGCTATCTTCCTACAGCTATTCTGAGAAACAGAGGGCATGGATTATTGCAAATGGGGAAATTAAATTAGACCTAGCCTTTCACCAGTATCAAGTTCCCAGTGTCATTTTAGTCCTGAGTCATTGGAGACAGGATATTTGACCATTTATCTTGCATGATTTAACACTTTCTACTCTTCATGCTTCCTTCTATTTTATTTTTCATTTTCCCATTTGCTTAAGCTTGCTTTGCAAGTGTCTTTATATTTAGAGATTAGAAAGTCATGTTTTCCATTTTGAGTCCATCTCTAGTTCCTTTAACAGGGAGGGACAGGGAAGCCTGGAGTGCTGCAGTCCATGGGGTCGCAAAGAGTCAGACACGACGGAGTGAGTGAACTGACTGAACTGCGCTCCTTTAACCACACACACACACACACACACACACACACACTATATATATATATATATATATATATATATATACTGTTTTCCAACCTCAAAAAGAACATAGTATATGTTTATTTGTGTAAGATGATTTCATGCTTTTCAAGCTTCTACCTCCTATTTTTCTTGATATGATGACATTTTAGATTAAGATTATTATTATGACTTTATTTCTTATATTTATGTACCTTCTTTTTCAGTGATTATTTTGAATGTTTCTATTATTTTAAAAATTATGTTAATATTGACTTTAACTTAATTAACGCTAAATTTTACTAATTGTCCTTTTTGTTTCTTGCTTAGCTGAACCATTATTTTGAACAAATTTTTCCTGCTGGTTGAGTGTGTGGTATACATTCGAATGCTTAAATGTTTGAAAAATATTCTTTTAATTGATCTCACAAATGAGTTGTAGCTTTCTTGTCTTAGATTGCAGGTCCCCCCCCCCTTGGAACTTTGTAGACATTATTATATTTTTCATATTTCTTTTTATTTTTAGATTTATAGAGGAGAAGCCTGAGTCCAGTTCAATCCTCTCCACACTGACATGTAAACTTATTTCCCTCAAATACTTCAAGGATTTTGAACTTTCTCCCTGACATCTAAAATATCACCAGGAGATATTTAAGTGTGGTTCCTCTTTTACTAATAATGCTTCGTCCTCCATGAGACCTTTTGTTTCTAAGGTTAGAGAGATGTTCATGTCTTATATTTCCCACTTTATCTATTTCCTTCTCTTTCTCCTTCTGGATTAGTGGTGAGGAAATTGGTTTACAATGTAAGTTTTATTGTTATGCACTTTTGTTGTTATGTAAGGTCCAGATCTGGAGATGATTGTCACTGAAAAGGTAGTTTGTTCCTCACAGTCCCCAAGAGGAGGGAAAATGCTGCACCATCAGGCCCAGATGAGGAAGCACCAGGGTCAGTCAGGAGGCAGCATGGGTGAGGGGAAAATATGGGCAAGGGACTTTTTTGTGGTTTCTGAGAGAATGGCTAAGGTAGAGTAAGGAGGCTTAGGATTTGCTAGTTTGAATAACTTCAGCAGGCTCTGGAACATACCTAGCTGTCTGGTACCTGCCCTGAGATGATTAGGGCAGGGGGATTAAGGAAGTAGATAGAGTATGAGCACTGGATTGGTTGGTTTGCATATGAAGGGTGCCTGCAGGTGAGTCCTTTACTATATCTAGGAATTCTGAGGGGGCCCCCATGGCAGATATTAAAGCATCAGGAAATATAAAAAAAAGACATGATTATTATACAGAGTAGCTACTGGAAGCCCCACCCCAAATAACTCTACTGTATCTATAATTATGTTTGCTTGATTATAAGAATATTGCAATATTGAAATAATATTATTACTATTTGAACATATTATATTTTTAAAACTTACTAGAGGTTTTCTTTTTTCTCAAGCAACCACTTTTTATTTCATTGATTCTTTCTATTTTTTATTTTTATCTTACTATTTTGGCTTTCATCTTTACTATTCTCTTTTTTCTGCCTTTTGGTTTGCCCCATTATCCTAGTTTCAACCTCTTGATGTCACTCCTCAGTCTATTTATTTTCAATTTTTCTTGATTTCTGATAAATACAGATTGATCTAGACATCTCTCTCTAGGGGCAACTTCACAAATTTAGATCTGCTATGCTCTTGTCATTATTGTTCATTTCTAAACTTTTCACAATTTTTATTATGATTTCCTCTTTAACCTATAAATTATTTGGCAGTGGGATTGTTTTGCTTGTTTATTCCTAATATATGGGCTTTGGGGGTGCCCTCTTTTAACGGTTATTTTGAGCTTTATTATGTGGCAGTCAGAACATGTGTTCTGTATCATGCTGAGTCTTTGGAATTTGGTGAGACTAGCTTTGACATGCAGTTTCAGATCAAATATCACAAATGACCCATGTGTACTTGAGAGATATGTGTGTTTTCTATTTATTGGGTGCAAAGTACTACATGGTTTTATTATTTCAAATCTATAATTTTATTATTCAGATCTTTAATAATCTTGGCAATTTTTGAGTGTATGATCTATTAATTTCTGAGAAAGTAGTCTATTCTGATAGTGGATTTTTCAACTTCTTTTAATACTGTCAAATTACATATTTTGAGTCTGCACTGTTAGTTGTATACAAACATTACAGTTATATCATTTTAATGAATAATACTTTTTAAGACTAGAAAATGTTCTGGAATATTCTTTTTTATTTCCATAAAATTAATGTTTTCTTTTATTAATTAATATTTTACCAGTTTCCTTTTGGATAGCATTTTATGTGTAAGTTTTTTGCCTGTCTTCACTTCCAACCCTCCTGTCTCAATTTTATATAATTCTTTAATAAATAGCATACAATGAATTAAGGTGAAAAACACTGTGGAATTTGCCTTTAATAAAGGTTTAACCCATTTAGGTTTATTTATTATGGATATCAAATATACTTATTTCTGCAATATGATTTTTATTTCATTTAGCATGATTTGTCTTTGCCTCCTTGCCTCCCCTTCATTTATACTTTCTGTTGAATCAATTTTTGTTCATTTTTTTCTCTTCATGTTTGAAAATTACACCTTTAAATTCTATTCTTTGGGTGAATAATCTTTTTTTGGGAATTGGTAGTTCAAGGGCATGTTCTCCCAAATGCCCTTCCCTATAGGGCAACTTTGTGGTTATTGTTCAGTTGCCCAGTCATGTCTGACTCTTGGCGACCCCATGGACTGCAGGATGCCAGGCCTCTCTGTCCCTCACCATCTCCCAAAGTTTGTATCAGTGATGCCATTCAGCCATCTCATCCTCTGACACCCTCTTCTTCTGCCCTCAGTCTTTCCCAGCATCAGGGACTTTTCCAATAAGTCAGCTGTTCACATCAGATGACCAAAACACTGGAATTTCAGCTTCAGCATCAGTCCTTCCAACAAGTATTCAGGGTTGATTTCCCTTAAGATTGATTGGTTTGATCTCTTTGCTGTCTAGGGGACTCTTGGGAGTCTTCTCCTGCACCACAGGTCAAAGACATCAATTCTTCAGTGTTCTGCCTTCTTTATGGTCCAGCTCTTACAACCATACATGACCACTGGGAAGACCACAGCCTTGACTATATGGACCTTTGCTGGCAGAGTAATGTCTCTGCTTTTCAACACATTGTCTAGGTTTGTCATTGTTTTCCTGCCAAGAAGCAACTGCCTTCTGATTTCATGGCTGCAGTCACCATCCCCAGTGATTTTAGAGCCCCAAAAGAGGAAAATTGTCACTACTTCCACCTTTCCCCTTTCTATTTGCCTTGAAGTAATGGAGCCAGATGCCATGATCTTCGTTTGTTTAATATTTAGTTTTAAGCTGGCTCTTTCACTCTCCTCCTTCACCTTCATCAAGAGGCTCTTTAGTTCCTCTTCACTTTCTGCCGTTAGAGTGGCATCACCTGCATATCTGAGGTTGTTGATGTTTCTCCCACCTATCTTGATACCACCTTGTAACTCATCCAGCTTGGCATTTCTTATGATGAGATCAGCATATAGATTAAACAAACAGGGTGACATCAGACTGCCCTGTCATACTCCTTTCTCAATCTTGAACCAGTCAATAGTTCCATACAGGGTTCTAACTGTTGCTTATTGACCTGCATACAGGTTTCTCAGGAGGCAGGTAAGATGGTCTGGTATTCCCATCTCTTCAAGTGCTTTCCATAGTTTATTATGATCTACACACCCAAAGGCTTTGGTGTACTTGATGAAACAGAGATAAATGACTTTTTGAAATTTCCCAGCTTTCTCTATGATCCACAGAATGTTGGCAATTTGATCTCTGGTTCCTCTTCCTTTTCTAAACCTAGCTGGACATCTGGAAGTTCTTGTTTCAATAATGCTGAAGTCTAGCATGCAAGAGTTTAAACACGATCATACTAGCATGGGTGTGTATTAGTCGCTCAGTCGTGTCTGACCCTTTGCAACCCATGGACTGTAGCCCGCCAGGCTCCTCTGTCCATGGGATTTTCCAGGCAAGACAGGGGATCTACCCAACCGATGGATCCAACCTATCTCTCCTGTGTCACCTGCATTGCAGGCAGATTCTTTACTTGCTGAGCCATCGGGGAATCCAAGAGCAAGCACAAGGAGCTAGGTGTGCATGGCCTGGGGCACAGGGCAATAGGAGGCAGAGGAAATCCATGAAATGAGGAAGTGGGGAGGCGATCACCTGCCCTGCCCTGCCTGTGGCTAGGACGGGCTGACTGCCCATGCTGGGTCCATGAGGGCCACAGCTCTCCACCTTGGCAGCGTGGAGGAAGGAGAGAGGTCCCTCAGTCATGGGCCTCATTGGGGACGGTCTAAGCGTCTGCATGGGAGATGAGTGCAATTGTCCGATGGCTAGCACATTCTTTAATGCTACCCTTCTTGGGAACTGGAATGAGGATTGGCCTTTTCCAGTCCTGTGGCCATTGCTGGGTCTTTCAGATTTGCTGACATACTGAATACAAAACCTTGATGGCATCATCCTTTAGGGTTTTGAATAGTTCTGTTGGAATTCCATTGCTTCCACTAGCTTTATTAACAGCAGTGCTTCCTAAGGGACACTTGACTTCACTCTTCAGAATGTCTTGCTCTGGGAGGCTGACCACACCATGCTCGTCATCCATTCATCTGGATCTTCTATATACAGTTCTTCTGTGTATTCTTTCCATCTCTTCTTGAATTCTTCAGTGTGTACTAGGTCTCTACAATTTACGTCCTTTATTGTGTCCATCTTTGGGCAAGATGTTCCCTTCATATCTCCAGTTTTCCTGAAGAGATCTCTAGTCTTCCTCCTTCTGTTGTTTTCTCCTAGTTTTATGCACTGTTCGTTGAAGAAGACCTCCTTGTCTCTCCGTGCTGTTCTTTGGAAATCTGCATTTAGTTGGATATATCTTTCCCTCTCTCCTTCACTTTTTGTTTCTATTCTTTCTTTAGCTTTTGTAAGGCCTCCTCAGATAACCACTTTGCCTCCTTGCTTTTCTTTTTCTTTGGGATTTTTTTTTCTCTCCCTCCTGTATGATACAAGGGACCTCCATCCATAGTTCTTCAGGCACACTGTTTATAAATTCTAATCCCTTGAATCTATTCGTTACCTCCACTGCATATTCATAGAGAATTTGATTTAAGTAATACCTGGATGACCTAGTGTTCCCCTAACCCCAACTTTCTTTAGTTTAAGCCTGAATTTTGCTATGAGAAGCTGATGATCTGAGCCACAGTCAGCTCCAGGTTTTGTTTTTGCTAACAGTGATAGCTTCTCCATCTTCAGCTACAAAGAATGTAATAAATTTGATTTTTGTATTGGCCATTTGGTAATGCCCATATGTAAAGTCATCTCTTGTGTTGTTGAAAAAGAGTATTTGATATGATCAATGTGTTCTCTTGGCAGCATTCAGTTAGCCTCTGCCCTGCCTCAGTTTGTTCTCCAAGGCTAAACTTGCCTGTTACTCCTGGTGTTTCTTGACTTTTTACTTTTGTATTCCAATCCTCAATGATGAATAGAACATCTTTTTTGGGTGTTAGTTCTAGGAGATCTTCTAGGTCTTCATCGAACTGATCAAGTTAGGCTTCTTTGGCATTGGAGTAGGGGCATAGACTTGGATTATTGTGATGTTGAATGACTTGCCTTGGAAACAAACCAAGATTGTTCTGTCATTTTTAAGGTTGCACCCAAGTACTCTTCTGTTGATTCTAAGGGCTACTCCATTTCTTTTACAGAATTCTTGTCCACAGTAGTAAATCCAATGGTCATCTGAATTAAATTCACCTATTCCAGTCCATTTTAGTTCACTGATTCCTAAGATGTCGATGTTTACTCTTACCATCTCCTGCTTGACGATGTCCAATTTACCGCGACTGATGGACCTAACATTCTGTGTTCCTGTGCAATACTGTTCTCTGCAGTATCAGATTTTACTTTCATCACCAGACACATCCACAGCTGAGTGTCATTTCCGCTTTGGCCCAGCTGCTTCATTCTTTCTGGGGCTATTAGTAGTTCTCCTCCACTCTTCCCCAGTAGCATATTGGACACCTTCAGACCTGGGGGACTCATGTTTTGGTGTCATATCTTTTTCTTCTTTTATATAGTTCATGAGGTTCAATGTTTGTTCATTTCTTTCTCTTCATGTTTGAAAATTACAGTCTCAAGTTCTATTCTTTGGATGAATAATCTTTTTGAGAGTTGCTATTTCATGGGGGTGTTCTCCCAAATGTCCTTCCCTATAGGGCAACTCTGTGGTTACCTTATCCCTAACTCTGACCCATGGGATTCAGAGTTGTGAATAAGAGATTATGTGAACAACTTTGTCTAGGAGTCTTCTCCATGTGGATGGAGTAGTTCTGAACTTCCTATCTACAAAGGGAGCATGGAAGAGCTCGGTTTTGTTACTAGGCTGCATCTCTATTTCGGACCTTGAATAGACAGCATGTTTCCAGACCCCTGCCCAAGGCTGAGCAGAGTCAGTCTGCCTCCCCAGTGGGTGGGCTGTATGTTCACGGCTCCCTCCATAGGCTTCACAGAGGAGCCCAGTCTTGGCATAGCAGCTCAATCCCCAGTGACTGGTCTTTGTACCCAGTCTTCAGCTGCACTTCAGCTCCTGTTCACCCCTTTGGTTTCCTTCTCCATCATTTGCCTGTGAAGATCTTCCTTTTCATATTCTTTTTTAACATACACAAGTATTCTAAATTAACAAACATATCTGTTCTTCTTACATATAGAGATGGAAGTAGATGTTTTGATGTCTTGACCAAAAAGTCTCATATTAATTATTCATATATAAATTAGAATGAATGACTACATATGCTAAATGACTGACACATTTTGGAACATGTTATGGTGAAATTCCCCCCTGGGCAGCCATCATCTGGGAAGCAGGCCCCTGTCCTCTTCAAGCAGCCCTAAAGGCCACATCTTCATTGTAGTTTATCCTGCACCTTCTTTGGTCTCTCTGGGATCTTCATGGGACATGGTGATCCTTACTGCCTCACTCCTATCCTCAGCGGCCCAGACAGGGAAACTTGACAATGTCTTCTGAAATACCCACAAGCAACTTGAAGGTCAAAGAAGGTAACTCAACAATGCAATAGCAGAGACAAAGTGTGTTGACAGAGATGGATGAAGGTGGAGCTAAGGAACAAACTGCTCTGAATGCTAAACAACTGTGTTCAGATGTTTGCCCGCGGTAGTGCTGGGCTGGCTCCAGAGCTGCTGACTGGGCAGATCTGGCCCTGGAACCTCTTCTTCATCTGTGGGCACTGGCATCAGAGTGTCCAGGTCATGGGTACTGCTATTGACCAAGTTCCTGGGGTCCCCTCAAACCTCTTATATGGTTCCCCAATACTTCTTCCTGCCTTTTTGAGTCAAACAGATTCACTGACTGCTTGATGAAGCTGGTGAGAGCCCCTCTATTTTCACCCCCTCAGTGTAGCACATTAATGCTAAATATCATTTATTGAGCACTCACTTGTACTTCACACATCAGACAGACCCTGTGCTGGGGGCTGTGTCTTCTTTCACCCTTGGTGGAATCTTACACACTATCATGTTGTGGGGCCTATCGTTATCACGATCATAAACTCTTTGACATGAAGTTGAGGATTATAGAATTTAAGCCCATGCCCAAGTTCATATGCCTTGCACGTGGCAGAGTTGGGGACGAAACCCAGATCTGTCTGATCTCAAAAGCTGGGCTGTTTCTTCCATACTCTTATGCTGACCCACACAACAGGAGTCAGAAGTGATGTCAAGATTTGCTTCCAGGGTAACTGCTGAGGCAGCTTCCAAATGGCCAATCTTGGCTGGGGGAAGAGCTAGAGTGGCTCCCCAACTGACTGCTTCTCTAGGAAATGACACAGTCCTTTCAAGGTCTTCTGGAAGGAACTCAACACATTCTATAGGATGATGAGCTCTTTCAAGCTGCTCTGACCAGGTAGGGGAGGTTCTCAACAGCTGTGAGTAGATAGATGTCAGGGGAAGAATGAGCAAAGGCTGGCATGACTGGAGGGAAAGGGGAATGTGGTGAGAGGATATCTGGGGGTCATGCGTGCCTGGAGGCATCCCTCTACTAGGTAGGCATACCCTAACCCAGCAGTTGTCACTTCAGGGAAATTCTTTCTACCCTCCTCCCCCTTCTACAGGTATTTCCTTTGAGCACCCGTTTCCAGTTTCAGGATCTCTCCCAGATCAAGTCCAGTTTCAGAACCACCTGATCCAGAAGGGCCTGTTCTGCAGTCTAGCCACTTTCCCTTCAGCTGTCTCTTGGAACTGTGGGATGGGGTTGCTCTGTTTGTGCTAGAGGAGGGAAAGAGGTAATCTGACAGAGATTAGAGCTACACTCCTCCACAGGGTCTCCCCACTTCCAGGGGATCCTCTGGTGTCCTGTAGCCCAGGCCCACTGCAGCAGTTAGTGTTCCACAACTCATGCCCATGGAGGACCCTGTCGACTGTCTGCAGGGTCTGCCTGGGCAGGGGAGACTGCACTCAGGTGGCAGGGTCCCAGTGCCCATTGCCCATCTGCCACTGTGAGAGGCCCTGCTGGCGCTTGGCCTGGCGGTGAGCCAGTTCCTCCCAAGGCCAAATTCTGACTCCTCTTTCAGGAGGCCTGGACAGCATGGACAAGGGCCATGTGAAATAAGACTTCCCTGACCCAGCCCTCCTAACCTCAAGTGGGCCAGATGACCCTCCTCTAGTCTGAAAGCTCTGTGGCTCAGGGCTCTCGGAATCCTTGTCTTTCCTAAGGCTTGTTTCTCCTGGGCCTTGACGTTTCTGAAACATGATGGTGTGGTGGGTAGAAATATGCCCCTGTCCTTTCCTTTTGCCGGACATTACTGTCTACATCTAGAAGGATTCACCTGACTCCTCCTCCCAGGAAGAGAAGAGTTTCACTCAGGATGGGATACGTTCTACTTCTGTGCTGTGTGTATTCAGTTGCTTCAGGCGTGTCTGACTCTTTGTGACCCCGTGGACTGTAGCCTGCCAGGCTCCTCTGTCCATGGGGATTCTCCAGGCAAGAATACTGGAATGGGTTGCTGGGCCCTCCTCCAGGGGATCTCCCTGACCCAGGGATCGAACCTGGGTCAAGACGTCAAACCTTCTACCTTCATGTCTATATGTAGGGAGAACAGATATGTTTGTAAATTTAGAATATATGTGTATGTTAAAAAGAATATAAAAAGGAAAATCTTCACAGGCAAATGATGGAGAAGGACAAAGTGGTGAACAGGAGCTGAAGTGCAGCTGAAAACTAGGTACAAAGACCAGTCACTGGGGATTGGGCTGCTATGCCAGGACTGGGCTCCTCTGTGAAGCCCATGGAGGGAGCTGTGAACATACAGCCCACCCACTGGGGAGGCAGACTGACTCTGCTCAGCCTTGGGCAGGGGTCTGGAAACATGCTGTCTATTCAAGGCCCGAAATAGAGATGCAGCCTAGTAACAAAACCGAGCTCTTCCATGCTCCCTTTGTAGATAGGAAGTTCAGAACTACTCCATCCACATGGAGAAGACTCCTAGACAAAGTTGTTCACATAATCTCTTATTCACAACTCTGAATCCCATGGGTCAGAGTTAGGGATAAGGTAACCACAGAGTTGCCCTATAGTGAAGGGCATTTGGGAGAACACCCCCATGAAATAGCAACTCTTAAAAAGATTATTCACCCAAAGAATAGAACTTGAGACTGTAATTTTCAAACATGAAGAGAAAGAAATGAACAAAAATTGAACCTCATGAACTTTATAAAAGAAGAAAAAGATATGATACCAAAACATGAGTCCCCCAGGTCTGAGGGTGTCCAATATGCTACTGGGGAAGAGTGGAGGAGAACTACTAATAGCCCCAGAAAGAATGAAGCAGCTGGGCCAAAGCGGAAATGACACTCAGCTGTGGATGTGTCTGGTGATGAAAGTAAAATCTGATACTGCAGAGAACAGTATTGTACAGGAACACGGAAAGTTAGGTCCATCAGTCAAGATAAATTGCACATGGTCAAGCAGGAGATGGTAAGAATAAGTATCAGCATCTTAGGAATCAGTGAACTGAAACGGACTGGAAGGGGAAAATTTAATTCAGATGACCATTGTATTTACTATTGTGACAAGAATTCCATAGAAGAAATGGAGTAGCCCGTATAATCAACAAACGAGTCTGAAATGCAGTACTTGGGTGCAACCTCAAAAATGACTGAATAATCTTGGTTTGTTTCCAAGGCAAGTCATTCAACATCACAGTAATTCAAGTCTATGTGTTTCCTGAATTGGCAGGCAGGTTCCTTACCACTAATGCCACCTGGGAAGCCCCAAGCCGACCTCCAATCTCAGTTGTTTAAAGACTGCCTGCATTCTTGGTCATTCAGTCACGTCTGACTCTGCAATCCCATGGATTCTATGTCCAGGTTTCTATACGCATGGGATCTCCAGGTAAGAATACTGGAGTGGATAGCCACTCCCTTTCAGGGTATCTTTTCGACTGAGGAATTAAACCCAGGTCTCCTGCATCGTGGGCAGATTCTCTACCATCTGAGCCACCAGGGAAGCCCAGGTTAAAATCAATGAAGTTTTATTTCTCACTCACGCTTCATTGTCCACTGTGGGTTCACAGGAGGCCCATCCACACGGTCCTAATGTAGGATGCAGGCTGATGAAGCAGCCTCTTTGGAACAGTGCTGGTTGCTGTGACAGAGTGCCAGGGCTCTGAAGGCCTTTGTGCTGACAATGAAATGCTCCAGCCTGGAAGTGACACATAGTCTACCAACCACAAGGAGACTGGGAAGTGTGTTCAGAAAGCAGAGGGGTGGCAATACAAACCACAGGACTTGCAGTGTGGCAAAACAAGGACATATTTCTGGAAGAGTGAGGGCTGGTGTTTCACAAATCAGTAGGCATCTGGGGAGACTGATTTCCCCAAGTGCTTCTTTATTCAACACTCTTGGCTTTGGAGCTAGACCATCCTGTGAAGTTTGGATACTGCCATGAGCTAGATGAATGACTTTGGGCAAATTGCTTAGTCAGTCTAAGCGTCAGTTTCCTCATCTATAAAATTGTGCAATACCACCCAAGATGCCACAGCCAGTAAATGACTATTCCGAACTACCTGGGTCTGGGTCCACAGCAAATTCTTTCAAAATCCAGTGTCTTCACTGTTTAAAAAATGACAACAACAACAAAAACAAAGTCCAGGTGGCTTAATAATACTCAAGTGGCACAAGATGGGAGTGTAACCTCTTCTTTGTTCTACTCGCCCATTCTTCTCCCCCTTGTCCTTCTTGCCCCAGTTTTCTCCCCAGTAATCGTGGGTGCTCCTGAGCCTCCCTCCAGCCCTGGTTCCAGTCTGCCTGAGGGTAGAGTTTGTTCCTGGCTACTCTAGAGTTGTTTGCTAGGGACTGTTCATGGATCTGCTTCAGACTCACAAAGCATAGATTCTCACCTGGCCCTGCCTCTCATTGCACACGGAGTGACCCCCACCTAGCCAGAGGCACTGACCTCAGCCTTCTTTAGCCCTGGGTGCACTTGGGAGGGATGTGAGGGATCCCCTTTGTAGAAAGGAAGGAAAGGTTACAGAATCACTCTAAACAAGGCAAAACAAAGCCATTTATCTTGGGACATTAGTCACTGAACTGCTGACTCAGGAAAACATGCTGTACTCTTGGCAATTGCCATTTACATTAGAACTGGATGATTTGTGGACTTGGAGGTCTGAGACCCTTCCACATTCCCCCACCCACTTCTGTCTGTCCCTGCAAGTGCCATTAGCTTCTCCTTGGGGAAGAGGGGCTGGCCTGGGCCTTGGCCTAACAGGTGCCAAAGTCCCAGCCCCATTCTCTTCCATGTAGACACGGGTCTCAGGGTTGTAGGAGGTGCCCCAGGCTCCCAGAGCTGTACTCGCTGGCTTCAGTGTCAGCATCACATTGTATGTGTGGTCTTTTTTTTTTTTTTTTGTCTTTCAATATTTTTTTTCCTTTTTTTTTTTTGTATACCCATGGTGGATTCATGTCAATGTATGGCAAAATCCACACAATAATGTAAAGAAAATACGTGTAGTCTTTCTTTCTTTTTAAACTGTTTAGTGTTTGGGAGGAAGGGTTTTCAATCCCGGCATTTGCCTATATTCTAAAAGATGACATCAACACACACACACACACACACACACACACACAGATTGTCCCAAAGAGGAATGGAAGTTGCCCTGCTCAGAGATAATGCTCTCTCGTACCAGCTTAGGTGATGAAAGTGTTAGTGATGAGAGTGTTAGTCACTCAGTTGTGTCTGACTCTTTGTGAGTCCATGGATTGCAGCCCACCAGGCTGCTCTGTCCATGGAATTCTCAGGCAAGAATACTGGAGTGGGTTGCCATTTCCTTTTCCAGGAGCTTAGGTGATATGAAAAAAGTAAATCAGGGGAAAGGAACTTGAGGGAAATTGGGGCCCGACTACTTCATCCAGAGTCTTCCTTTTCAAGGTAACCTGATATTTAGTTTGAAGTAAATCCCAGGTGACCCTGTTGCCCACTTTCATGTACAGGGCAGGTACCTTCTCCAGCCTTAGGTCCATCCTCTGTGCTCCTGGTCATGGAATCTTTCATGTCCACTCTCTACCTATATGCTCTAGAGTGGAGCATAGGACCTGGCCTAAGCCAATAGGATGATCATATTCTCCCAGTCTCAGCGATTGGCTCACAGATGGATATTTAACCCAGTAAGAGTCAATGAGTTTCAAGGAAACATTCATTGTATTTCTGAGAGAGTGAAGCTCTAGCAAGGAAGGAAGGGGGAGTGAAAGCGAGTGTGCCATTGGCACAAGATTTCTTCTCCTGCACAAGGTGATGTGTGGGGGTCTGGCACTGCTCTCTGGAATGGGGAGATGCCAGGTGCTGGAGGGCCACCTTATAGAGCCGAGGATGAAGTAAAGACACAGAGAGAAACTGAGTCTCTGGTGATGTCCTTTAAGCAACTGGGTTGAACTTCTCTGGCTCAATCTGTTGAGTTTGGGTTGAAAATCAACACCACCTTTTTGTTGTTGAGGTCAGTCTGAGGTGTCCTTTGGGACATGTGTGGTCCTAAGAGCCCTTGACCTGTGTAATAAGTAATTGTGATCAGGACACAGAAGACTGTGAAATCCAGCCTCACATCCTTTGCCGAGGCTATCCCATCACTGAGAACACCATTGTTGCCTAGAGGGGCTCTCACCCTCCTTCGAAGCACTCCATGACCCTGGACCCAGCCCGCACCTGAGCCAACTCTGCTGCAGCAGGACTCTGCCACACTGACTAGGTCTTGTCCATCTTCTCCACCAGAGGACAAGCCTGTCCTTGCCTCCAGTTCCTGTGGCCCCGGCACATAGCAGGTGGGCATTCAGTAAGTGACTGCTCTCTTCAGCATCTATGCTGGTGGGAAGGCAGGATTAGGGCAGACCTCAGGAGTAGGACTGCAGGAGTCCAGATCAGAAGCTGGGATGACCTCAACTTGGCAGTGGAAGTGAGGAGATCTGGGACAAGGAGAGAAGATGTTTCTAAAACATGGAGGTGGGGTGGGGAATCCTTGCAAGCTGGAGCCAAGAATAGTCCGTGTTTGACACGGGAGGTGTGGTGAGTGTTATGGAAGTCCTAGGACAGAATCACAGAGAATAGCTTCAGAATGGAGCGTGGTCGGGATAGGGGGCCATCTCTTGGTCTGGGTAGGGAGACACGCTCCTCTGTGCTCTCTTAGCAGGACAGACAAATTAGCAGGTGACCCCTATCCCTGCCTACACCCTGTGCTGACCTAAGTCATCGGAATGAGGGGCGGTAGAAAGTAAACATTCCTGACTAACTTTGGAACACATTTTATACTTCAAATGACAAAGAAGTTCCTGAAGTCCAGGCTATAACTTCGAACTGATAATGAACTTTGGGCTGGGAGTGGGGAATCAGTGTGTCTCCCCAATTTAGGTGTCCTTCCACTCCCGAGCTCTTCTTTGGGGCTAATATCATTTTGAGGATGCATGGAACTAGCTCAAATGGCATTGTCTTTTCTCTCTGAGCTATGGATGTCCTGGCCTTCCATCCTGGCTGCTGCCCAGCAGGGATAAAAAGCAGCCAGGTGGAGTCCTAGGGGTGAGGGCAGGGGCTGGGGTAATAACCTGGAGCAGAAAGTTTGAGGCTCTAGTCCCAGCAGGGAGCAGAAATGAAAGTAGGGAACCAAAGGCACAGGCAGAAGATGGCAGGGTGAGGAGGGAACTGCCTCCAGATGTCCTTGAGGGTACTTTGACTCTGCCCACCTGAGGCTGCCAGGCCAGGCTGTGCAGATTCTGGTTGCCAGAAGAGGAAGGGGTTACCAGTGTCTCCCTGGGCCAGTCTTCTGATTCAGAGCCTGGCATGGATAAAGCTGAGGCTCACAGGCTAGTACTATCTGTGACCAGTGTGGGCACAGAAGTCAGAGTGGCGGAGTGCGGCCTATCCAGGCAGGGAGTCGATCCTAGCCTGGCCTCACCCAGCAGCAGCTTGCTGAAACTTTCGGCCTATAAGCTTGATACCACCATCCCCAGGGAAAATCCAGCCAGACTGGGTCATTTACCCAGTCTGGAGCCCTTCAGAAGCATCTTAAGTGCAAATGCTGAAGCTTTGAGCACTCACAGAGCTGCTGTGCTGCAGGCCTCTGGCTAATACCTGCTTCGTGGGCTCCTAACCTCTGTGCTCAGCTGGCCTTAGTTCTACTGTCTGCCCAGTGCTTGGCCGTACTGCTCTTCATTTGGGCCAGGGCCACTCCTCCCTCTCCCAGTCCTTGCCTCCCAGCCCGGCCCAGCCCAGCCCTTCCCACCAGTGGGGGCCCTGCTTCACACCCATGGAAAGGTCAGAGTTGGGACTCAGTCACTAGCAGGCCCTCTGAGCACTGTCCAGAGTCCCGTGGCCTCCCCCTCCTGCCAGTTTCTCCCCACAAGGATGGCATGGAGCTCCTGAGAGCTTTTGACCTGAATGAAGGAGGAAGGGAGCACAGAGAGGCAGCCCAGGGGTGGCCAAGCTCTCAAGCCCATCCTGACTCTGCTTTCTTTTCCCTTATTCTCTGCCCAGCCCCATTCATGCAAGAGTCTTTATATAGACACATTATTTCATTTCTCTTGGGTATATGTCTAGGAGTGGAATGGCTGAGTCATATAGTAGGTATATATTGAACTTTGGAATAAATTCTGTGAGTTTCAATGTGACAATTATTCAAAGCAATTGTCCCACTCCATGTTCCCTCCAGCAATGTGGCAAGTGCTGGATGTTCCGCCTGTTTGCCAACGCTTGGTATGTTAGTCATCTTAGATGAGGGCTGAGGTTATGTGGGTTATTACAGCACAAAGAAAGGGACAGAGTACAGGTGGAGAGAAATTGGATTTGAGGATGCTGTTTGCATCTTGCCTTCATTGGTTATATACCCTGGGACCTTGGGCAAGTACTTGAACTTGGCTATGCTTCCATTTTCTCCCCTGGAAAACAAGAGCATCACACCTACCTATGTTGAGATTAAAGGAGGTAATGGATGTAAATGTATTTTCACAGTACTTGGCATCAGGGTTCCTGTTAGTCTACAGGGTCTTTGGATAAAGCTGTTCCCTTTCCAGGTTGATATAGTCCAGGGCCATGATGCAGGAGCCATAAGTGGATGCTATTGTTCCCTAGACAAGAAGCCTTGGGCAGCGCACCAACTGCACACTTATTTGCAGTGATTCTATTTGACCCACACATTTGCAACAAAAGTACGATGAACAAATGAAGTTGAAAGGAGGAGGGCGGTCCTGTGTGTGTTGACCTCTCCCTGGCAGCCCTCTCACTTGCTTTGGTGGCTTCCCCTACTCTCTGCTACCTGCTTCTTTGAGCCTCTGAGACCTTGGACACCATCTCCAAGTTGAGTCTCCCCATGGGGAATGTCTATGGAGTTTGGTATTTGTGTTGAGTCATACAAAGTGTGTTGTGTGTTAGCCGCTCAGTCGTGTCCAACTCTGCGACCCCATGAACCGTAGCCTGCCAGGCTTCCCTGTCCATGGAATTCTCCAGGCAAGAATACTGGAGTGGATTGCCATTCCCTTCTCCAGAGGAACTTCCCGACCCAGGGATCGAACCTGGTCTCCTGCATCACAGACGATTCTTTACTGTTTGAGCTATAGGGAAGTCCTGTCATACAGAACCTTGCTTCATTTCATAGTTTGGTTCTCAGAAGAAATCCAGCATCACAGAGATGTTCTTGAGACAACAGCACTTGTGGTAACTGGACTTGGTCTTTGGAGGGGAACAGAAGCACAGAATAGTTGGGATTCCCAGGAAACACGGCCAGAGTTGACTGTTTGCAGCAGAGAGGTGCTGAGGAGGAGAGACAAAGTTGTAGGATCTCAGCCTTACTTGGAAGGTTTCTGGGTTTCTGAGGTGAAGCATTGGTCAGGAAAGAACCCCCTCAGAAAGCAGGCATTCCTGCTGCTCTCTCTGGCCCAAACACACAGAAGCCCGGGACGTATTTGCCTAACATGAACTCAAGGGAGGCAGGCTCCACTTAGAACACAGAGCTCAGGAGATGAACAACGCAACTGAAGTAGGCTTTTTGCTTTATGTGCTTCTATCCTCGAAAGGGGCCCTTCTTTACCTGAGGAACTTTGGGCTGGCTTCCTTTAATTATGAGAACCGGACAGGGCAAACTCTCTTTACGCAGAGGCTGTGGTGGAAGGGGAGGCAGAGGCCCTCAGAGCCGGGGGCTGGGCGGTCCTGATGAGCACCCCATGGAGAGTTTTGCCTCTGAGGCTTCTCTGTCCTCCAGCCTCACCCCAGCACACAGTAGGAGTTCCATGAGTCATTTCTGAGACACTCTGATGAGATCCTGGAAAGGCAGTGTCATCACACTGTAATTTACCAGTGACAAGGGATTTCACGGGGGTGCAGAGTAGGCGGGGCCTGCAGTTTCCCACCCCTACCCCAGGGTGTCCACCTGCTTGCTGGCCAGGAGGAGGCTGGAAGGGAGAGGACAAAGCAAGCACCTTCCAGCCAGGTGAAGAGGAGATGACTTTATGGTCTCCCCCAATAGATCACACTGTGATCTTCTTTCCCTTTCCAGCATAAGCGTGAGGTTAGACTTCAGGCCAGCTTTGATGAGGGAAGGAAATGCTATGGAACCCAATTTCCTCCTTTTCTTGGGCAGAACATTTCCAAGCTTAGAAGAGTTGGCCAGACACAGGTAGGACCCCAGGGAAGAAGGTGACAGTTGGGGTTAGGTGGATCGGGTGAAGGGAGTCAAGTTTAGCGTGAAAAGGCCACCTAGAAGAGACCACGTAGGAAGGCCCGGGCAGGGGTCGGGCTGGTAACGCCCCCTCCGACCTCCCCTCTTCTATACATCGTGGATGGACACCAGGCTGCTCTGCGCCATACTGCAGCTTCTGAAGGTGAAAGTCACCTTCCGTCATTCTCCTCACTGCCTGCCGCTGGGCTGGGGAAGCAGGGGACATAAATCCTTCCTCGTCCCTGTCCCGTGGCGCTTGCCTGCGTGGCCGCGGGGAGGAGACTCTTGCGGCTGTAAATCAGCGTCCCCTCCGCGCGCCTCCTGCCCTTCATCACAGTGCTTTACGGTGCTGACACTCGCTAGGATTTAGTGCACCAGCCCGCATGAGGCTGCCTCATTGAAATGCCCCCTCTACCTTCCCACCTCCTCCCTCAGAACGGAGGCCGCCCATAAATCCTAGAGATGGCTATTTGCATATCTATCTGCATACATTTGCCCCTCAAATTGCCTGCATCAGATCTCACAGCATCACTGGAGGAGCCAGAGAATTTCTGTTGTCCCAACTCTTGTAGGGGAAGGGGGAAACTGAGGCTGGGGAGGGATGGGGCCCTGTGAGGCAGGGACGGAGTCGGGGTTCGGTGCAGAAGGGATTTAGCAGAGGCTTTTGTTGTTGCTCAGTTGCTCAGTCATGTCTAACTCTTTGCGACCCCATGGACTACAGCATGCCCGGCTTCCCTGTCCTTCACCATCTCCTGGAGCTTGCTCAAACTCATGTCCATTGAGTTGATGATGCCTTCCAAACATCTCGTCCTCTGTGGTCCCCTTCTCCCCCTGCCTTCAATCTTTCCCAGAATCAAAGGCTGGGGACATATAAACCAGGGCCCCCTCTGGCTCCTTCTGCCTCAAACTGGGCTCAGCCAAGACCAGGCCCAAGTCTGGACATGAGTAATCTGTTGGGAAGGGTGAGGGCTTGGTGCCGCCGGATTCTCTTATCTGCATGAGCCCCTGGGCTCCTTTGCCTGGGCCTCTTCAAGAGTAGGTGAGCCCTGAGCCCTCCCTCAAGCTCCTTTCTGCTCAGGAAGGCTCAGAACTTGCTGAGCTCTTAGGGAGAGGAAGGGCCGTGGCAGGGTCGGCCCGCCTTTCTTCTCTTGATCCCAGGCCCCATTCAGTCTTCCAAGTAGAAGCCCCACAGGTGGGGCCCAGCACCCCCAGCTGGGCCCAGGGCTGGCTGGGGACCAAGTCAGGGAGGTTTCCTCTGGTGGCACATGTCTGCCCCCTCCCCTGTCCCTGCTCCTCTGTTGCTCACCCCTGTGGTGTGTGCTTCATGTGTTTCTGATCGACTCAAAAAATGCCTTCTCATCAGAGGCCTGTATTGCAACAGTCTGAAGAAGCACAGGCTTTGGGGTAAACCTGCTGCTCTTTTTGAGACCAGAGGCCTGACAGGACTGATGTGGGCTCTTCCTTGACCTAGGCTGGAGGGCTCCCTCCCTCCCTCCCTCCCCCAGGATGGCACCCAGGGGGGCAGCTGTCCTGGGCCCTGGATGTGGTGCCCTTCACTCAGAGTCTCCTTTCACTGCCCCAGCTCCCCCTGCACCCCACCTGCCCTGTCCTACCACCTGGAGGCTGGTGAACAAACCCCAGGACGGGACAGAGGTATAGGTGGGAGACCTGCAGGGCTGGGCCCAGCCACCCTTGTCTCTGTGTAGATCCTCCCTGGATCTCTCCAGGGCTCTGTGCTGGGAGCCCAGATGAGGCCAGGGTGGGGCTGTCTGTCCACATCACTCCAGCTCAAGGAGGGGATAAGTGAGCACTGGAGCCAGGATGCTCAGAGTGGGGAGAGGCAGGAAGGGGATGTTCCTGAGCGTGGGTACCACCTGGCTTCCCTGAGAAATAACCCCAGGAGAAGCATGGGAGCCCATCCCCAGCAGCCCTGGCTGTGTGCTGGGGGAGGGGTGGACCCTGATCTCCCCTCCTTTCTGTTCTCCTTCTGCCCAGCCCCTGCCTTTCCTCTCCACAGAAGTCTTGGGTTGTTGCATTTTCTCTTCTCTGTTGAACGTCCAACAGCCTCCCCTGGTTAGAGGAGAGTCAGGTCCTTCCCTCCAACCCCTGTCTTCAGGGCAGACTGGCCCAGGTGAGGTGGGCAGAGTGTCGGGATGCTGAGACCCTGGACAAGGAGGAGGGTGATAAAGATGAGCCCAAACCCCCTGTCTCTGTGGCGCTTTAATAAAAAGAAATAAGGAGATAAACACAGAATAATAGTAAAGAATGGACTATGGCCTCCTATTGGGTTCAGGATAGTGGGGAGCACAGAGTCGGGGGATGGCTTGGAAGATCTCCCCAGAGCCACCCTAGCTAACATTTGCTGGGATTCTTAGAAAGCACTGCACAGACTTTGTGGCGGCATGGCAGCAGAAGGGCCCCCCATCTGGAAGCCTTTAAAGTCTCCCTCCCCCTCTTCTCCAAATAGCTTGTTCCCAGAAAACAGGAGGAGAAGTTACCCAACAACAAGCTGGGGCTTCCTGTACGGCTGGCGGCCCCCTCCTTGCCTCTGTTGTAGCACACCAGGCCCTCACCCGCCCCCCAGGCTCTGCTCAGTGGGGCCCCTGCCTGTCACACATCATGGAGTTGGTTCCTGTCACCTCCTTGACGACCTGGGTGCACAGCTCACTTCCCCCAGGAAGCCCTCCGGAACCACCGCCTGGCATTCTGATAACTGCTCCAACTCCCCTGTGAACACACATACCCAGCCTTTGTGTATGCCCTTGTTCTGATTCAGGCCTGCCAGCCTGTTTGCTGTGCTGTCTCTTTTCATCTCGTCTGGGCTGGAAGCGTATTTAGGGCTTGGTGAGCCCTCCCTTTTTATTTTACATAATGGAAAATTGAGGCCCAGAGAGGCCAGATGACTCGTCCCAATGCAAACAGAGCCAGATATAGACCTCAGCTCTCTTTCTCCCAGTCTGAGGGTCCATTGCCTGCCCAACATGTTCATGCTTGTCTCCTCAGGATGACAGCATGGCCCCAAAGAGAGCCCAGAAGTTCTGACTTGATGTGCGGCTGGGCACAGCCGAGGTGTAGAAACTGCCAGAAGCTGAGGGGCAGAGACCTCGGAGAGGTGGCAGGACTCGCCAGTGACTGGGGAGGTGTGGTCTTCAGAAGAAAGAGTTGTGGCCCACTGATGCGGACCCATGCCCAGAGGGCCTGGCAGCCTGGCCTGCATGCTGGCTGGCCGATCCAGCTCCTGACCTGCTCACTTGGCATTTGAGGGAATCACCTTGAAATGAAAAATCTCCAACCAAAAGAGGTTTTTAATTTTTAGATAAGCAGAGGGTTCAGTTTTAGATGAGACTCTGGTCCTTGTAAAATCTTTCCAGAAACACAGTGACTGCTGGGTCTCAGTTTCCTAATTTTTAAAATGGGGATGAAAGCACCGAGACGTCAGCAGGAAGGTGGAAATGGGCTTTGAAGGATGGGAATAGGCAGAAGAGCCTTCTAGAGCAGAGCGTGAGCACAGACTCAGAAGGTGAGTGAGCACCCACTGACCTCAGTCTCTCTGATCAGGTGTGCGGCCTGGGATAAGCTCCTTAATCAGTCTCTGCCCGGTTCCTCACCTGGATCAAGCGGATTACAGTAGCACCTCCCTGAGGTGGCTGAGGCCATATTTGTAAACATGGGGTAATATTTGTAAAATTCTTCACATAGTGAGCGCCCTCTGAGAGGCTCATTTATTTACTCATTTACTTAACAACATCGCTTTCCTTGTACTATCCATTTTAATTCCTGTAAGCAACACAAGATGGTATTGACTGGAGCTTGTGACTCATGGATACTGGGCCTGGGGCCTTTCAGGGAGAGAGATCCTGGGACTTACACACTCTAGCCTCCTCATACAAGATGTTGTCCACTTCTGGGCCACTCTCTCTCAGGACGCACCAACCTGAAACCCCACAAGCCGTGACTGTGGGGGCAGCCTGGGTAGAGGCGAGAGGGTGTGGGGAGGGGGCATGTGTGACTGTGGATTACAGTTCCAAGTGAGAAATAAGCAGGAGCAGATGGAGCGCAGAGCACAAAGTTCCTGTTCTCATGCAAATGTCTGGGACAATAAAAGTCAGGGAGGTGGCCATTGTGGGGGGTGGGGAGGAGATGGAGGGAAGCATAGAGACAGAGTAGGGGGTGCAGAAGGAAGATGCCATTCCGGCAGAATTAGCTCTAATTCAGAGTTGCCGTTGAATTGACTGGGGATGGGGGTGGCCTTTCCAGTCAGCTGCCCAGGGCCCTTGGCCAGCCTACTAGGGCCCAGGCCTGCCCTGGGAGAGTGGGGAGTGGTCTGGGCCTGTGCCTGCTGGGGACAGTGCTCTTCAGAGCTGATTGCATTTCCTGGCCTTTGATGCCCAAGATCAAAGCAGTGCCAAGCCCTCCCGGCCTCCCAGCTCCTGGCAGCTCCTCCCTGCCCTTGGGGTCCAGGCTGTGTGGTCGACATAGTGGCTGGAGGGGGCATGCCAGCCTGGCATTAGTGGCAAGCCCCCAGTGACTTAGAGTGACGGACATGTGAGCTCTTTCCCACTCTGGGGTTGCCAGGAGCTCCAGCTGTGGGTGCAGCCCACATCCACTCTCTGTGCTTGTCACGGTGGCTCTGTGTCCTCAGACACCCAGGGGCTGGACATGCAGGTCAACAAAAGCCAGGCCATGGGGGTTGGGTTTGGGGCTGAGGTCCACGTGGCCAGAATCAACCACAAGAGTCAAGACCGGAAACCAAGATTGGAAACCACAGCCTATGGAGATGGCACAAGGTCTGTTTTGCTGTAGCAAGAAAGGATTGTACTATTGCTCACACATACTGACCTTTCACCAGATCCTGGCTGGGAGAGGCTTGGTGCTGGTTTAGAGGAGGACCCCTACACAGACCTTCCTTCCTCTGATGGATCCTCTAGCCTCCTACTGACCATTCGGGCTCCATCCTGGAGGATCTTCCACTCTCTTGTTTCTACCTGACTTGAGCACCCCATGGGCATCTGGCCCCAGGGGCATTGGCTGCTGGGATCCTACCCTGAATGTCCAGGGATGCACTGTAGGTTTATAAGGTTCCCACACCCCACTGGGAAGCTCTCCTGGGCCTTTTTGCCTGTAGTGCCCTTGGGAGGGCTTCAAGTTCAAGTAGCTGCTCAGAGCAAACCACTTCTTGCCTGACTCCTTCCATCCAGGTGTCAGTCTTAGTTTCCCTTTGGCAGAAGTATGCAAGGCATGCTAGGCAGAGGATGGGTGGAGAGTAGAAGGTGGTCCGTGTGGAAGCTCTGGAAGGAAGCTTCCCCACCTGGTTACAAACCTGCAGGTCCTAGGGGAGGGGTCCTTGGCCAGAATGATGGTGGGACTCTGGGAGTCTGCGTGCCTGCAGTTGGGCCCTGGCTCTCTATGGTGCCCACCCATGTGGAGAGGATTAGGGCCTGGAAAGACATGTTTTCCTGCTTCTCTTCTTGGAAGGAGGATCAAGGGGACCTGGTGACAGCCCAGAGATTCTGGGCATGTGGACAGGCCCGCTTTCATTCCTGTCCGTCTCCCAGGCAGCCTGAGAGATGTACACCATCTGCTGGCAGCCCCGAGCCTCGAGCCCCCAGCCAGCCTAGAGAAGAAGCAGCAGGCAGATCTGTATTTCCATTCCCAGCGCCCCATCCCCCACCCCACCCCACGGAGAGGGAGCATTGGTCTGGGGCCTGATGGAAATAAGACAGCAGGTATTATGCACAATGATTATTGGGCTCAGGGGACCTGAACAAAGTTGGTCAGGAGTTGCAAAGATGTAGGGACCCCTACCACCCCGACTTCCCTCTGCTCATTAGATCCAGGAGACAAAACTGCTTCAGGAGAAGGAATTACAGGACCCTGGAGGGTGGGCCTGGGGTTGGGGCTGGGACTGAGGGTGACTGTGGCATCCTATGCTTGTCTGGGTTTGTATGTGGCGAGTGGCAAAGCAATTCTTATAACCAGACTCATGCACTCACATGTACATACACTCATACTTCTATGAAGACAGAATCCAGCATTGCAGTGCTTGGATTTGGTGAGTGAGTGAGTGAAGGTCTCTCAGTCATGTCGGACTCTTTGAGACCCCAAGGACGATGCATTTGGTAGGTACGCAATAAATATTTGATGAATGGATGGTTAAATTAGAGAATGAATGGTCCCCAAAATTCTAGCCCACTGGGCTTCTCTTCCTCTACTCAAAGCCTCAGTTTTTGAGGCTTTTTCATTCTTGATTCCCGGCTGGTGACTCGGTTATCTGGAGTGGTCACTTTTCACTGGCTGTTTATTCTCTATTTCTTAGCGTAAGAATTAAACTGTGGCTTTCTGGGATAGGAGCTTGGATCTCACCCCTGCAAAATTTCGTTACACTGGGTTTGGTCTTCATCAGTCCCTGTTACTGATTTCTTGGGGAATCTGTAGGGTTCGGAGTTGGGCTCCGAGACGGCAATTGCCATTCAAATCTGAGCTGTGCCCCTGGAGCGTGGTTTAGGTGACCAGAAAAGGTCTGGGACTCAGGGGCCAGTCAGAATTAAGACTGGAACAGGAATTTCTAACCTGGGATTATGTGTGGAGCCAGGTGCCCCACCCCTCACCCCCCAAGCTCTCATTGCCACGTGTGATGTGTGTGAATGTGCTCAAGAGTACATTCTAGAATGAAATTAAAGATATTTAACTTTGTCCCCCACAGGGATGGAGCAGGCAGAATGGACACCAAACAGAAATAGCTGCAAGTCAGCCCGGTAACCATCCGTTTGCCTCTCCTCTCCCCTCCCAGTCTCTCCCTTCCCTGCCCCTCTCCTCCTCTCCTCTTCCCTCCCCTTGACTCTCTCTCCTTTCTTCTCCTCCATTGCTACCACAGATTGGGTGGTACTTCTGTGTTCTGTGTTGAAATGGCTCTCCTAGAGCCACGCCTGTCATTAAGGGACTAGAAGCTTCCATGCTGGCCCTGGTCCCGACCTCATGGGATGACTGTGTCTCCTCCTCTCCTCTGAGACCTAAGCACAGGTGGACATGGCAGGATTGCTCACGTGGGGGTGGAGGGGATGGAGACCTCGGTCACTGGTTCAACTTGGCTTTTGTGTATGACTCCGTAGGAACCCTCTTTGGAAGTGACTCAGTGTGACTGAAGCTACTCTGCCACACACCCACCAGGACTCTGAAGGGTCCCTCTTCCCAAGCTGCGAGCCCCCGGGTCGCTGAGCAGCAGGGAGCAGGGAAGGGGTGGGACCTGCCCCGGGCAGGCTGGCACCTCATCTGAGCCCCTCTGTGCTCCCTGTGTGTCTGGACGTGTACACACGTGTGTGCACTCGAGTCAGCCTGTGTGGGCCCGCGTGTGCCTGTGCACACATGCCCAGAGTGAGCATGAGCACAGTGTGCTGTGTGTGCACGTGTGCACGGTACACGCACGCACGTGGATCTGTGTGGGAATGACGTGCCAGTGTGTGCACGCTCATGAACGGAAGACTTGGCTGGGAAACCCGAGTCTCCCCGTCCCAGGCCTCAACCTCTGCTCCCTTGGGCCCTGGTGAAGGAGAACATAGAGTCCCCAAACCCCGCGATCTGGGACGGTGGCTTCTGTAGGATCCCACCCCCTCCCTCTCTCTTGACACAAATAGCTTGTGGAACAAAGGGAGCTGGGGATTTGGATTATTTATACAGTCAACATTAAGCAACTTGTGGTCTATTTAAATTCTTCTTTATTAGGCCGGGAAATTCCATGGCAAACACTCCGGCAGTAAGGAAACCTCCAACAAGGCAGCTCCCAGCTCCACATTGCCGTTTGCTTCCTCATCATCTTTCCTGCTCCCGACCTCTGACCCCTGCTTCTTCCATCCAGGCTCCCCAAGACCATGCCCAACCCTGTCTTCCCCACCTACACGCCCTCTGGATTCTCCCTCTGTCCTTCAACCTCCATCTCTCAAACCTCCTCCCCAGACCCCCACCCAACACCTACCCGTGCTTTCTGTGACTTGGGAGGGTCTGCCAGACACCACGCCTTACACTTCAGAGACAGCTCTGCAGGAGCAGCGTGGGGCCACAGGGAAGGGAAGTCAGGCTTGGGAGAAGGTGGGAGGGGCAGCTTGTGGGCCTGTGCTCACCATGAGTGTGCTCCAGAGGCTCAGGAGACCTCTGCTCCCAGAGGTGCCTCTAGTAGACAACTTAGGCAGCAAAAGAAGGGGTCTTACCAGCAGGACGAGCCACCAGCCTCTCCCGACCCTTGGCTGCTGGGGTTGTACACGGGGCCGAGCAGGGTCTGGGGCTGAGGAGGGGCTGAGGGTGGCGCAGCTCAGAGACTGCAAGATCCCTGCAGAGGGGACAGCCTCTGGGCTGAGGGTCCACAGGGCAGGCCTCTTCTCCCAACAGGGAGCCCTCCCTCTTCTGTCCCTAGGCGGTGACCCTGAGGGCTCACTCTGAGGCAGACATTGCTGAGGGCAGAAGGACAGCTTGGGAAATGGGAGGGAAATGGCGAGGAGAACCAGAGGAGCATCCTGGGGTCTGGAGGATCTACCGTTTCTGGGCAGGTGTGGGCATCCCTCTCCTAGCCCTCAGCTCCCAGGGGCCCTCCTGTCTCTGCTGTTATCTTGAGTAAAAGCTCCTCTCTCCCTGTTTCTCTCTCCAGCTAGACTGTGAGGCCCTGAGGACAGACAATGCAGACATTCACCTTGTAGCCAGGGCCTGGCATGCAGGTAATAGCAAGTGCTTCATCGATGTTCCTTGAACTCAAAGAAATGGCACTTTGAGGGGTTGTGGCCCAGCCCAGTCCTCCAACGTTCTCCCCTAACATAACCTCGGCCCAGAATCCTGTCCCGTTTCTGCCTTTCCCAGGGGACAGGGCCTTGCCCAGATGGAGAGGAGCACAGTGAGTGCTCAAGGCTCATTCTGAACCTGTCCTGATGGCAGGCTGTGCTGGGAGAAGGGGGACAGGCTGTGCCTCCCTGACTTGGGGGGCCATCACCAGGGAAGGAGAGAGGTGGTCTCCATGCGGACTCCATTGTCTGGAGATCTGACAAAGGCTCAGCTATTGTTTGAGCTGATGTTAGGGCTGTGAGTGAGCGATGCATCCCCCCTCCAGGCAGATGGGACAGGGGTGGAGAAGCTGCCCCTTCCAGATTACAGTGTGACAACCTCTGTCTCTAAACGGCAGCAGTGGAGAGGGTGGGGAGACCGACCTAGAGCTTGCTGCCGATTATCACCTCGCTGTCAGCCCTGCCCTCTGGGCCTGTCCCTGCTGCCACCTCTGGGCCCATGTTTCTGATTAGTGGGCCCCAGCTGTGTAGCATTAGTTGCATTTTTCCAGGATGAATCTTGGTTGTGACTTCCTGCCATGGGTCTGAACCAGCTGCCTGCCTTTGCCGCCTGCTTCTCATCCCCGTCCCCTAGGCTGCCCCAAATGCCCTCACTCCCAGGGGGCTCCTCCTCGAGGGGATAGTGAGGCCACCCCTGTCTCAGGGTTTTTTTCTCCTGGGTTGGGGGAGATGTCCCTTTGCCTGCCTGGGGCCGCTCAGCACACAGCTGCTGCTCACAAGCCGAATCCAGGCAGCTTCTTAGATGTGTGGCCTTCAGTGGGTTTCAGAGCCCCAGACCTTCACAGATGGGAAGATGCCACCAGACAAGGGCTGAGCAGGTCAAGACCAGGGAGGTGTTTGTACAGGACTGAGGAAGTTGCTCAGGGAAGTTTCCAAAGGCCAGGAGCATCACCTTCTGGCTTTCTGGGGTCCGTCCTCTGTGTAGTCGTGGTCTTGATGTGGACAAGCCAGTCTCCAACTGAAGCCTTGAGCTGCATTAGCCCTTTTCTCTCTGGATTTGCAGTGTGCTTCCTGTGAGTTACTCAGTGAAGACACCAGCTCAACAGAGCATCTGTCTGAGAGGTAGTGAGTTCCCTGTTCTGTAGGTGTGTAAGTATGAGCTAGAGAATAAAATCTTTTATGTTCATAGTGGCCTTGCGTGTGATCTTCACTGCATCCTTGTAAAGGGGCAAGGCAGGGGCGGGAGTGATCCTTACAATCTTCAGAGAAGGAAACAGGCTGGAAGGAAGGAGTGTGTAAGTGTTGAAGCCTGCATTAGAACCCAGAAGTGAGACTCACCTTAGCTCAGCATAAATTTGATCAATATGCCTCTTCTCTGAGCCCAGCCTGACTCCCAGAGACTACAAGCCCAGAGCCCAGCCTGGGCATTGATGTGTCCCCTTCCATCTCTCCCTGCCTTCCAGTTTCCTGGTGGATACCCTCAAACAGTCTGACAGCCCTGTCCCAGGCATGCCTGCCTGGTTCTGACTGGCCCTCCTTGTCCCAAAAGACTGCCTGCAGCCATAGCCTCTAGTCTCTGCCAGGATCATGACCTGAGTCTAGTCTCTGGAAAGCAAAGCTCTGGAGGATTCTTGAGGCTGTCAGCATCCTGAATAGGAGTTCCATGGAGGGCAGGTGTGCTCCTATGTCCCCAGGACCCAGAGCAGGCCTGACACATGAGATGACTCAGGCTGGACAGTGGGTCCAGCAGGTCTGAGATTTGGAGCCAAGAGTGACCTAGAGAAGTGGCTTCAGCTGGCACTGGGGACTCTGGGGAGTCAGGGAGACCTGATCACTCTGGGAAGGAGGCAGAGGCTGGAGGCAGGAGATGTGAGCTGTCCTTAGTGAGAGGGCTTGTGTTCCCGGAGCATGTGGCTCTTGAAAACGCTGATCAGAGAAGGGCTGAGGGCAGCACTGGGTGCCAGACACTCTGGGTGGGATGATGTTCTCTTGTGGCCTTGGGCAGGGCTGCTGAGAGGGGACCAGATGCTGCTGGGAGCTGGGGGCTGCCAGTGCGCTGCTTCTCTTCTGGACCACTGCAGGGGTGCTGCGGTACAGCCCCGAACCCATTCCAGGAGCCCCAGTCAGCAGCAAGCTCCTGAGAGATGGGCCCATCAGTTCTCTCAAACACCCTTAGAGAGTTTTCTGGACCAGTGTGTTGGGTGGTGTCAGGCAGGGGACAGAGGCTCTGCCCTGGGGAAGCCTCTGTCCCAACCAGGGAGATGCTGCCTCTGCCCTCAGGCTCCTCTTCAGTTTATGATGTGTTGACACATCATAACCCCCAGGTTTCCGTTGCCCTGGAACTAAAGGTTTTATTCCTTCAATTCTTTAGTTATTTTAGGCAAATGTGAGCTGTCTCTCTAATTATTGCAAGGAACTGCCAACAGCTACATTTGGCTAGATTGAGACTATGAATGAAACCCGTGTTTGTCTCTCACGGGCTTGGTTGGGTTTAGGCTTCTCTGTCCCTTGGATGACTGGTGGCAGAGTGCTGTGCGTGCTGATCGGCTCATGGGAACACAGTGTCGGTTTGCCTGGGCCATGCCAACAGGGTCTTGGAGCAGGGTGGACCCGTGTCAAACTTCTTCATGAGAAACAAATTCCCCTGTTGAAAGATGACTCCTTTAGCCTCCATCACATCCCTGCAGAGATAGGGAGTGCGCTCTCTACTAGCTGGTTTTAGGTTCTGTCATTTGCTCTAGGGCTCCAGGCCAGGCAGGGGGTCACTGAAGTTTCTCCTCCAGAAGTAGCTCTTGCGGGGTCCCCCAGAGCCCCCTGGTGGTCACTATGAAGGTGTGCCGCTCTCCCCAGGGGTTCTCTTACAGCCTCAAGTGGACAAAGGGAGCCTCTTCCTTTGGCAAGGGCGCCCTGTGTTGGCCCTGTGACGGCAAAAAGCCCCAAGTTAGAGTTTCCTTGCTGTCGGCCAGGCGTAAGGTCAAGGCCCATCCCCCACTCCATACAGTGACCCTCTTTGGGTACCTCTTCCTGAACATTCTTACCCCACCCAGCCGAGTCCTGGCACACCCAGAACCAGACTGCGTAGTGCTCAGGGTAGACCTGAGCTTTCCTGTGCTGAGAGGCTCCCACCTTCTAAGAGAGGCTCAGCCATCATTACAGGGAAGAAGGGACCATGGACTGGGGAAAGACAGAGCAAAAACAGGAAGAAAGGCAAGGTCATCCTCGCCTGCCATCAGGCCAGGGCCCCTTTCACTGTCTAACTAGATGGCTTAGCCTAGAAGCAAGCCTCTCCTGGGCTGAAGTGTCCTGGCCCTTGTGGGTTCAAAACAGAAGAGGCCTTTATCATACCTAAGAGACCAGGGGAAAAGGTGTAATTCTCCTGATGTCTTGCTTTGGAACATGGCTACCTGCAGCCCCAGTGATGGGGGCTCTGAAGAAGGACCCTCCATCTTCTCCCTCACCAACCACATCACCATGGCCACACCCATCTTTCCAATATAAGCCTTTGAAAGCCACGTCTTGATAGGAAGAGCAGGAGGTGGCTCTTCCATAACAGTAGAGTCTAGGCTGTGATTTTAGACTCATTGGACAGTTGAGGATAATGGAAGGGAAGCAAGGGGCCAGTGGGGCTCTGGTCAGCCCTTTGGCCAATTTCGTTAGACCAGAGTGATCTAGCCCAGCAGCAGGCCTGAGAGCACAGGAGTGGTCTCCAGACGCCCCTCATATCCTATGTTCTGTCCCACCATAGACAACAGGCAGTGTGGGCTTGTCCCATGGTCCTTGCATGGCAAGAGAGCATCACAAAGCACCCTAGCAGGAAGTTGTGGGCCTGTCAGTTACTTTATACAGCCTCCCCTAGCCTGAGCCGAAACCCACGCCTGCAAGTCTTTCCTGCAGCCCTTGGGGTTTCCTCTTCAGCCTTCTGGCAAAAAACCATTCCAACAAAAACCTCCATAGTCCCTCAAGAACTTGCTATAATTTATAGGCATAAGGCAGCCCAAATCCAGGCAGAGAAAAGTAACATTCCTCCCCAAGAAGCAACTCAGCCAGTTGAGAGAGAGAGGGAGGAAGAGGGAGCATGGAGAGAGAGAGAGAGATTTTGCTAAAAGATTAACTCACTTACAAAATAAATTGGTGGAAGACAGAGGAAAGCCGAGAGTGAGCAGATCTCATCCTCACAGCATTTGGTCTAAGGGTGACCAGTGGTCTCCAAGGACAGAGGGTACCTTAAGACAAAAAATGGCTACTAGTTTTTATTTGCCAAATGGTGGGTTTTTTTCCTAGAACAAAAGGACACTTTTCCTCAAAGGTAATCAAGCCGCTTCCTTTAGAGAAACCCAGAAAGATTTGCAACTTTTTAACGAGTTTTTCCAGCATTTACGCCATCACACAATTTAACTTTTACAATAAACTGGGGAGATTTGGTTTTATCATCCCCATTTTATGAATGAAGAAACTAAGGTTCAGGAGGTTATGTGGCTTCTACTCTGATGAGGTAACAGAAGGAGGCAGAAGGCAGAGCTAGGTCTGCAGCCTCCAGAGCCCACATTGGGGGGCGAGGGGTAAGAACAGGGGGATGCCAGAACTTAGAGGACGTCAAGTCAAGAGAAAAGGCCACGTAGGGCTGCACAGGGATGGGAGGGGTTAAGTGCTGTACTGTGGAGGTAGTCTTTTCAACACCACCCCCCTCCCCCTTTTTTCTCTTCCTTTTCCACTGAGTTGACCTTTAAATTATGGCATCAGCTGCTGTGCCAGACAGGCTGCGATTTCCCCTCTCTCCATCTGCCTAGGCTTCCTCCTGGCGCAGTCTCTCCTCTTGCTGTGTTTCCCTCCCTCTTTCCCGCTCAATCCTTCTCTCTCCTCCACCTGCCTGTCCCATTCACAAAATCCCAGGATCACAGGAGTCCCGCTGCAGGTGGGCAAAACCACCCCTCCGACTTCCCACCCCCTGGCCCCGCTCAGGGGTCACCATCAAGAATTTCCCCTCTGTACAGACCTGTTTCCACTGCCCCTGCTCTGGCCCCCAAACCTTCACACCAGCCCCTCCCCACTGTTTCCCCATCCCCAGCTCTTTCTGCTCCCCCATCTGCCCCAGCCTAACCCCTCCAAAAAGCCTCATTGCAGGGATGTACCCTCTGCTTAATGTTCATTTGCATTTGGCCCAAGGCCTGAGCGATATTTTTTACCATGACTGTAGAATATAGCAGACATTAAATCTTATCGGTTTAATTTTCTTCCAGATAATAGTACAGCCTTTGATTTTTTTCCCCCCAAACTATGGAAAAAGTGTCAAAGAGAAGTGGAACATTAATCAAGGGACTTTGATGAAAAGAATGAACGTGTTTTCCTAAGAGCCCAACATGTGGCGCGGCTGCTGGTGGATATTTAAATGACATTTTTCATATGTTGCTGTAAAAAAAAATCTCTTTGAGTCGATTCTGGAAATATATTCCAATTTGCTACAAGGCCAGTGGTTTTAAAATTATTTAGAAATAAAACGTGTTTATGATTTCTGCTCTACTTTGTATATTTGTCTGCTGCAGGCCGCTTTCCTTTGAGGAGGGCCTTTTGCCTGTTTCTCCCAGAAGCTGCCGGCCTCTTAAAGGCAGCAGCATTCAGCTTTGGCCTAGCACGTCTTTCAGTCCCAGAGGCTTAAACTGTGATGGGAGGGATTTAGGTGAGGAAGAAAAAGAAGGTGATGGGGGAATGTCATTATGATTTGAAAGGTCTGGGGAAACTTTTATAAAAGGCATGATTTCTCCCTTAAAAGAGAAAATTATTAACTCATTCAACTCCTAGGTTCCCTTACAACCTGAGCACCTGAGTGAGGGAAAGCCAGAGGCTGGAAAACCTTGGCCTCTGGCCTCTCATGTGTGGAGGGAGCCCCAGTCTCACCTGGGCTGGGGAGACCTGAGTTTTCACTTTATTTTTGTGCCCACTGGGCTGGGAAATCCTTGGGACGATGCTCCTCTCCCACCCTGTGGGGATTCCTCCCTCAGAAAATCCTTTAGAGCTTTCCAGACTCCTGATTGCTGAAGGACCAGTTTCTTTTCTCTGAACCGAGCCATCTTTGGAAACTTTGCCAACCCTGATATCAGGGGAGGGAGAGAGACCTCTGAGAGACCCTCTTTGGAGTGGGACAAGGTGATTCTGTCCCCAGTGCTCTGATCACAAAGTCAAGGCCTGGCTGGCAGCAGTGGGAGAACATAAATGAAGTTCCAGACGGAGTAGCCCACAGACCCTCCCCAGGGCCAGGAAGGTATATGACCGGGAGGTTTGCTGACCTTCCCGAGGCAGGGTGGCTCCTGGGTGAGATGAAGAGAGGCCAAGACTTTGTCTGGCCTGGCCTGGGCTCTGCACTCCCAGTGGCCCTGTCCTGGCTGGCCAGTGGGGGGCACACTCTCCCTAGTTTTCCTGTCTCCATGGAAGTTAGGATGCACCCAAAGGAATGTGCAGAGGTGCTGGGGCTCTCCCTTGTTGGAAGCCTCCTGGGGGTGGGGGTGTTCACTGTCTGCTGGGGCCATCTCCACACTCCCAGCTGCCCCATCCTCTTGTACTAGCCTTTGACTTCCCTGCCCTGTCCTCACAGGGTCTTATCTGGAGAATAACTTTTCTGGGATATCTGTGGTTTGGGCAAGGGAACATGTCTGCCCAGGCCCAGGGCCGAGAGGGCAATGCTGAGTTTCTTCAAATCTGAGCTCAAACCCAAGCTCAAGCCTCCCCTCCTCTCAGATCTGCCCCTCCTTCCATCCTAATCTTTTGTCCTCCTCTTCCTACCCCACTTGCTCAGTTCCATAAGGTCCCTCGTGTCCAGTCCAATTCCATCACTGTGTCTCGGCCTCATTGAAAGGGCTCTGGCAGGCCCAGCAGAGGCCCCACCTCCTCTCTAGGGCCTGTATGCCCAGCTCCTAAGAACTCACTGAGCGAAGCTGGGAAGGAAGAATCAGAGTTGGGCTAGGCCACTTACCCATCCGTGTTGTCTCATCTTGCATTCTTGTTGGACATGAACTCCAGAGGCAGGACCATGGGGGCCCTTCCTTTATTTTCCCAAACACTGTTAGGTGCAGGCTGAGGCTTGGAGGAGCTGTTCTAGGAGGGTTTGGAGGCACGTCTTAAAAAACGCCTACAGTATCAAAGAGCCTGATTCTAGCTGTTGCTCTAAATTAACCGTCATGCTAGTTCCATTATAAGAATGGGTTATGAGGGATGTCTGTTAGGGGCTTCCAGGAAATGATTCCTCACTCTCAAGACAGAGGAACAGGAAGATAGGTCCTTTGCCTTCCTGTGGGCATAGCCATACCTGGATGGGTTGCCAGGAATTTCCACAGCATCTGGGCATGACACTGAAACATGGAAAGGAAGATCAAAAGCATCACATAAACAGGGAGCAGGAGCCCTGGTGAAACTTCTTAGAATAAGAGACAATCAATTTCTCTCTGCTTGGAGGCAAGATGCTGTTATTTACAGATATAAGGCAGTCTGCTGGGTAAGGCGAGCGTTGGGGTGATGTCTGGGGAAACCCCTACTGCTGCCACTGAACTGGGACTCCTTGGTACCAAAGGTTTCCCCTCTCTCCCTCCCTCCTCCTTTCCAGAAGGAGAGAAGAGATCTGATCTTTGTCAAAGACCACCCCTGAGACTTAATGGGGATGGCCAGGCTGCCTCATCAAGCCATTCTGAATATTCTCTAAGATACTTACCAAAGGCTCTTTAGACGGTTCTTTCCTTCCCTGTTCCCCTGCTGTCTTACCTGCAAAGACAAAGGTCTTCACTTATCTTCCTTGCTGCTTGCTAAAGGAGTCACTAGACTGGAAAGGGGAACTGAGGGCTCTGGTGGAAGAATCCTGGTGTCTGCGCTTGAGGCCAAACCAATCAGATCCAAGTATTTTCAATAGGGACAGGGCATTGCAGAATCCCACCTTGCCCTGAGCACTGTATTTTATAACTTAATACCATCGGGCTATGGACTGCATTTAACAAAGGACTTGAGAACACAAGAGTTGCCCCTTGTGCTACATGACATTGGTTGATCCCAAGAAGCCCATACTCTGCTGTGCTAGAGCTGGTCTCATCAGCCCATGCCATACCTTAGCAGTTGCCCTTGAGGATAGTGGCAACCAAAGATCTGGCTGAGAGCATGCCAAGCAGGAGAAAGGGCAGAAACTGGCCTCACCTGGCCAGTGCTCTCGGACTTTTGAGTGTTAAGTAAAACTTAGTGTTAATTAGAGCTCCAAGGAGTCAGCTAAATCCTGTGTCCTTGCAAACCAGAGCCAATGAATGAAGCATGGCAGCAGAGTGCCAAGTTTCACTATGAATTGCCAGGTAGAAACAGGTTTCAAATGCAGCCAGAAGGGTGTGGGTGAGCTGCAAGAACTCCTGAAAAAGTGGCTGGGCCATGGGTAGAAATAGGCAAGGAGTGATACTTACTCTCTTTTCTGTTTTAGAACCAGCTGTCTTCAAAGACAGGAGAGTTGCTCAGGAGACAGGTGTGGAGTTTATGCTGCTCTAAGTTAGAGACCAGGGCTGAGTGACCACCCATCCCTCTCCATGATGGGCTTAGTCTCAGCCCCGCAACACAAGAATAGAAACATTGTACGGCCTGTCTTTGGTTTGCTGGAAATTTAGGAAAACCCAAATTCAAAGTAATGAGTTGGGGAGGGGTAAGGTTAAATGTCTTCAAACGAATAACATATTTCTCCTTCGTGGGATTACTTGCTAACACTGTTTTGTCTCCAACCTTGTTGAAAACTCATTCATCCAGATTCATGAACACACAGAGAGAAGGACAAAGTGGGCCACAATTCCATGTACATGACTAAATCTCAGACCACAAAGGCTGAGGAGAGGTTGGTGGTGAGCTCTCTAATGAGAGCTGGACCCTGGGAAGTAGAGGAGGCCAGGACACAGTTAGGGGAAGTGAGATGATCAGAGAAGAGAGGAGCCGATGGTGTCCACCCCAGCTTCATAGTTGGGTTCTGTTCTTGTAACCAGTTGAGTCATCTTGGGCTGGATTTTAGGAGAGCCACATATTTCCTGCCTTTGGGAAACCCTAGGCTAATGAGGAAGTCAAAGTCCTGGTCTGCAAGGAGTTGCCAGGTGATCTCTGGATGTGGGAAGCTTCATGTTCATTGGCTCAGATAGAAAGCAGAGACTAGTCCCAATACTTAGCACAACTAAGAATCTTTGAACCTGATTCTGAATACTTATGAAAGGGCAAAGGGAAGAAAAGGAAACCCTTTCCCCAGGGAACTGGGACAACAGGGACTTGAATTCCTAGACCCTCATCCCCAAGCCCTAGCTTCCTAGAAATGGGCTACTATTTTTCTTTTTTGAGGAGGGGGGAATTACTCCCACTACTCCCACTGTCTAGCACCACTAAAAATCTGTCAATTTTGCAGTCTTATTTTGCTAGAAGGCATAACTACTTAGCCCCCTGATGTCCTTGGCTTTCTCCTAAGACATCCTGGATGATGTCTTTGGGTTCCCTAGAAAGCAGAGCCTGAGGCAAGGCTTAAGTGCTACCATTTTGTTTGGGAGGTGCAAATTCAGCAGCAAGAGTGAGGCAAAGTGGAAGGGAAGCATAAAGGCTGGGAACCAATGCAAGATGACAGTTATCACATTGACCATTGCTTCCTGATGAGTTGCAAAGAGACACAGCTCATCAAGATGTAAGTGTATCAGCCAAGCAGGACATCTTTGGGCAGACTGTACAGAAAATATATGTCTTAGAACAATTCATTAGAAAGGAAAAGCAGACTGTTATCTGAAGTTCTCTCCCATCTTCTCTCTGCCAGAATCCATTTCATGGGGAGTTGTCTAACCTGAGCTGCCTGACTGTGTCACTCAGCTCCTTCAGTAACTGCATATGAATTCAGAGCCCAGACTCTGCACACTGATGTTTCTTAAAAGACTGAAAATGTAGCAGGAGCCTGAAACTGGCAGGGTAACTGGTCAACCTCAGATGGCAGACCTGTGGAAGTCAGTTGCATGGAGTCAGTTGACTGTTACCCAGGTGGCGCTACCCACCTGCCAGTGCAGGAGACATAAGAGACTTGGGTTTGATCCCTGGGTTGGGAGATTCCCTGGAGGAGGGCATGGCAACCCACTCCAGCATTCTTGCCTGGAGAATCCTATAGACAGAGGAGCCTGGCAGGCTACAGTCCACAGGGTCACCAAGAGTCGAACACAACTGAAAAGGCTTAGCACAAATGCACAAGTGCAATGGAGAATAAATGGCTGAGGGTCTGATGGAATCAGAAGTTTCATAAGACATGTCCAGCAGAAATCAAGACAGTCCCTGGGAAAGGAGCATAAAAGGGGGTCCATGAGGACCATCAGACCAGTTTACAGTATGATAAACTTCCTTGAGTTCATGACCTTGCAAAGTGATTTTGTAGATTCTCCTATCAGGAGGTGGTCTCTTTCTCCATCTCTAGAGTCTGTGCCAACCTTGTGAGTTACTTTACACAATGGGATATTATCAAGCATGATATAAGTAGTGTCTTGGAAACTACCCTTGTGCATTGAGGCTTGTCTTTTTGCTAAACTTAGAACCCTGAGACCACTGTGTGTATGAGCCTGAACTAGCCCATTGGAGAACGAGAGGACACATGAGGAAGAGCTAGTTAGGGTTAGGGTTAGGGTTAGGGGTTAGGGTTAGGGTTAGGGTGAGTGAGACCACCTTTCATCTGGTTGCTACCTGACCTATAAGCTGATTAGGGACAAATAAGGAAGCCTAGTGGCTTCCATCCCAGACTGGAAGGACTGCCCAACAGACCCATGACGCATACACTAAGTAATTAAATATTTGTTGTTTCAAACCATTTATTTTGGGGTTGCTCATTATACCTCAAAAGCCAACTAATTCAACCTGAATAACCCATTGTGTGTTAAACTCACAGGTTGTGTTTAGTATAGATTTTTAGAATAGAAATGAATTTCACAGAATCTATTACAGAGAAAATCATCTGAATAAAGAAGATAAACAAGGACGAGGAGAGTGATGCTTGGTGGTGATAATGGGTGTTAATACTAGTAATGGTATTGGTGTTTGTGGGGATGATAATAGTGGTGATGGAGGTGATGGCAGTGGGTAATGATGTTTGTGAGGTAAGAGTGATGAGATGCTGGTGATGCTTGCCGATAGCAGGGGTGACGGTCTGTGAAGGAGATGGTGAGTGTGTAATTGTTGTGGTGTTACGCGAAAACTGATGAGGATGATAATATAGAAGTTGATGAGGATGTTTGTGAAAGTGGTGCAGCAATGATTGCGGTGGCCATGTTAATAATAGCAGTAATGTGAAGTGGGATGATTGGGCTGGTGGTGGTGGAGGTGGTAATGGGTGTTGGTGATGGTGATAATAATCATGGTGAAAATAATGGAGAAGGTGATAACGATCAGGGTGATGATGAGAGTGACAATGTTCGTTGGAGGGTGGCAATGATGTAATGATCACCATGGCTATATTCATGATAGTGATGATCACAGTGTTGAAGGTGATGGTTTTGGTGGTAGTAAGGTGATATTGCTAGCTATGTCCAGATCTCTATGGTGAGCAAGTCTCTTTGCCTGGATTTCTTCTGCCAAGATAACTCAACACCAAATCCTAGCTCTCAAGGAAAGAGGAGTTTTCTGAGCAAATTATTCTCAGAGCTAGGAAGATTAGAACCCCTGGCTTCAGTTCCTTCCTTGACAAGAACTGATGAACTTGAACCAGGATAGAAGTGGAAGAAGAATGTGAGGCCTCTGCTGTCAGCACCGGCTGCCTCTGTAAAGGCAGAATGGGAGAAATGGCCCAGGAAAGGCTGGGCAGCTGGTGGAGGGAAGAAAAGAAGGCAGTTATCACACCACCTCAGGCCAGAAGCCATAGATCTGGGTCTCCAGGACTTCCAAGAATATGCTCCTTCACTCCTGAAGAGAGCCAGCAGCCAGGGAGTGGGACACAGACGGGGAGATGTCCACAGCATCATGTGGCCAGACTGAATACATGTGGCGATGTGTGGGAAAGGCCTCAGGGGTCAAAGGCTTAGTTTTGTTGGGACTTGGAGTGCTTATCATCTGCCACCTGAGTTGAGAGAAGCCCATGGTACCTTTGCTGTGTCCCAGACACCCTGGCAATATGAGCTGTGGAGTACACACTGTGGAGGATGGGGAGGCAGTGAATAAGATGCTGATGACAGGCTCCTGGCTTGGGGGGCAGTGTGATCCTCGGGGCTATGCAGAAGTCAGATGTGGGGAGGACAGGGAGGGCAAGAGTTGTCCCAGCTGCAGCGCAGCTGCTCACTGACCGGTCATCTAGACCTTGCCGAGGGCTGGGAATGCTGCGGTGGTTTTATCACCCAACATGGGCTCCCCTGGTGGTCGGCTGGATGTGGTCCTGGCTCCTCTACCACCTCCCAGAGCCCTGCTCTCAGAATTCATACCTATGTTTGTTTTCCCCCTAGCTGAATGGAGACTCCCTCCCTTTATCCCTGCCACCGGCTATCACTAATCATAGAAGCATAGCTGGGAGCTCAGTGGAGTTTCATCATGATAAGAGTGATGATGAGAGCACACAGCAGGGTACTGACTTCACCTGAGGGTCAGGTAAGATGTTCCTTTCTGAAGAAGTGCCACTTACAGTAAAATGTGAATGTTGGCAAGAAGTAGGGAGTGAGGATGAGGACAAGTATGGTGGGCTGGGAAGGGCATGTGTGTAAGTTCTGAGGGAGGCAAGTGCAAGCTGACACATAGCTGGTCTTGAAGAAAGCCAATGTGTCGGTAGCAAGCAAGAGGACACACAGACTTAAGATGGGATGAAGGGGACATCGAGGTCCAGATCAGGCAGAAATTTGTAAACCCTGAAGGATGTGATCTGAGTTGTGTTCTGGAGAATCTCCCTGGCTTCTGAATGGAAGTGGATTGGGGGTAGGGGGTGGTGGCCGCTGCTTGGTGGTAGCTTCTTCAGTGAGCCATGGAGAGGCAGGTGCCCCTGGGAGCCTTACTCAAAAGGGGTTCTTGGAATTTACTCTCTGCTCTGTACACCAAGTCCTGTGCCCCCTCAGTCCTGGGATGGACCACCTATATCCTTGCTTAGGCTTTATTTTGGCCTGGGATCCCTGGCTCTACTTCATAAATGATTTTTTTTTAATGGAAAAAGAAGAAAGAAGACAGAAAGTGCCCAGCACTTTGTATATTGCAGAGTCTTGATCAATATTTGGCAAATGAAGGACCAGTGAGAGAAACATAAGGAGGAGCTGATGAAAAACAGTAGTAGAGATGCTCCATTTCTGTGCAGTTTAATCAAGTTTTGTGAAGATCGGAGGGCAGAAATGTGAGGTCAATATAAGAAAGGGAAGGAACGGCCTAGACTTTGCATTTTAAAAAGAAAATTATTATTCAAACAAGTCCATAAGAGGCACATTTTTTTAGGCAGTTGGGAAAAGGGACGGTAAAGAATTGAGGCAAGAAATGAGGTATTTGGGACACTGGCCAACTATGGGATCATCTTCTACAGTGTTTCTGCCAAGCAGGACCCATCAGAGACCCAGACATATCCAGAAGGACAGGCTATGATAGCGCATGGTGTTTCAGGAGCAACATGGGCTCCAGGGACAAAATGTATGAAAGAAGAAGGGACACTCAGACTTAAGAGAGACTTGGCATGCTGGTGGGGATCCAGGTGAGGGTCAAGAGAGCTCATGGAGACCTCACCTGGAGAGGCCTAAGAGAGGAGCATTGTTGGAGAAGGGATACTGCTTGAATACACCCAGTGGTAAGGCCAAGGGAATAACTGGGGACATGGTAAATAAATCACCCTCCAAACATTGACACTGTTAGGCTACTATCTTGGGCTTCTAGCTTCATACTTGGAGCCAGTGGGACACAGAGAAATGGACAGAGGATGAGAGTAAGCCTCTAAGGGCTCAGGGCCAGAGAGCTCTTCCTGATGGCAGAAGAGTATGAAGCAGTGAACTGTGGGTGACCAGCCCCTCCCCACCCAAGGTGGGCTGTGAGGAGGGTCTCCAAAAGCCTCTAACATCAGCTCCCTCAAGTGCTTCATGTCCCATTCTTGAGAGTTGGCTGGAGGGGCCTGGGGTCATTGTGAAGGGACAGATGAGGTCAAATGAAGACCAGAGTTAGAGACTTATCTGTGTCTAGGGCAGGAGAGTCTGAGGCTAAGGAGACAGCCCAAGGGAGAGTCTCTTACTAGAGTGTGGTCTCCACACATCACGGGTCTGTGCTGGGGTGAAGGGAACAGTGCCGGCTTGATATCCCTCGTATGGCGGGGATGATATAGAGCTCCAGCCTCATTAGAACTTTTCTAAGATCTCTCGGCCAGCAGGATACTTTGCAGGGACAAAAGAAAGGGATGGTAGGTTAATGGGGAGCCTGCTGGGTTAGTGAAGTCCTCAGGGCCCTACCAGGACGGGGAGGACTAGGCGACCTTGGAGGAGGTGAAAGAAGGGGTTGTGAAAATTTGGGCCAAGATTCCTTTAGGCAACTTAGAGCCATAAATCTTGAGAGGTGATGGGAAGGCAGAGTGGAGTGGGAGGGAAGAAGCCGGGCTGTTCCCAGAAGCTCAGACCACCTTGGTGTCCTCCCTGTCTCTCCCACCAGAGTCTTGCCTGGAATGTAGCAGAGGAACACAAGGTCCTGGGGTCTGGAGGCCCAAGAAGGAGAGATAGTGGCCTTTCTGTGGTCTGGGTGCTGGCAGTGTGAAATGGCCTAGAGTCTGGACCCCTGGGAAACCAGCAAGTGCAAGAAGATGCTAAGAACATGGAAAGAGAGGCAGGGGCGTGGAGCTGGGGATGCATATGTGAGGAAGGATGAAGAAACTTGCTTGCTCGATGATCCAACAAGTTTTGGGAGCTGGGTCCACCAAGGACTCCCACCCTAGACAACCTCCAAGACAGGGGCAAGCTCTGAGCACTCACACCTGAGGCTGGGAGGATGGACCCACCAGATGGGACCTGGTGAGCTCTATATGGATGCTGAGCCAGCAACCTGATGGATTAGGGACTGTTCTGGTGCTACGGTGACACTGAGCATTCAGGAAGAAAGAAGAAGCCTGGAAGAGTCCACTAGGCAATGGAGAACTACAGGACCTGGGCTGTTGGAAGGAGGTGGTCCTCTGTGGATGGACTGATACATTTTGAGAGGTGGCAAACAGTGGTGGAGCTTCCCTGGTGGCTCAGATGTTAAAGAATCCACCTGCAATGCAGGAGACCCGGGTTCAATCCCTGAGGTGGCTTGGCAGCCCACCCCAGTATTCTTGCCTGGAGAATCCCCGTGGACAGACATGCCTGGCGGGCTACATTCTGTGGGGTTGCAAAGAGTCAGACATGACTGAGTGACTAAGCAGAGCACACAAACTGTGGTGAAGGGCAAGTGAGGTGAGATGCATGTGGCCACCCCAGAGTGTCTTTCCTGATGGGTTTCCCTTTAATCTGTGGGCTACATTTTCCCACCAATTCTTTTATAGTAGGTTCAGGCCTCTGCACATTCAACAAATACTGGTGTCTCCATTGTGCTATGTTCTAGGGGCTTTGGATTCATCAGTGAACAGGAGACCTAAGGTCCCTGCCCCCAGAGTGTTTACATCCTAGTGAGAGCCCAGCTAGCCAGGAGGTGGGAGGTGTCAGGGATCTGGGAGCAGTGCTAGGGCACTGGCTCTTGGGCTGGGGATTCAGAGGGAACTTGAGCCTCTGGGGGAGAAGCAAAAGCAAGCCCCAGGTCTGGGCTTCAAAATGGTGCTAAGAGTATCTCAGGATGGAGGTTCAGAAATGGGGAAAGGGTTGAGGTGGCTCCTGGGTCTCAGGTACAAGGTAGAACCCATTTATCAGAATCCAGGCACAAGGTCAGGGCTGCCAGGGGATGGGCCTGCCTCTCCCCATGCTTGCCTTCCTCTGGCTTGCCTGAGGGGCCTGTGAGCCAGGTGGGCCTCCGTCCTCCTGCTTGCATGCAGAGACGCTGGAGCAGATGCTCTGACAGCTACATTTCAGGCTGTGGATGGAGTTAGTATCTTCAGCAGAAAATTCCCAAAGAGATTGTTCAAGGTCAACTGTGATTCTGAGTTCAGTAACTCAACATTCAGCGTTACTACATAATATATGCCATCTTACTTGATTCTGTTTTTCAGACTTCCTTCTAGAGAACATTGTTGAAAGAGTCTCGGAGATAATGATAAACACTCGTTACCAAAATTCAGAAAAAAATATAAGACTTTTTTTTGCCCACGTGTTTGTGAATGTAAGTTAAAAATTAAAAGCTTCTGCACAACAAAGGAAACTATAAGCAAGGTGAAAAGACAGCCTTCAGAATGGGAGAAAATAATAGCCAATGAAGCAACGGACAAACAATTAATCTCAAAAATATACAAGCAACTCCTGCAGCTCCATTCTAGAAAAATAAACGACCCAATCAAAAAGTGGGCCAAAGAACTTAACAGACATTTCTCCAAAGAAGACATAAAAATGGTTAACAACACATGAAAAGATGCTCAACATCACTCATTATCAGAGAAATGCAAATCAAAACCACAATGAGGTACCACTTTACACCAGTCAGAATGGCTGCCATCCAAAAATCTACAAGCAATAAATGCTGGAGAGGATGTAGAGAAAAGGGAACCCTCTTACACTGTTGGTGGGAATGCAAGCTAGTACAGCCACTATGGAAAACAGTGTGGAGATTCCTTAAAAAACTGCAAATCGACCTGCCATATGACCCAGCAATCCCACTGCTGGGCATACACACCGAGGAAACCAGAATTGAAAGAGACACGTGTACCCCAATGTTCATTGCCGCATTGTTTACAATAGCCAGGACTTGGAAGCAACCTAGATGCCCATCAACTGACAAATGGATAAGAAAGCTGTGGTACATATACACAATGGAATATTACTCAGCATTAAAAAAAAATTCATTTGAATCAATTCTACTCAGGTGGACGGAACTGGAGCCTATTATCCAGAGTGAAGTAAGCCAGAAGGAAAAACAACAATACAGTATACTAACGCATATATATGGAATTTAGAAAGATGGCAGTGAGAACCCTGCATGCAAGACAGCAAAAGGAATGCAGACGTATAGAACAGACTCATGGACACTGTGGATGAGGGCAAGGGTGGGATGATATGGGAGAATGGCACTGAAACATGTTAATTATCATATGTGAAATCAATCGCCAGCCCAGGATTGATGCTCGGGGCTGGTGCACCGAGATTTCCCAGGGGGAGGGAATCGGGAGAGAGGAGGGAGGGGGGTTCTGGAGGGGGAGCATATGTAAACCCATGGTGATTTCATGTCATTGTATGGCAAAACCAATTAAAAAAAAAAAAGAAAAGAAAAAAAAAGAATAATACTTAATATAATTTTAAAAAAAAAGAAAAAAAAATTATGTTTGATTTAGATTCAAATATTTATAGATTTACACTATATTTTGTCAAAATGTATAATGTTTAACAAAATCAAATACATAAAATAAAATTTTCAATACTATCTATACAAACCCCTAAAAAAAAGAAAATTCCCAAAGAGAGACCTCCCTCTTGGAATATTTTAGTTGCATTAATTTGCTTCCTGGGTGCTCTAGCCACTCTGGTTTCTTGTTAACCCTCAACTGTGAGTGAGGTGAGGTGAGGGGAGGTCAGGATATACCTCCATTGTTCAGAATGGGGATATTGAGTCCTGACCATTTACAGCAAACCCAGGACTACAAAGGGAGCTGCTGGGAGAACTGGACTTGGCTGGCATAGCGCACCTTCCCACACAGCTGGGGACCAGAGCAGAGTGCGTCTCAGACTCTGTTAGACACACAGGGAAAAGGAGGAGCAGGTGGGAGGCACCTGTGGTCTCAAGGTCACGGTGGTGGCTTGGAGGAGGAAACCCCACACCTTCCTCTCATCCCCTCTCCTGTTTGCAGGGAATGTGATAAGCTGAGAACCAAATCTGGGGCTCAGCACTGCCTGCTGGCTCCTGCCCTGTGATAGAGAGGTGAGGCTGGGACACACCATGGATTCCTGGTTGGGATTCTCACAACAGCAGCAGTGTGGGGTCAGCCTCGGTCCATCAGAGGCCTCCTGGGGAGCCAGAGGGCTGGGCAACCTCAGTCTAACCTGGACTCTCATCCCTTGGTCTCACTTGGCCACTTGGTCTGGGGCTGGTCCCCTCCCTGGCACTTTGTCTCCTCCCGGGGACCATTTGTTCTTTCTGTGTAACTATTTCTAATTTTATTCTTCCTTGTAATAATTTCCATGCCAATCAGTGGGCAATCCCTGTAATTATTGCCACATCTATGCCACAAAACTGGCTTCTGAAGAGTATGAGCTGGATCTTTTGTAGGCAAGTTGAGATACACGTCTTTCTGTACAGTGGGGCCCTCTCAGCATTGGGGCACATCTTTCTCCATGGACTCTTTGCCCACCCCCGGCCCCAGGGATATGATGGCCTTGGACCCCTCACGTCTGGCCCCTTCCCCTGCTCTGAGCCTCTGATCCTCGCCCGGCTGCCTGCCTCCCCGCCTCTGCAGGCAGCCTCCTGGCTGACTTCACTCCTTGTCACATTCCTGGCTGTGAAAGGGACCTCTTCCAGGACCCTGGGGAGATGACATGAGTTTGTTTGTTTTCCTCCTGTCTCCACTTCAAGGGCTCCACTGGCAAAAACAACACCCTGATGACTTCCAGCTCTTCCCCTCCTTTGCCCCGAACATGGGAAAGAGAGCCTCCACTCTCAGCATGGCAGCTGGGGAGAGATGAGCACAGGCGCTGGCTTTGGGATGGCCACTTCTTCCCACTGCCCTTTGGAGGAACAATCAGAGAGTCACCTGGCGTCCACAAAGGTCTCCCATGGGACTAGTCCCGAGAGCTCCTCAAGGGAGGGAGGAAGACCACTGTTTAAAAAGAAGGGTCTGTTTACAAGGAGGGCAAGTCTCCACCCAAAACAATGAGTCTAGTGGGAAACACCGACTCAGATTTGAGGCTTGGAATATCTTTCCTGGCACCTCTCACCAAAGTTGTGTGCGATCAGGCCTCCTTGTAGCAGACATGTGTTCCTATACAGATGAACTGCGCTGAAGCTGTCAAATCATGACTTCTCTCTAGTGGAAGGGGCGTCACACACAGAACCAGTGAGAAGGGACTGTCCGTGGGCCACAAGGTGTGGACACCTGCCAACTTTCAAAGATACGTTACTGAGGACCAGGTTCTCGTTCAGGGGACAAAGAGAACAGCTGCTGTTTCCTTTAAAGGATAGTGTTTGGTTCAAACAAGCTGCTATTTAAGAGCTCAGGAGAAGGACAAGATGAATGATTGAAGACAGTCTAAATACTACATCACCCTCTACAGCTTTGGTATTGGTAAGGCCGCCATCTTGGGATTTGGGCCTTTTGTTGAGAATGGCCTAGATTCTAGTGGGAAAAGAAGCGGAACTGTCTCCAAGGGCAGAGCCAAACTGTACTACCACCAGCTTTGCACATAAACTCCAGGAGACCACAGAGAAATGGCCCAGGGTGAGAGCAGGACTATAAGGGCCCAGGGCCAGAGAGCCCTTCCTGTTGGCAGGAGGGTCTCTGTGAAGTCTTCCTGGGTTTAGGGAGAGCTCTTGGGTCAAGGAGAAACCCAGAGAGGGCCAAGTCAGAGCTACAGAACTTCTTGGTCTATCTTTCTTGGATTCTCAGAAAGCAAAGGAAGATGATGAGTCTCGAGGTACTGAAATAGGAGCTGATACAGGAAAACACAGGGGCATCCAACGTCCTCAGATCCTTAAGGTTCAGGCCCGTGTCCCTTACTTCTCCCAGACTCTAGCCACTGCTCTGAGGAGAAGCTGTTGCATAAAGTCCGCTTGAGATTGTACAGAAGAAGTAGCGTCATCCTGAAATCCTTCAAGGCCCTGCTCTGTGTCTGCCATGCTGGGCAGGACTCTGGGTAAATAGTTTCCATGAGCTCAGATCTTGGATCTTTCCCCTAAGGGGCCTGCCTGACAGGAAAGAGCTTCTTGGGGAACCCTTACTCATCCTGATCAGTAAAATCTTACCCCTAGGGAGCCCACGTCTTAGGGGGTCTCATCCCTGGGGATCTGTTGGCTGGTCAGCCTGAAGGACAGAGCAGAGTCCTGGACATGAGACTGGGGCACAAAATGGACAGCGATCATCGCTGTCAGACAGAGTTCTTTCACACTGTACTTGGGAATGCTGGACGGAGTATGGAAAGTAGGACCAGCTGGGACTGGTCAGGAGAGACTTCGCAGGGAATTTCAAGGACAATGAGGGGACTGGATTGACAGAGAGGTTAAAAACAGGTGTCACAGAGGAGAGGCGGATAGGATGAGCAGTCCTTTGCAACTATGTGTGAGTTAATGGTGCTATTGAAGGGCGCTGGCCACGGCATTCTAGTGTCTCAGGGCACAGAAAGGCCACTGTGCCCACACTGAGCTGTCCTTTCTGTCTTTCCCCTAAGTCATGTCTTTTCTTGATTCCTGTCTTTGGAGCATACTCCATGCAGGTCACCCATATTCTCCTTCACATGTGGTGTCCAGAACTTATTCTTTCATCTACTTCTTTAATCCATACATATTTAGTGTCTTCTACATTCTATATTCTATACCGGGTGCCAGGGGCACAAAGATGACAACACCCAGTTTGGTCCTCAGGGAGTTCTTAGTTTAACACAGTGCTGTTCAACATATTGAGAAGGTGTTCTCCATCTGTGATGGTTAATGTGGGAGCCACTGGCTGCACATGGCTACTGAGCACCTGATAATGTGGCTAGACCAGTTGAGGAGCTGAAATCTTATTTTGTTGAATTTTAATTTATTTAAATGTAAACAGCCACATACAATGGGTGGGCGCCACATTAAACAGCATAGATCTAATGAAAAGAGAGACATAACCAGATCGTTTCATTACCAGTACGGCAAGATCAGACCACCATTGTGGTCCGATTAAAGAACTGGAGGAGAGAGAGAGACTAGCTGTGCTTGGGAATTCGTAAGCCTGCCCAGATGAGGTGGCCTTTGAGCTAAATCTGGGATGACGAATAGGACATGCGTGATGATGGGGAGAGGATGTGTGGGACAGAAGGCTCAAACTAGCGATTCCTGTGTTTTTTGTAGACTTCCTGGCTGGGTTTCTCCATAGATTAACCAGCAGAGCTGGGCTTGAGCAAGGGGATACGAATGTACTCTGCCCACTGGCCTGGCTCTCTGCCCTCCTCAGTTCCCAGGGAGGTGGGTGATGACAGATGGACTCATGATTCTTCCTACACTGAAGGATTCAAGGAGCTGAGCTGACCCTCGGAATGATGATCGCACCCCAGGGAGAGGGTGCGGGTTATCTGGACACCAGCTGGAAAGCTGGGAAGCATTTAGGGGAAAAGGACTGACATGGGGGGAGGAGGTTGCTGGGAGCCAGTTTCCCAGTAGAGCCAAGAACCGCTCCCAGGGTCCAATCCATCCTCCTGTCCAAATGGAGACATGGGGAAGGGGTACTTGGGACCTCATGGGGCTGTTGGAGAACAGGCATTGTGGGGCTGGGACACAAAGTGGGTGATGAGATCTTCTAGGTCTCCCCCGTGCTTGAGTTCTTGGTGATTGACTAGTGGCATATACACCAACCCATAAGACAAGGATCTCCCAGGGATAAGGCACAGTGTGTGACCATAGACAAAAGAGAGTTTTAAAAGCACATGTTTAATTTCTATATGCCTGAAATAGAACTCCTGATTTACCCTTTCAAGACTCACCCCTCCCCTTTGTTTTCCCATCTCAAGGCAGCATCACCACCCAACAAATTGCTCTGTACAGAAACCTGGGAGTAATTATAGATTCTCCACATTTCCTTACTTTCCACATTGTCTTCATCAGCAGGTTCTGTTGATTCTTCCTCAAACATACGTCTCTAGTCCATTTGCATATCTCCATTTCCACTAACACCATTCTGACCCAAGCTTCTTTAATTTCTCATTTGGGAACTTGCCTTTAACCAATTTCTCTACTTCCTATGCTGCCCTTTCCTATCTGTTTTACACATAGAAGTTAGAGCAATTAAAAACAAGAAAAAAAGAAATCAGATTTTTCATATGCCTAAAAACATTTTTTTTTTTAGAAGAAAATCCACACTCCTCAACATAGTCCAAGAAGATCTGCATGATTTGGCCCCAGTACTTCTTCAAGGTCATCGCACTTGATTCTCTCCCAGCACATGGTGCTCCTGTTATACTAACCTTCCAGGTCCTTGAACAAAACAAGCTCTTTTCTCTTGTGAAGACTTCACCCACGCTGTGGCCTCCCTCCCTCCTCATTGAGATGGCTTCTTCTCACCCTTGACACCTCCACGTGTGTACCTGTGTACCCTATCTTCTCTTCTGTAGCACACTCTTCAGTTTCCTCTTAGCAGAATTTGAAATTGGTTCTCTTATTGACTGTCTTTTTTCACTAGATTCAAAGCTCTGTCAAAGCAAGAGACATGTTTGCTCTGTTCACCACTGTGTTTGCAGCAACTGTTAGGCTGCCTTGCACACAGAAGGAACTGGGTAAATACTCATCAAAAATATGAATGAATGGTATTTATTCTTATTCAGTCCCATGAAATCAACACCATCCTCTGTTAGGAAGAGCTGGCTAACCCTAAGGGCTTCCAATACTGTCTTCAGCTTTTACTACTGTTTGTCCTACATTTCCCACTCTCCGTTTGTCATAACTGAGACAAGTCACACTTTTAAGGGATTACTGAAGCCCTGTTGGCTCCCAAGGAACCTTGGTTCCATTAATTTTGATGTCCACTATAGCATTTTTGAGCATCAGAACTGTTAGCTGCATGAACATTGTGATGGGGACAGGCCCTTTCCCATCTGAATCTGGCTGGATTTCCATAAACTTTTCTTTTTCCTAAAAACTCTGTCTGTCTAGAAAATTGTGGGTTATGTGAGAATCAGAGGGCTGGATCTTTGAGAACCCATTTGGGCTCTCAAATGAGTTAGAGTGGACCAAGCATCTTATACTGGTGAAAAGGGTTCTCTGGCCCAGAAGAAGCCTCAGACCCAGACAGGAACAAGGATATTGGTTCCCCCCTTCCCCAGTATTTCTGTTCCAAGGAATTTAGAGCCCTTGCTCTGAGTAGTACAGGCCAACCTTTGGGATAGTATAGTGGTGAGGACAGGAACTCAGACTTTGGAGGTTATTTTACATGGACTCAAAACCTGTGTAACTGTAGGTAAGTCACAGGCTCTCTACATTTTGTCCTTATCTGTCTTCTAAGTACTTCTTTCCCTCTATCAGATCTTGATTCTGTTTTTTTTACCCCCATTCCGTTCAGTTCAGTTCAGTCGCTCAGTCATGTCCAACTCTTTGCGACCCCATGAACTGCAGCATGCAAGGCCTCCCTGTCCATCACCAACTGTGAGAGTCTACCCAAAGCCATGCCCGTTGAGTCGGTGATGCCATCCAACCATCTCATCCTCTGTCGTCCCCTTCTCCTCCCACCTTCAATCTTTCCCAGCATCAGGGTCTTTTCAAATGAGTCAGCTCTTCGCATCTGGTGGTCAAAGGATTGGAGTTTCAGCTTCAACATCAGACCTTCCCATGAACACCCAGGACTGATCTCCTTTAGGATGGACTGGTTGGATCTCCTTGCAGTCCAGAGTCTTCTCCAACAACACCATTCAAAAGCATCAATTCTTCTGCGCTCAGCTTTGTTTATAGTCCAGCTCTCACATCCATACATGACTACTGGAAAAACCATAGCCTTGACTAGATGGACCTTTGTTGACAGACCATCCCTAATAGAAATTATATGGAAGGAGCTGTCGGTGGACTGGGCTATCCTGGGCACTTGCTCTTATATGATTACTGCCAGTGTCTTGGGTCTAAGAAAGGCAAAGGCCTAAAAGCTGGGCCTAAAAACAGAGCCAGCTGCCATATCCTTTTTCCATAGTCTTGAATCCTGGCTCATATATGACCTCAATGGGTACCCAAATTTTTCTCCCTTAACCAGGAGCTCTCCTGAAATAGAAGAATGTCACAACTTACTTGTTGATTTTTTTAAGAAAAGTAATCCCCTCCATTATAAAGCAATTCATAGAAATACAGAAACTGTCCAATGTTAAAAAGTTTATTTATGTAGTTTGCACAAATAAAAGAGAGTAAATTCATGATTATAGTAATTAACATTCAATAAAACTCAAATTAACTTTTAATTAAGAAATTTCAGCCAGCTAGGCCTAGAATGATATTTTTCTTACTTGGTAAAGAGTGTTAAATTTTATCCAAATCATTCTGCCTAGCATAGTAAAATACTAGAGGCATTCCCATTAAAGTCAAGGAATACTATTGCTATAATTTTTCCACATAGTTCTGGACACCCTAAACAATGCAACAAGAAAAGAAAAGTTGGGTAGCAAAAATACTAGAAACAAAGATGCAAAAACACCCTTATTTTTAGATGAGTTAATTATCTCCATATTGAATGTCTGTTATCATCTGTTGCCTCTTCTTCCTGAATAGCTCACAAACTTCACTTAAGGATCCACTTCCTCATACTTGTTTGTTTCATGTGATCTGGATACAATTTCTCCCTCAGCACCACGAATCAGCTCTGGTCAATCAAAACACTCCACACTTCTGGGTTATTTGGTGATGGCCATATGACCAATTCCAAAGAGTCTGAGAATAAATTTTATATATCCAAAGGTCAAGGAGATGGACAAAACCCCAAACCTCTGATGTCAGTCATTGTCCTGGACTTTTCATTGTTAGGGCAAATAAATTTCCTTTTCACTTAAGCTTGTGGGAAAAAAAAAAACACAGCTTTATTGTGATATAATTCAGATACCATACAGTTTGCTCATTTGAAGTGTACAATTCGACGGCCTTTAGTATATTACCAGAGTTATACAAACATACCTCTAGGCAACTACTATAGATTTGCCTATTCTGTACATTTTACATAAATAGAATTATATAACATGTGATCTTTTGTGACTGGTTTCTTTCACTCGGCCTAATGTTTCCCTGGTTTACCCATGTTATACCATGTGTCAGTATTCCGTTTCTTTTTTACTGTCAAATAATACTCCATTGTATGGAATACCATATTTTATTCACTTACTCATTATTTGATGAACGTTTTGGTTGTTTCCACTTTTTGATTATTAAGAATAATGTTGCAATGAGCATTGTGCACAAGTTTTGCTTGGACATTTGTTTTCGTTTCTCTTGAGTATTTACCTAGGAGTACAGTTTCTGGGTTGTATGGTCATTCTATGTTTAATCTTTTGAGGAGATACCGTACTGTTTTCCAAAGTGGCTGACCCATTTTGTATACCTATCAGCCATGTATTAGGGTTCTAATTTCTCCATGTGTGGTTTTTAGTCTTTTTGATTATAGCCACACTAATAGATACATGATATCTCATTGTGGTTTCGATTTGCATTTTCCTGGTAGCTAATGGTGTTGATCATCTTTTATGTTGGCCATTTACATATCTGCTTGTGGAAATATTTATTCAGATCCTTTGGATTTTTTTTCTTCTAATTGTGGGATGGGGAAAACCTTTCCAGACATTGCACAATCTCAGAAATGTTAAAAGAAAATATTGAAACTACATGAAAATTTCAAACATCTGTAATTTCAAAGACAAACAGTTAAACAAAAATCACCTTCCCTCTACTTTAGAGGAGAAAATGTTTGAAGCACATATACAAAGGCTAGCATACAAGAATTTTTTCTGCAAATCAACAAGAAACCTCAAACAACTCAAAAGAAACCTGGGCAAGGAGTTTGAATGAGCATTTCACAGAAGTGCCAATAGCTAACACACATATGAATACTATCCTGAAGCTCTGGGGCTACAAATTAAACCAACAAGGAATTACGTTTCTCCTTAACCATCAGTTTGGCAAAACATTTTACGATCAGTATTATCCAGCATTAGTATTAGGTCTCAGAAAATAGGAGGAGTTTCAAACACCCAGTTGACATGTACATCATTACAACCTTCTTGAAGGTCTTGGCAGGATCTATACACATTGAACTATTAATAGAAGAAATTTCAGGCTGGTAAGATTGAAGATGGTTTTTGTGTGCTTTTCAAACATTCTGCATTAGATATATTTTAGCTTTGTAGATGGAATTGCGGAACATTATTTAAAAATAACAAAGGGCAATGTTTTAGAGAAGATTTATAGCAGTTACTTATCTTGCATAACTGAAATTTTGTAACTATTAAACAGCAACTGCCCATTTCCCCCTTCTCTCAGCCCTTGGCAACTCCCTTCTGTTTTATGTAAGTGGAATTATGCAGTATTTTGTCTTTCTGTGGCAAGCTAATTTCACTTAGCATAATGTCTTCAACATTCATCCATGTTGTCACCTATGGTAGGATCTCCAACTTTTTATGGGTGAATAATATTCCATTGCATTGCATATTCCATCCCAGTAGTCATGTATGGATGTGAGAGCTGGACCGTAAAGAAGGCAGAGACTCGAAGAATGGATGCTTTCGAACTGTGGTGCAGGAAGAAGACTCTTGAAAGCCCCCTTGGACAGCAATCCAGTTAATCCTAAAGGAAATCAACCCTGAATATTCATTGGAAGGACTGATGCTGAAGCTGAAGCTCCAATACTTTAGCCACCTGATCAGAAGAGCCAACTCATTGACAAGACCCTGATGCTGGGAAAGATTGAAGGCAGGAGAAGAAGGTGACAGAGGATGAGATGGTTGGATGGCATCACCAATTCAATGGACATGAACTTGGGCAAACTCCGGGAGATGCTGAGGGAGTGGGTGGGCTGGTGCACTGCAGTCCATGGGCTCACAAAGAGTCAGACGTGACTTGGCAACTGAACAACAACAATATTCCATTTTATGTATATATCACATCTTCTTTATCCATTCATCCACTGATGGGACATTTAGGTTGTCTCCACATTTTGGTTCTTTTGAATGATGCTGCAATAACAGAGGAGTGCAAATATTTATTCAAGATCCCAGTTTCAATTCTTTTGGAACTGCTGGTTTATATGGTAGTTCTAGTTTTCAAATTTTTTGAGGAAACTTTAAACTGTTTTACATAATGGCTGTATCATTTATAATCCCATCAACAGTGTTCAAGGGTTCCAATTTCTCCACAACCTTATCAACATTCATTTTTTTTAACAAAAATAATGGCTACCTTAAAATGTTTGAAGTGATATCTCATAGTGATTTTGACTTGCATTTCCCTGATGACTAATGATATTGAGCCTCTTAACACACTTGTTGGCCACTGTTACGTCTTTGGAGCAATGCCTGTTCAAGTTTCTTGCACATTTTTAAATTGGGTTATTTGTTTTTTGCTGAGTTCCTTTTATATTTTTGGTATTACTCTTTATGAGATATTCAGTTTACAAGTATTTTCTCCCATTTCATAGATTGTCTTTTCACCCTGTTGATCATTTCCTTTGCTGTGAAAATGCTGTTTAGTTTGATGTGGGTCTCAAATTGTCTAAATGCAGAGTTCCAAAGGATGGCAAGGAGAGATAAGAAAGCCTTCCTAAGTGAACAAAATAAAGAAATAGAGGGAAACACTAGAATGGGAAAGACTGGAGATCTCTTCAAGAAAATTAGAGATACTAAGGGAACATTTCATGTAAAGATGGGCACAATAAAGGGCAGAAACAGCAAGGACCTAACAGAAGCAGAAGACATTAAGAAGAGGTGGCAAGAATACACAGAAGAACTACACAAAAAAGATCTTAATGACTCAGATAACCATGATGGTGTGATCACTCACACTAGAGCCAAGACTTCACATCTTGGAGTGTGAAGTCAAGTGGGCATTAGGAAGCATCGCTACGAACAAAGCTTGTGGAGGTGGTGGAATTCTAGTTGAGCTATTTCAAATCCTAAAAGATGATGCTGTGAAAGTGCTGCACTTAATATGCCAGAAAATTTGGAAAACTCAGCAGGGGCCACAGAACTGGAAAAGGTCAGTTTTCATTTCAATCCCAAAGAAAGGTAGTGCCAAAGACTGTTCAAACTACCACACAATTGCACTCATTTCACATGCTAGCAAAGTAATGCTCAAAATTCTCCAAGGTAGGCTTCAACAGTATGTGAACCCAGAACTTCCAATGTTCAAGCTGAATTTAGAAAAGGTAGAGGGACCAGAGATCAAATTGCCAACTTCCATTGGATCATAGAAAAAGCAAGAGAATTCCAGAAAAACATCTACTTGTGCTTCATTAACTATTCTAAAGCCTTTGACTGTGTGGATCACAACAAACTGGAAAATTCTTCAAGAGATGGGAATACCAGACAACTTTCCTTGCTTCCTGAGAAACCTGTATGCAGGTCAAGAAGCAACAGTTAGAACCAGACTTGGAACAATGGACCGGTTCCAAATTGAGAAAGGAGAATGTCAAGACTGTATATTGTCATCCTGCTTATTTAACTTATATGCAGAGTGCATCAGGCAAAATGCTTGGCTGGATGAAGCAAAAGCTGGAATCAAGATTGCTGGGAGAAATATCAATAACCTCAGTTATGCAGATGACACCACTGTTATGGCAGAAAGTGAAGAGGAGCTGAAGAGCCTATTGATGAAGGTGAAAGAGAAGAGTGGAAAAAGCTGGCTTAAAACTCAACTTTCAAAAATGAAGATTATGGCATCCAATCCCATCACTTCAAATAGATGGGGAAACAATGGAAACAGTTACAGAACTTTATTTTCCTGGGCTGCAAAATCACTGTAGATGGTGACTGCAGTCATGAAATTAAAAGACACTTGCTCCTTGGAAGAAAAGCTATGACAAGCCTAGACAGCATATTAAAAAGCAGAAACATTACTTTGCCGACAAAGGTCCATATAGTCAAAGCTATGGTTTTTCCAGGAGTCTTTTATGGATTTGAGAGTTGGACCATAAAGGAAGCTGAGGGTCAAAGAACTGATGCTTTCGAATTGTGGTGCTGGAGAAGATTCTTGAGAATTCCTTGAACAGCAAGGAGATCAAACCAGTCAATCTTAAAGGAAATCAGTCCTGAATATTCATTGGAAGGACTGATGCTGAAGCTCCAATACTTTGGCCACCTGATGGGAAGAGCTGACTCGTTAGAATAGCCCCTGATGCTAGGAAAGACTGAAGGCAGGAGGAGAGGATGGCAGAGGACGAGATGGTTGGACGGCATCACCAACTCAATTGACGTGAGTTTGAGCAGGCTCCGGGAGATGGTGAAGGACAGGGAAGCCTGGTGTGCTGCAGTCTGTGGGGTCACAAAGAGTCAGACATGATGAGCAGCTGAACAACAGCTGGTGTTAAGTCAGGGTAGAGGTGATCAAAACACAGGTTTGAGGGTCAGAGAGTTTCATTTCAGCTCCCATTCCTGCCACAAAGGAGCAACTATTTAACCCCTCTGAGTCTGATAAAATGATATATATATGTGCACGCTGCTTAAGTCTGATAAAATGGTTGGTGATCACATTGCAAAGTGCTTGGCATATGGCAAATGCTCAAAAATAATAGCAAAAAGTAATAATGAGAAAAAGAATTAGAACAATAAGATATGAGCAAGAAGCACTTCTCCAAAAAAGAGAAAAAATCCTGGGAGATTTAGATTGGGTTCTTTGATCCAAGATTGTAAATAAAATCTGGAATTCTGTAATAGTTCCTCAGCTTCCATCACTTGGATTCTGTTTTGCTTTGTTTGTTTCTTAGTTTCCTGGTAAACCTTTTTTAGAAGTCCAGCCTTATTTTTGGCTGAGTGAGGGGGAAAGGCCTTGGCTGGAAAAGCAAGGAGGAAGCTATTATGTTCCTGGTGAAGCTGTCACCCAGAGCCTCAGAGATGGGATGGGAACAGTAAAGGGACCTCACGTTTGTTGAGCCCCTACTCAGAGTAAGGCACTGTGTTCTGTGTTCTCGCAAAGATCAGAACAAGTTTGGGTAATGTCACTCCCAGTCCGAAATGCCACAAGTCTACACACTAGGTGGATCCCAATGAGTGAAGGGAGCTCAGAGGAGCTGGATGCGAGCGGTTAGCGAGTGTGTCCTCCATCACCTTGCTCAAAAGGGGTTGAATGCAGGTCCTCCCAGCCGGAGTCCACCTGCCTGGCCCAGCACGTGGATGCTGTTTATGTCTTCTGCCCTCTCCAAGCCCCCAAAGGTCTGACCTGAGCCCCCGCCTGCATCCTGATGCCTCTACTTCAGTTGCCAGAAAGGATACAGAGATACAGAGAAGAAGGCCCTCAACCTCCCCAGCTTTTGGAAGTCAGCAGCCTCTGGCCCTTCCTGAGGTCATGTAGGCCCCTGTGGATCACCCAGGCTCGTTCCTTGGTTTGTGCTGGGGTTTCTGGGAGTTTCCCGGTTGACTCCAGTTTGCCTGTAACTCCAGTTGCCCATTTACCTCTTCCTCGGCATCCCGCTGTCCCTCCAGTTCCCTTCCGGCAAACCCTTGGGAAGGAGCCAGAGTTCCCTCTCCGAGCGTGCGAAAGCTCAGATTGTGGAGGGCTCTGGGTCCTATCTGGCAGCTGGCACAGGACATATGGACAGCCCAGGCATGGGGATGGTCACGGGGCGGGTGGCAGCCTCAAAAAGCTGCTGCTGATAGATGGCAGTGGCCTGGCCCCACATTGACTGGTGACATCTGAGTCTTCGTTGCGTTCGAAGCTACATCTTTTGTCTTCCTGCTTTCCTGAAATAAGGAATGACAAACAATCCCAGAACTGGAGCCACATGTCCCCAAATGCGTGTGGCTCAGCATCAGTCATGTTTTTCCAATTATCCCTTGTTCTGAATGCCACAGTTAATACGCGCGTGCACACTCACACACATACCCAGGACCATTTTTAGCCAGACATTCAGGCTCCTCTTTTCCCAGAACCCCATGGCCCTTCAAGGCCATGCCCCACCCAACCCCTCCATCCCTGCTCCATGTCCTCCGCAGCCCCCTGGCCCCTGGGCTCATCCCAGCTCTGGGAAGGCCACTGTCTCAAGACAGGATGTACTTGTTTTGATGTTGCCTGGAACACCCGCCCACCCGCCTTGGGATCTAAATCCTGCCCATCCTTAAGACCCAGCGCAAGGCGTCTGTCCTTCATGACAGCTTCCCAACTCCTGTTCCCCTTGCTCGTCTCCCTGAAAACTGCATTCTGATCAGAGTCGAGGGTCCAAATGAATGCCTCCTAGCCTTTCTCGGAATCTAAGAATACTTATTATAATGTTTTAAAAATAATATTTTGAGTGGATAACAAAAGGATAATAGATTCATTGGAAATACTGATATACAGAATAAAGAAAATAAAAATGGTCCCATTCCTTCTACTTGGAGGAAACCACCATTCACATCTCCAGAGAGTCTGAAAGGAAGGCCTTTTTCTAGACACACACACACACACACACACACACACACATACTTGTATTCACTTTTTTAAAGAGAATTGAAGTCATACTTACATATGGCTTCACAACTGCTTTTTTCATCCAATGATGTATTGTGAACAGCTTTCCACACACAAAAAAATCCCTTTTTTTAATGTCAATAGATTCCACGAATGACCACATAAGAGCACTTATACTTTTCAAAAAACATTTTATTATGGAAAAGTTTGAACGTACAAAAGTAAGACAATGGTATAATAGCCCCCCATGTGCTCATCATCCAGCATCAATAATTACTAACATCCTCTCCTTCTAGTTTCGTCTATCCCCTGCCTTTTTTCCCTTGAGTATTTTAAAGACTAGCCAAGATATCGTTTCATTTCACTGTAAACCGCAGTTGTCTTTATAAGGTCTGCTGTTTGAGAGCTGCCTTGTAACCCAAAGGCGGTCTGCACGCAGGACCAATTTCGAGTGAATCTGTGTTTCATTCGTGACAGCAGGATTGATGATTTGAAAAACAGTCACACATATACATGCAAGTCGTATTATTTATGCAACCTTCGGTCGATGCTTGTCGGGCATATGGATGTACAGCTCCCTTGCAAGAGTTTCAGCCCACCAGCCGTCACTGCCGGTCTGATCCACTCACTCAGGCATTCAATCAAACTCTGCCAAACATTTGTCTCCAGTTGGTTCACACATGTGGGTTTCTCTCCTAACCCCACTGCTCCACCATTAAGTTCCTTCAGCTTCTGTCCTGCACACACAACTGAAGGCATCAAACCAAATTCTGATCCTGAAGTTGCTTAGCATGAGAGGTTGTGAGGTGCTCTGGGGTCTCCTAGACCCATCTTCTCATGCTGTGCAGAAGGAAACTGGGCTGTGAAGGAGGAAGAATTCCTTCAGGGTAGGGCTGAAATCTCCAGTCTTCTGTCTCCTAACCTGTGCTCTTCACCTTATCTGCTTAAGGGGGCAGAACATGATGGAAATGTGACCTTGAGGATGCATTTTTAGCATCTTTCACTGAGGTATCTCTGTACTGGCTCCTTGTTAGGCTCCAGGGACATCTGGGGCCTGAATTCTACCATTCACCTCCTTGCCTTTCAGCTTTCCTGCCAAGGGAGTCTTGAACATAAGGATAAAATCCAAAAGGGAAACAAAGTAGCAGCTCCCTAATTTCCTAATGCATGCCCAGCATCTCCTCAAAGCAAGGCTGCTCTGATGAGCTGGGTGGACAGGAAGCTCTGCCAGGGAAGTCCAAGGGAAGCTTCCTGCCCCCAGCCCCCCATGACTCAGTAGCCTGGGACAGTGTGGCAGGCTTGGCAGCCACCTGCCCACGTGTCCATAGGCTAGGAGCACCTGGTCCACCCCGCCTCAGGCAAGCCATGAGAATGTAGCCGCCTTGTCCTCTGGGAGCCACAGGAAGTGAGAGGAGGCAGGGGGTTGGCCTGGCCTGCCTGGGGAGGCTGGGTCCCGGGAATTGAGAGAAACAAGAAGGCGGTGTCTGAGTCAGCCCATCCACGGTGGAGTGTCCAGTCCTGACCAGATCCCCAGTGTGGCTGGCTGGGGCCAGATGGGGGGGAGGTGAGGAGAAGGTCTGTGATTCCTCACCTGATGTTCCTTAGACTGGAGAGGGATGGACTGGGCGTTCTCCTGAGGGTCAAGCTGAGCTGTGGGGGTCAGAATCTCACCCCTTCCCCAGCATGTCAGAAGCTGTCATGTCTGCTGCTTTGACAACTTGATAGTCATTTTGTTGAAACAGAGATCAGCCAGCATCTCTGAGCCCCTGTGCTGTGCGCCATAGGTGCTGCGGTGACACCGGGGTGCTGCTGCAGGAAGTCTGTGTGGTTTACTCCTCTCTCTTCTTTGCCATCCTCCTGCCAGATGGGTTAGGTCTGAAGACTGATTCCTCTCCAACGTTTCTGCCTACCCTCCCTTTCCTCCTATTGCAACTTTGGGCTACCTACTGAGGGTCAGGTCTTATGCTGTTCTCAAGGCTTCTGTAGCTTGGAGGTTCCTAGATGAGGAGTGAAGCAGTTGGACAGAGGCAGTAGTAAGGAGAAGGTACTGAGAGAAAAGCAGAGGAAGAGCTGTAAAGAGATGGCCGGCCATTGGACATGCCCTGGACCCCTGTGTCCCATCCCCCACCACTGAAGATGAGGAAGCAGAGTCTTCAAGGCAGAAAATGCTCCAAAGCTTCTACTTGGGAATGCTGCAGGAGGGCTCCCCGATTTCCAGCCAAAATCAGGAGATTCAGGGCAAGAATCAGGTGGTACCATCCCAAAAGAGGGAGCTTGGGCTCTCCAGGGAGCCCAGGTCTGTCTTAAGGACCCTAGAAACTACTCAGGAATCCCAAACATTCTAGTTCCTCCCCTTTGGTTTAGTACAGTCTTTTATGCATGTCACATTCAAGGGCAGGTACACATGCCCACACACATGTGCACACACACGCATACTGGGTAAGCCTCCCCATCCTTCCCCATCATCCTCCATACCCTCCACAGTCTCTACCCCCCACTTTTCTCTTGCTAACAACTGAGCCATTTTATTTATTCAATTGCTCACTAAGCTTTATTAAGCTTCTGCCATGCTGTGCCATGCTAAGTCATTTCAGTCATGTTCAACTCTTTGCAACCTTATGGACTATAGCCTACCAGGCTCTTCTGTCTGGATTCTCCAGGCCAGAATACTGGAGCAGGTTGCCATGCTCTCTTTCAGGGGGTCTTCTCAACCCTGGGATCCAGCTCATGCCTCTTACATCTCTTGCATTGGCAGGCAGGCTCTTTACCACTGTGCTGTGCTTAGTTGCTCTGTTGTGTCCAACTCTTTGCAACCTCATGGACAGTAGCCCATCAGGTTCCTCTGTCTGTGGAATTCTCCAGGCAAGAATACTGGAGTGGGTTGCCATGCCCTCCTCCAGGGGATCTTCCCAACCCAGGGATCGAACCCAGGTCTTCCACATTGCAGGCAGATTCTTTACCACCCAAAGCATCAGGGAAGCCCACTAATTTCTTACCACTAGCACCACCTTATTAAAGCTCCACATTTGCCTAATTATAGGCCAAGTGCTTTTGGAGATAGAAGAAGAAGAAAACATTAGGAGTCCCTTCTTGCTTCCACCTCCATTGTGAAGATTCTATTATAATTGTAAGAGATCTGTCTAACCTTCAGAATTTGAGGGAAAGAGAGACCATCTGAGGGTCAGTTTTGTGTGGTTCAGATTCTGGGTTAGGGGATGCAGATCAGTCCTGGCATGGGTGGTCCAGCAGGCTTCTAAGAGGAGGAGGTTGGAGGGCAACTCTGAGATGAATGCTGCCCAAGTGAGGACAATCCCAACAGAGAAGGAAGGTGCCTCGGGTGGAAGTAGGGGGATGTGGGGACAGGCAGGAGGTAGGACTGAGCCAAGGTGCCCCGGGGATAGAGAGGAACCAGCCTGGGCAGAGGGCAGGTGCACAGGCCAGAGACAAGTGTGATGGGGAAAGGGTGGTGAGGGAACAGCCAATTGCAGGGCCTGCGTCAGACACATTTGTAGGACACTCTGCCTGGAATTTTTCCGGAGAGGTAGGGAATTTGGGTCTGTGTGTATTTTTAGCCTCGTCTTTTCCGCCCTCTTCTGAGCAATGCTTCTAAGAGCTTTCAGCCTGAGGTCATCTGTTTTCCTAGTCCCTGTTCCAGGGAATCAGATGCCAGCACTACCACCTCACACGGAGGCCGCTGCCGCCCCGGCGCTGACCCCAGGAGAGCGACGTGTCCACTGGACCACAGGAGCAGCCTGTGGGAGGCCGCCCTGGTGGCGGGTGCAGACGTTCTGAGTGCTGCTAGAACGTCACCCCTCTGTCCTGAGGTTGTGAGAAACCCCCAGATGCCTGTCCCCACTTCCCTTCAGGGAAACATGGGCACCCCTCAGCCTCCAGGACTCCTGTGGTTATGGACACTGCTTGCCTTTCTCTCTTGGTACTTCTGGCTCACCCCCTCTTCTATCTGCTCCACTCCATTTTCCCTGTCACCACTGTAGGTAGTTCCCAAGATCTGCTTTCTCCCTCCATCTGCCTCAGAGGACAGCTCCTTTGATTCTTCACTTTCTAAGCCCACATCCTGGTCCAAAGCTTTGTTGCCAAGCTTCAAGCCCACATTTCCAAGTCCCTGGTGGACATGACTACTATTAATAGAAAAGCATGACCAAAACCACTTCATACTCTCTCCTCCAGAACCTTTCAACCATCTTGTCCCTGTCGGAGGTACCACCAGTCTACTTCCCAGACTGGAAGCTCTAAGGCGCCTTGCTGCCTCCCTCCTCTTCAGTGGTCATGCACAGTGAGACAAGATGGATTTACTCTTTCTTAGCCTATTTCAATCTCACTGTCATCGTTGCTTGGCTGGATGACCCCAGCCGCCTCCAGATGGTCCCTTCCCTGTGAGCCCTTCTTGCCTGGCCACTCTGTAATGCACATCCCGCCCAACCAAGCATCCTCTGTGTCGCCTCTTCTCTTGTTTCATCGAATCCCAGGTCCTCTCCTTGACTTCCGCATCCTTCTCTCTTTCCCTCCACCTTTCAGCTTCAGCTTCACCACTTCTCTGACTCTTCTCCTCCACCTTAGTCATTCCCAGAACATAGCAAGTTTACTCCTGTCTCAAAGTCTTTGCTCTGTGTTTCCTCCATCTTCCCCTCTTCTCTCCAATCTATTTCAAATCCTTTGCAAAGGTTTAATTTCCCAAAGGCAAACTTTATTTCTCAAAGCATATGACACATACCAGCCTGGAATTGTCCTCAGAGGCAGTTTGAAAGTCAGAAGAAAATCCATCTCATTTAAACAAATGTTTTGTCTATTTAAAACTTGTTTTTCACCAGAATGGTATTACCCAGCTTGATCAATCAGATTTTCTCTCCGGGTCTTCTGAAAAGCATAGAACAGGACATTAAAAGACATGAGACAGAGTTACCAGGGAAAACACCTGCAAAGGAGGAAGGAGGAACACCGTCCCAGAATAAAGGAGAGGGAGCCAGGAGGCTGAGAGGAGCCTTCCGGGGGGCAGTGCAGGTCTGCCCTCTGTGAAGGGGAGCAGGAGGGAAGGAGGGTTGGGTAAAAGAGTCTGAGACTGTGATATAGTTCCAAGAAAGTCTCAGCATTGGGAGGATGGCTGAATCAAATTCACCTGGGTGAGGAGTCCTGCATCTCCAGAAATGGGCTAGCATTAGGAGCCCTGCTGTGCTTTGTCATTGCCTGGAGTAGCCCCCGGGAAGCAGATCCAGAAGGGCAGCAGCTGGAGATGTCTTTCCATATCCTCATCAAAGCAGCAGTTCTGGGCAAGATATTTTCAAGGCTGACTCAGGGATCAAAGCTGTCTTAGTTTCTGCTGCTGAGGAAAACTTAAGGAGTAAGGGCTCAGATTCTGAATCCTTCCAAAGTTGAAGGTGAGAACCAAAGTTACTGGAATGTGCTATGCATTTCCAAAGAGAACTCCTTGAAGTAAGGGGGATTCATCTTCATTATCATGTCAAGGCATTGTCACCAGCATCATCACCATCATTTCCACCCTCGTCACCATCATCATTACTGTAACCATCTTAACTGTCATCATTACCACATCATCCCCTTTACTGCCATTGTCATCAGTTTCACCACCTTAACCACATCATCCCCACCATCACCATCACTGCTTTCATTGGTACTACAATCACTGTACCCACCACCGCCATCACTGCAACCACGAACACATCTCCACCATCACCAACACTCTCACCACCAGTACCACCATCACCGCCATCATCACCACCACTTTCTTCACCATCACTCCACCATCACCACCATCACATTTGTGAATTCAGAGAGTATGGTGCAGGGAAAAGGAATCTGATTTACCCTGTGTTGGCTGCCTGTTTGTAGTGTGACCTCAAGCAGCTCTCTATCTTGGCTAATCTTTACTGTATTTTTCCATTTAGCAAATAACTACAGTGCATCTGCTCTGAGTCAGGCAGCAGAGAGTAGGCTGAAATTATTGTAGGCTTGATTGGCTGCCAAACCTAAAGCCAAAGAATCAATGGTATTGCCTAAAGATTGACCACACCCAAGGCTTCCTGAAAACAGTGGTCCATGGTAGCTGCTGTTTGGGATGTGACCTTGCCCTGGTTAGAATACCCAAGGGCAATAAAAGGTTTTATATTTTATCTAGTTCCTGTGGGGAGCCAATAAATGCATCCCTAAACTCAAGGGCCTTGAGAATGGTGAGGAAGTTCAGGAGAACTTAGGGCTCAAGTTTTAGCACATATCTAGTGAGGCCCAAGGCGAGTGAGGCCCTCCCCATTGGTGGCCCAGCATAATGTGCATTGCATGGCTGAGCTGGGCCCATAATCCTCAGCTGCTAAGTGTTCTCTGGAGTTGCTGGAGGAGAATGGTGGCTGGGGTGGGGCCTGTCTGGGATAGGAACAGGAATGTTGCTAGAATACAGCTCAAGGGTGAAATAAAGGCCATAGGCTCTGGGTGATGACAGAGGCAGCTGCCACAAGCCAGAGTCCCAGCCACATCTGGGCTGCTGATTGCACAATCCAGCTGTCGGCTGGGCCTTCTGACTCCCTGTTGGGATGGGCCGGCTGGGGGACTGGAGGAGGGTGGGCAGGAGGCCTTGGGAAAATTCAGCACCTGCTGTGGTCTGGTGAGCCCCTCCTCCCTCCTGAGGATGACCTGGCTGAGGATGAAAGTGGGGGCAGAAAGCCAAGGGATCCTTCTCAGTTTTCAGTGTTCCCTTTGTTTCCACCACCCCCTGCTCTCTGGGTCACCCCCCATGTTCCTGAAAAGGGAATTTCCACAGTTCCCTTCCCACCCATCCTGAAGACTGGGCAGGGGTGGAGGGTGAGCAGGGGGACAGAGAAGAGATGGAAATTCCCTTAAAGTTGGTGATAGTGGGGGATGCCATGTGTAGGACTGAAACTACAAATCTGTGGCGTCAAGTCCATTCCAGGAAAGATGTGTCCTCTGATCCCCCCTCATCCTGCACCCTCTCATAGAACCCCAGGGTACCCAAGGGCCCTTTGTTTTCCGGAACCTGTGAGGGGTTGGGCAGTCCACCCATTCATCAGTCTGTGCCCCTAGTCTGACCTCTCCTCACACACATATCAAGGCTGAGACCCAAAAAGAAGAAGGCAGAGGCCTGAGCCATCCCTGAGGTCGAGAGCCGTGTCTCATTTGGGAAAAGGAGTTCCCCCATGCCTCCCCCACAGGACTGGGGTTCCTGAAAGAATGGATGCCAAGTATTTGAGGGAGTGGGGAGCTGGTGGGCCTTCCTTCTTCTTCATGATCAAGAGGAACTAGGCTCTGTGATGAATGGGACACCGCTGCTCATTCCAGTGCTCTATTTTATTTTTTTTCTGAGAACTGGGACAAGAGCCCAGAAAATACATTTCCTCAACTCTAAGACTTTATAGATTTTGAGAAGCACTACTGATGTAATTACAGATTTTTCTTTGGTTGTGTTGTTGTTTGGTGAGGTAGGAGAGGGAATGAATTGCCTAGCAAAGACTCAAGGTCCTCTCTTTGTTCATCAGGATTTTGGGTTTTCCAAGATGGAGGCAGAATTCTAATGGCCCAGGTTTCCTTCTGAAGCTGTGGCTTGCATGCAGGTGAGAGGGCTGGGCGAAAAAGTGGAGTCATCTCTCTTCTTTCCATGATACATACCTATTCATTTTCCATTCAAGGAGCACAGTCTCTCAAAGATCAAAAGAGAACTTAAAATACATGCTCAAGGTATGCTCAGTTACACCTAGGGGCAAGAATCTCAGAATACTCTAAGTCTAGGGAAAAGAATTTCAGAACACTCACCCTCAAATTCATCCAATGTCAGGGCCGCTGGGAGGGTGAAAGATTTCTTCTTCATGCTGGATTAAAATAAATCCCCTTGGAGCCCTCGAGTTTGAGTTTTAACCTTAGGGGCCACAGAAAATAAATCCATGAAGTGAAGTGTTAGTTGCTCAGTCATGTCTGACTCTTTGCGACCCCAGGTTCTTTTTGTCCATGAGATTCTCCTGGCAAGAATACTGGAGTGGGTTGCTATTTCCTCCTCCAGGAGAGTTCCCTGACCCAGGGATCAAACCTGTGTTTTTTGGGTCTCCTGCATTGCAGGCAGGTTCTTTACCACTGAGCCACCTGGGAAGCCCACAGGGACCACAGGAAATAAGCCCCTGTCTCTTAAGAAAGTGACATAACTTCTTAGGTTTTCTCTTATTTTGATGAAATTTTCATACCAAGTTACTTCTTTTTTAAATATGTGTCTAGATAGGAAAAGGAGTACATCAAGATGGTATATTGTCACCCTGTTTATTTAATTTATGTGCAGAGTACATCATGAGAAACGCTGGGCTGGAAGAAGCACAAGCTGGAATCAACACCTCAGATATGCAGACGACACCACCCTTATGGCAGAAAGTGAAGAGGACCTAAACTTGATGAAAGTGAAAGAGGAGAGTGAAAAAGTTGACTTAAGGCTCAACATTAATAAAACTAAGATCCATGGCATCTGGTCCCAACACTTCATGGCAAATAGATGGGGAAACAGTGGAAACAGTGTCAGACTTTATTTTTTTGGGCTCCAAAATCACTGTAGATGGTGATTGCAGCCATGAAATCAAAAAATGCTTACTCCTTGGAAGGAAAGTTATGGCCAACCTTGACAGCATATTGAAAAGCAGAGACATTACTTTGCCAACAAAGGTCCATCTAGTCAAGGCTATGGTTTTTCCAGTAGTCATGTATGGATGTGAGAGTTGTATAGTGAAAAAGGCTGAGTGCCGAAGAATAGATGCATTTGAATTGTGGTGTCGGAGAAGACTCTTGAGAGTCCCTTGGACTGCAAGGAGATCCAAGCAGTCCATCCTAAAGGAGATCAGTCCTGGGTTTTCATTGGAAGGACTGATGTTGAAGCTGAAACTCCAATACTTTGACCACCTCATGTGAAGAGTTGACTCATTGGATAAGACCCATTAGGGGCAGGAGGAGAAGGGGACGACAGAGGATGTGATGGCTAGATGGCATCACTGACTCGATGGACATGGGTTTGGGTAGACTCTGGGAGTTGGTGATGGACAGGGAGGCCTGGAGTGCTGCAATTCATGGGGTCGCAAAGAGTCGGACATGACTGAGAGACTGAACTGACTGACTGACTGAGATACCTCCTCATCTAGACGTCCTTTTTGTCTATCAATGTCCTTTGTAGAGTCTGCAGGACCCTTCTCAGTGATGGCAATCTGTTTCTCCATTCCAAGCTCACACATCTTTTTGCATCTCTTTATTTTCTACTAAGCTTGTAGTCAATTAAAATTCATAAGCCCTTTACACATTATAAAGTATTTTGCTATATCCTGTCATTCTAGATTTGGTTGTCTTCTTTGATCTCAATATAAAAATTTGCATTAAATCTGTATTTTTAAATATTTTGTTTGACCATCTTATACTTTCAGTCAATACACTAGTTTCCTTTTGCTGCTTGTAATGAATTGTCACAAGCTCAGTGTTTTATAACAGCGCAAATTTATATCTTATAGTTCTAGAAAGCAGAAGTCCAAAATGGGCTTCACTGAGCTATAATCAGGCACAAAGTTCTGTCTAGTAAAGGCTATGCTGTTTCCAGTAGTCAAGTATGGATGAGGGAGTTGGACTATAAAGAAAGCTGAGTGCTGAAGAATTGCTGCTTTTGAACTATTTGCCATGAAGTGATGGGACCAGATGCCATGATCTTAGTTTTCTGAATGTTGAGCTTTAAGCCAATTTTTTCACTCTCCTCTTTCACTTTCATCAAGAGGCTCTTTAGTTTTTCTTCACTTTCTGCCATAACGGTGGTGTCATCTGCCTATCTGAGGTTATTTTGAACTGTGTGGTGTTGGAGAAGACTCTTGAGAGTCCTATGGACTGCAAATTGATCCAACCAGTCCATCCTAAAGGAGATCAATCCTGACTGTTCATTGGAAGGACTGATGTTGAAGCTGACACTCCAATACTTTGGCCACCTGATGTGAAGAGCTGACTCATTTGAAAAGACCCTGATGCTGGGAAACACTGAAGGTGAGAAGAGAAGGGGACGACAGAGGATGAGATGGTTGGATGGCATCACCAACTTAATGGACACGAGTTTGAGTAAACTCCAAGAGTTGGTGATGGACAGGGAGGCCTGGCGTGCTGCAGTCCATGGGGTCACAGTTGGACATGACTGAGCAATTGAAGTGAACTGAACTGACATAATACCCCAAAGTTAGCCATCAAAATAATTATTATTTCATAGTATCAATTTTTATTTAAATTTACCTACATGTTGATCAATTTCTTTGCTCACTATAGCTTCTTACATCCCATTACTTTCTTGTGGGTTTAATCTCCTTTCTTCTGAAAAACATTCTTCAATATTTTTTTTTTCCAGTAAGGGCCTGTAATAGTATACTTACTATGCCTTTTTGAATAGATTATTTTATTTTCACTTTTTAATTATGTATATTAGTTGGGTATAGAATTGCAGTTGACAATTATCCTCATTACTTTGAAGATGATCCAATTGCCAGTTTACATCTGTTGTTGACGATGAAGACTCTGCTGTCAATTTAAATGCTGTTCCTTTGTGAGTAATCTATTTTTTTCCCTCTGACTACTTTCAATATTTCCTTTCTGTCTTTTTGGTTCTGTAATTTCATTATGATGTGTCTAGATGTGGATTTGTTTTTATTTCCTGAATGTAAGTCATGTAGTTCATAAAGAACGTGGAAAGTTCTTAGCCATTATCTTCAGATATTCTCTCTCTCATTCACTGTTCTCCTATTCAAAAAGCTGTATTAGAAATATGTTGTATTTCTGATTCTCCCCTCCACATTTCTTAAACTCTCATGTGTGTTTTTCAATTATGTTTATTTCTGTCCTGCAATTTGGGTAATATTCTCAGAACTGTCTTCCAGTTTGCTAATCCTATCTTCAGCTATATTTAAGGGGTCATCCATTGAGTTTTTAAGTTTGTTGATTCTGTTTATTTATTTTTAAAAGTTCTACTTGGTTTCTTTTAAGGTAATCTGATTTTTTTAGAGGGAATTTTTGTTTTAGTTATATATTTAATTTTTGTCTTTAATAATTAAAATGTTTATTTTATAGTACCAATTTGATAGTTTTATTACCTGAATTCTTAACAGTCTAATTCAGCTACTTGTTTTTTTTTTTACTACCTCTTGCTCATGACAGAAATTTTTCTTTATGAATTTCATTTTTAGAGAATCTTTATTTATAGGAATCTAGTGCTGGGTTGGAATCTATAGGACTCTATCTGGGTTGACTACTTGATCTTCAGAGATTTTGTGTTTGCTTCTTCCAGGCATCCTAGGGATTTCATTGGGATGGAATAGGTTTTCATGAGAATCATTCAAGAGTGAATGAAGCCCAAATTTTCATAAAGGCAGGTGAGTGATTAAACACTCTCGGAGATTAATTTCTTCCTGTATCTAGATCATAGATGGAGAAAGAAGATAGTTAAGCATCATTTTTTTCTAGTCTTGCACTAAGGGTACATCCTATGATCTTGGCATTATGAAGAATGTTAAATTCCAATTCCCTACCCTTAGGGGATAGTTTTCCTGGCCCCATGTGAGCATTAAAACCTGAGTTTCTTAATTCTTGAGTTTTAGAAACCCCTAATATTATGAGACCATTAAAAACATATCCTTTGACCTTGCTGGAAACTCAACCAACTTCTTTCACATAATGGAAAAATAGACAAAAAGAGAGAAACAGCATTTTGAAGATAACTTAAGCTTTCTATCAAGTGTTACTATATTTAATTCTCAGAGAAGCTGTTAAGACAAATATAATTCTCATTTTACAGATGAGGAAAACAAAGCCTTAGGTAATTTGTAAATGTGTAATTTTCTCAAAGTTACACAGCTAGAAAATTGCATAGACAGACTTTAATCTCAAGCTTGATAGATGCCACGGTTCAAACTTTCTTTCACTGTGTATATATTTTAATATAAGCCCATCAAATATTGTAAAGCAATTATCCTCCAATTAAAATAAATAAATAAAAAATTTAAAATGCTAACCTCCTTCCATCTTAAAAAATATGCCTTCCATCATCTGTGCTTCCCATCAGCTAATGCCCTCATTCTCAACCTAATTATAAAACAAAGGTTCTTAAAAGGTTGGTGGATTATGACCCCTGTTCAATCCTCTTTACTATCAAACTTTCCCTCCCATTGTACTCCAAAACCACTTCTCTCCAGTGAATGTCCTGTCTGCTACACCTATGGCTCTTATCCACCTTGATTTTGGCAGAATTTTTTTTTATTGTTCCTTGACTTCTTGTTGGAGAACTTCCTCCTTTGGCTTCTTGAGTTCCACTGATTCTTCATTTGCTCTTTTACTTTACATCTCTTCTCCTTTTCCACTTTCAGAGTGTGTTTTCCCACTTTCCCCTACATTCTCCTTGATCCTTACTTTACTCTCTTCATTTCCTGATGGTCTCACAAATTCCATGGCTTTGACCTCTACCTCTAAGCAGGTGACTCTCAAATTTCTGTCTCCAGCCTGGACCTCATACTACAACTTCAGATCCCCATGTTCAACAACCTACCAGACATCTCTATTGGATGACTCAAAGAGATCTCAAATTCAATGTACCCAAAACCTCTACTTCATCCTAAAACCTGCCTTGATCCCATCAGAGAAAACACTCCATCAGTTCCCATTAATGCTTAGATCTTTGGTCTTCCCATCCCTTCCATGGCTTGAACATCACCTAACAAAATTTCTCAGCCCATAACTTATTGTAAGTTTCCACTGGTCCTGTGGTCTTGCTTCCATGATTTTACTCTTACTATTGCCTTTTCCTTGAAGGCTCTTCTTGTTTTTGGTTTTCAAATCTTAACCAATCTTCAAATTCCACTTCAAATTTAGCTCCTATATGCACCATTCCTGATCTCTGTCTCCTTTAAACAAACTTCTTACTACATTGTAACAGATGCTGTCACTGAATATATCCTTTTGCCCTTTCCATTTTAGTGCATTCTGGCTCAACTTCCAACCAATAGTGCTCACACTTATTTTCCTGTGGGGTTTCTCTGATTACCAGTAGCTTTGTTCTCTGTGTTGGAAGCTAGAAGTACTGGGGTAGTAACACTCTTTGAAAACAGCTCTCAACCAATAAAATGCCCAGATCCCTTACTCTTGGGTAAAATAACTGATAGAGTGTCTTCTGTTGGCCCCCACAAAGCCCCCAGTAGAGTTAAACTCTAGTGGCCCACAATTGTAGCTGGCTTGTTAGGGCACCCAATGATTGCTCTCCATTTCCTGTCTCATGCCCCAACTCCAATACTGGCTTTTCCAGAAAATACCTCTCAAACAAACTACCTCACTTAAATCCTTGTCTCAGGTTCTGCTTCTGGGAAACCCCAATTAGGATGCATGTGGTCTGTGGCTCTCGCGGCACTCTTGACATTTGGAGGGACCAGACTGGCTTTTAATTTCCTTCCCCAGCAATGGTTCAGCTTCTGCCCATCAAGGATGAGGAAATGACAGTTTAATAGAGGCTTTGGAGGTTACAGAAAAATAAGCTAGGTCCTATTCATGGTGTGTCCTGTATGTCAGAAAGAGGATGCCGGACTCTCATCACAGGCTTGTGGGTACTACTGAAGCCATATGTGGAGGAGAACACCCAGGGAAGAAAGGTGGCGGTCCGGTGATGTAAAGACCAGCCTGGAAAGGAGCAGATAAAGGTCAATGACAGAGCAATGGCTCCAGAAAGCCAAATTGAGACAGGAGAACTTGAGAGTCAAGGGTGGAAAAGAGGGGAAGATTTATCCTAAAAAAGCAAATGATAAACCTTAAAGAATCCTGCCACAATCTGAACATGTCAATTTCACCTCTGTCCCTAGTAAGCCCCACTTTACTCCTGCAGCCTCACAAATTTTCTCCAGGCCAGTAGCAAGCACGGAGAGCTGCATGCCCTGGGCGTTTGCCAGCCCATCAGCACCTACTCTTGGTGAACCAGTGCCTCTCCTGGGAGCCCAGGACTCCTCCAGGGACTAGATAGCAGGACTCAACCTCTTTGGTGTCCTTACCCTCTACATCAGGCACTTTCTAAATATCTGTTCTGTTGTTACCCCAATCTTTACCTCTGAGTTGTTCCTGACTCATGCTGGTCCTCTCCTCTCTGGCCCTCCAGGACGGGCCTGGCAGTCCAGTGAGGCTAGAGACCTTCTGAATGAAGAGAGTATTCCAGGCCCTCAGTGCTGCCCTCTACTCTCCAGTGGTCTGGGATTGTATGCACTGCACACTCCTTCCAACAAATATCCCAAGTTCATCTGTATTCACCCTGGTCCAGAGCAGGTTTGGAATGTGTCAGGATTGACCAAGGGGATGGGAGCAATGCCAGAAGGCCAGGCCTCGGGCCAGCATTTGGCTGGGGTGCCTTCCTACCTGCCCCAGAGACAAGGATCTCAGACAACTCTTGCCCAGCCTGCCCAGGGCTGAAAATGTGAATACTGCAGAAAGGGTCTAGCTCTATAATGATAAGCAGTGTTGGAGGGAGGCAGATGGGGAGCAGCGTGGGATAAAGAAATTTGTTAGGCTTTTGAAGAATTGTTCCCAGGAATGCTGCCCACTAACCCAGAGCTTTAAACTACATAGAAGCTGTGTAGCTTCAAAGTAAGGCACTCAAAAGGACATTATTGAAAATCAATTTAACAAGACAGTTTTGTCACTTGCTCTAGACCATCTGTGACAGAAGCAAGGGAAGAAGACATCTTTACCACATGAGGGAGACATCCTTATCATCTTTACCCTTCGGCTCCCTAGATCCTTCCCCCAATCCTGGGGTTAGAGGCAGAGGAGACCCTTCTCTTGGGAAAGGTTCATCTCTCCTTCCATGTCCCTTACTCAGACCTGGCTCCTTGTCATCCCTTAGGTCTCGGCTCTGATTCCATCTCCTCACAAGGACCCTCAGCCTTCATCAGGCCCCCTTTCATCATGTCCCCTTATCACTCCTGGAATGATATTATATATTTACTTGTCCACTCTCTCCTCTTCCTTCTTCCTATATTTCTAAGAGAAGTCAGACCTCCTGTCTCAGGCCCTGCCACTAGAATGCACCTCAGGACTCAGATCATGGCCAAGAAAGCCAGAGGGGAAGAGGCATCAATGAGGAGTAGCAGGCATGTGGGCAGGGAAGGAGGAGTGGAGGCTGGGAAGGGCTGTGGCAGGGGTGGAGCTGTGGTGAGTGACCCACCCAGCAAACCACCTCCTTCCAGTCACTCTTCCTGGAGTGTCCCCTCGGCAGGGACTTGGTTTGGATGAGAGGCCCCCTGGGAGAGGCATCTCAGGCCTCAGGTCCCAAGCCTCAATTCCACAGACCTGACTTGAAAACCACAGGCCTGAGAGAAGTTGGACAGTCTTCCCTGGTGCTGACTGTGAAGCTGTGATTACTCAGGGCTCCTGGCGAAGCTTCTGGCAGAAATCCTAGGAAGTGACTGGTATGGTAATTAGAGTGACTGAGCAGTCCAAGCCTCAGTTCAGATCTAGGGTGGAGTCATTCCCATTGTTCTGCTTCTCATCTCCTCTTCTTGGCCACAGGCTGAACATCTAACGGCTTCGGCAGGCCGGAATTTGACCCTGATTCTGAGTGTGGCAGGGATTCCCACTGTTCCCCAATATCTGGTCTCCTCACCTTCTAGGCAAATGAAGACTGAACTTCCCCAACTCCTCTAAATTAAGTGTGGTCACATGACTTGCTTTGGCCAGTGAAATGTGAGCAGAAGGAAGGTCCACCCACTTCTGGGTGGAAAATTAAATTGACTGTGCCAAACTCTCCATCTTTCTCTCGCATTGTTGTGATCATGCAGTTGCTGTTGATAAGAAACTGCAACATTAAGACAATACATAGAAGGAGGACCCTGCCCAGGAGAGTCACTCTGACTTTTGCTATTTAAGTCACTGATATTTCAGGGCTATTTGTCTCTGTATCATAACCTGGCCTGTTCTGACTGATACCAAGCTGAATCCAATGTACCTTCTAGGGGTATGGGATGGGAAGGGAAGAGAAGATAAAAGAACCACTTCCAGAAGGCCTATAAAGCAGCTTGGAGAAATGAAATACTCAGTTAGATTTAGTTCTTATCAGCAAGAAGAAACTAAGTAGAAAACTGAAAGTGAGAATAATTTTGATGAATAGTGACTATGTAGCTAGAGAGATTTCCAAAAGCTCTGGGAAAAATATTCGTTCATTAATTCAGGCATTTGGTCTATTTATTTGTCCAGCAGTTACTTACTGAGTGCCAGGCATGATGCTATGACGTGGGATGCCAGTGTAGAAGGTGAGGCTACCCCTTGAGAAGTTCATAGAGAACAGAGGCCTTTACAACTTAGAATCCCAAGGGAAATGCTGCCCAGAGACTCTTGAATGACCATGATAGTGATAGGAAAAAGAAAGAGCTCAAGGTTAGAAGTAAGAGGCAAGGACAGATGCAGAAGGTGGAAAGAGGCTCACAGCCCAGTTTGAGAAAGTTCAAAGTGGTCAGGGATTCTGCAGACACTCACTGAACATCTGTTATGGGCTAGACATTGTTCTAAACGTTAGGAGGATGCAAAGGGAAGCAAAGCCTGGGGAGAATCAACAGGCAATATTGGTTTAATAACGTATTGGGGAACATCAATGTGGTAAGCATATGATAAAAATTATGAATAAGGGTTATTATGGAGTGAGTGACTCTACCCGGACATTGGGGAAAGGCCTTGATGTGTGAAGATTGAATAGGAGTTTGCTGTTCACTACTCATTTGTTCATTGAATCTCTCTTTAGAGCCCTGGTAAACCTAGATGCGGACTGCCTGGGAGAGGCTCTACCCAAATGCAAGGGCCCAGGGCTGCCCATGGGACTCTGCATCCTGGTTATAGGGTAAAGCCACTAGCCAGAGTGAAAAATGGTTGCTTGAGGTGAGGGCTTCGAAAGGAGACAACACAAGGTCAAAATGTGAAAAAAAAACAGGGTAGGGTCAGAAAGGGGAAGCCTTTAGGGAGAGGCCTGAACCATGAACCATGGCAGAACCAGGGAGCAAATCTCATCACTCTGAAAATGGTCTGAGAAGCTATGCCCCAAGGTGCAAGCTTGGGTTCTGACCATTGGTCTGGATGAGTATTAGGCAGTGACCAAGACCTGAGCTTTCCTGACCAACAGATCACCTGACTCACACCTTAAGAAGGCCTGAGAGCCCCCAGGGCCTCCTGAAAGGTCAGACTCCACAGGCCCAGCTTTTGGGGGCCCAGGAACCTTGTTCCAAGACTTCCCTACTCTTAGGCCAGGACTCCAAGGCTGTCAAGACCATTTTCACATGTGTGTGTGATTTCTTGGTTTATGTTGGTCTCTTTCTGTCTTTAATTAAATTTTTTTTTGGAAAAAAAAATCCATCTTTGCAGAACCAAGGGATGAAAAGCTTTCAATTTTGTTTTTGAATTTTGTTTTCACCCCATCCATGCTATGGTTTTGGGGCCCTTTGTGACGGATTTTCACGCTTTCAGGGACAGCAGGCACCTGATTGAACTGTGTGTTGGGGGGAGGGGTGTTGAGCGAGGGAAGTACGGGAGGCCAGACAGGTGGACAAGCCAAGGAAAATCTCTTCCTCTCAGGTTTCCCAAATGCCCACCTCTGGGAGCTTCCCGGAGAACCTGAGCTCCAAACACCCTTTGCTGTCAGCCCTGACTACCTCCACTTAGGCCCCCGCCCTCCCAGCCTCTCTCCTCTCCTCCTGTGTGGCCACGTCCCAGCCTGGACATTCCGTCTTCAAAGGAAGAAGACAAAGCCTGCTTGTTGCTCTGTATTTGTCTTGGGAGCTCCTGTTCCTAGGAGAGCCTCCTGGTCTCCCAGGCCAGGAATAGCACTGAGTCTTCAGGGCCGGCCAGCCTGCTTGCCCCGCCAGACCTTCTGAATTGCTTGTTTTTATTAAAATTCTTCTGCACGCGCAATCCCGGATGGTGTGTGGATCTTGGATGAGGTGGCGTGGGGGGACCTGGGGAGAGCAAGGCCTCAGGCTTATTCGGCCTAGTGTTTATTTGGCCTGCCTTTCCAGAGAAGGAGAGAAGGGAAGCCCATAAAAGCCGTCTGAGATTGGTGTCCCAGAGTGTGGTGGGGTGTCACAGGGGCCCTGGCAGGCCTCGGCTGGGCTCTGGACTGCCAGCCCCTGACGTCACAGGAAACGCTCAGGAGAGCTGTGGGGGCAGAGAAAGGACAGGGCCCAGCCCCGCGGGGCGAAGCGTCAAAGAACCGGTCCCTCTCAGCTCTTACCTGCAGACTCCTGCAGGGTGACTGTCGGCTTGGCAACTGTCCCCTGGCCACAAGCACTATTCTGAGGCAGGTGGGGGCTGCCTGGGACAACTTCAGCAGTACGAGCTTGTTGTGAGAAATGCTGGGCTCCTGGCTTCCATTTTCTCTCAAGTGCTGGCCCGGTCCCAGGCTCTGATCCCAGTACTCTGCAGGGCTACATGTGTCACCTTCTCAGGCCCAGATATTCCTCAATATTCCCTTATCTGGTCTTGGAAGGTAGCACTTGGAAGGTAGTCCCCAAACTCCAGAATCATTTGGTTCTGTGTGGTTGGAGTTGTGCAGAGAAAATTCTGTTCCCATCATTCTAGCCCATTTACCTGGAGCTTGCTTTCTTTCTTGCCCACTGATCTCTATTCTCCTGGGAGGCCCTTGGGGAGACAAGTGGATGATGGGGGCTTCCAACTGAAGGGTGCCCTTTGCCATATCACAGTTAGACCTAGCATCATGCTCCCAACAGTCTGGACTCTGCGCCCGCGCTGAGGTGACCACCCCATAAGACCTGCAAGGGGATGTGGTGGAGGGCGCAGGGGTGGGGGAGCAGTTTTTGAGTCAGGAAATTGCAAAAGTTCCAGTGTCTGCCGCCAAAGTCTCAGTGTGGAAAATTTCAGGCTCCAAGCAGGGTTCCAGAGGAGGGGGAAACGAGCCTTGGGCCCAAGATGCTTGTCCCGGGCTTCTCAGAGCTGGGCCGTCCCGCCAGGGGAGGAGGTGTGGCGAGGGCACATGGCAGTATGCTCCGGGGCAGAAACCCAGGGATTGAAGGACTGCTGACTCACATACCTTCCCTGCCCTTACACCAGGTAGAAAAAAAAAATGCAGAAGGATCCTAGCTCCCAAGGGAGTGCTTTAGAGGGACCCCAGACCTTAGTGTTCAAAGGGAAACTGAGGCACAATGAGAAAGAATTTTCTCTAGACAAGACCAGGGTATCAGTGTGGGGATGGCCTCTCCCATGTAAGGGGTGAGCATCCTCTCAGGACATAGGAAGGGGGTGTAGTCCTGGGGGAAGATTTAGGGTAGGAGTGGTGGTCTGTGCACAGGGTACTTCCCCTCCTCTTGGATTCATGGCCGGGCCCTCCACTAGAAAAAGCTGAGGCTCAGGGTATCCAGGAAGATGAAGGGATGAAATGAAATGGGGAAGGGGGTGCCAGTCATAGAGGCCAAGAGTGGTTGTAGCCCTGGCCAAGCTGCCAGCCTAGACCCCACCCCTGCCTGGCCCAGCCATCACTGCTGCGTCCCCTGCAAGGGCTCTGCTCTGCTCGGTGGCCTCGTTCCAAATGGCAGGGCTCCCACCTGTCATCAGGAATCACCAGGGCCCCGCAGGCACCATGTTGACCCTGTGTCCGGTCCCGGGACCATTTGACTGGACCTGGGGGTAGCTGCCCGCCGCCACCACCAGCATCTCCGCCGCCTGCTTGGGCCTCCTCAGGGCTCCTGGAGCCAGGCCGAGAGCGTGCAGCCTGCCGGCTTGCGGCTGGGGATTTCACTCGGAGCCGCTACATTTGGAACCCATTATTTAATCATTAATTTCCTCCTCTCATCGACCCCTTCCACCCCGCCTCAGCTCGGCGCCCCCGCCCCAGATTAGATCTCCACGTGGTGCTTTGCAGTGATCCCTGACAGGGGCTTCTGTGCTGGGGACGGGGAGGCAGGGAGGGGAGTGAGCCAGCGGCTAGGGCTGTCCCAGGCCTGCTCAGTGAATGGGGCAGCCCAGGCCCTGGATGTGTGGGACTAGAGGGTGCAAAGTGTCCAGACCCTGGCCCCAGAACTCAGGGTACAAGTTGTGGCCTGCGGGGGGCAGTCAGAGGAGGGAACCTTCCCCAAGGTTGAGGGAGTCTAGCCAGCCCTGCTCTGGCCCTTTTGCAGGCCAAGGGCTCCTGAAGCTCCTCTATGGTGGGGGAGCCTCCATAGTGGAATGAGACTCTTTCTGACCCAGCCCTTGTCCCCTTCTCCCCAGGGGGCTTATGGAGGTAGAGAAAAGGAGAGCAGGGTGGGGAGACCTATGCTTGGTAAGGCTGTGGTTAGTTCCTTCCACTGTTCTGAGGACCCACCACCATCCCTGGCCCCAAGTCCAGGCAGTTAACAGGCACATCCCTCTCCCCAGGAAGCTCCCAGTCCAGGTGAGGAACAGACTCACCAGGAGCCTAGACCTGGCAGGGCATGTGGAGCACTGGTGCAGTCCCAGGGAGCCCGGGGTTGCTGGGGCTAAACCAGGGAAGCAGAGCCTCTGTTGGGCTTCTCAGGACCTGAAAACAGATGAGGTTGAGGGCACACAGCCTTCCCCTGCTCCTCCACATCTCCTTCATTATAGGCTCTAAGACCTGAGGAGTGGCCATGACCACAGCAAGTCCCATTCCTGGGGAGAGGCAGTCCCAAGGACTGTGTACCCTGGGAGGGAGAAAAGGCAGTGAAATCAAAGAAAGAGGGGAGGAGAAAGCATTTGCAGGCATGCTTGCTTAGTTGCTCAGTTGTGTCTGACTGTGACAATTTGGACTGTAACCGACCAGGCTCTTCTGTCCCTGGGATTCTCCAGGCAATAATACTAAAGTGGATTGCCATGCCTTCCTTCAGGGGTTCTTCCTGACCCAGGGATCAAACCTGCATCTCCTGTGTCTCCTGAATTGCAGGAGGGTCCTTTACCAGCTGAGCCATTGGGGGGACGCCCTGGAGAAAGTTTCAATGGGAGTCTACTCTGGCCCTTATCTGTGTGCTAGGTTCTTTACTGCAGTCATCATCCATGTCATCAGCAGGAACAGCAGGGCTAACCTTATACAAGTGCTTTTATATGCAACAGTGTTCTAAGCAAATTCTGGACAAAATGTAAATCCTCCCAGCAGACCAATGATGGAAGCACAACTATTTTGTTATGTTAAGGATGGGGACATTGAGGCTCAGAGATATGAAGTAACTTGGTCTAAGTGAAAAGAGGCAAGATGAGGCTCTGAAGTCCGTACTCACCCCAGCACCTAGAGAGTTTCCGAATGTCAAGGTTATCTGGGCTCAGTCTGAATGCAGGTTACCATTATTCTCCCTTTCCCCCAGCCTTGGAGAAAGCTAGCCAGCCCTGGATGTACTGGCAGAGCTCAGCAGGAGACAGAGAAGGGACAGGGGCTTCCTCTTGCCCATTACCCCACTCACAGCAGCATGCCTTCTGCATCCCCCATCCCAAACCCTCTACCTTCTTCCAAGGCCCAGCTCAGCCTTCTCTGTCATCCCCAATCCCTTCTCTGAAGTCTTCATAACTCTTCAAGCCTGAGACCCATCACTTGCCCCTGCTGCTCTAAAGAAGTTTCCTGTAGGTGAACTTTTCTTTACCTGGACGCCCTTGAGAGCAGGTAAAACATCAGAAGAACCACCTGGGGCTAGAGGCCAGGATGCTCAGGTCCTGCTCTGGGTCTCACTGCCTCACCACGGCCCAAGGTATACAAACAGGGGTGGGAACCCCAGGGACAGGCCTGTCTCTCTTTCTTCACATATACTCTAACTGCACTAGCTGCTGGTTGCCTCCTGAGCCTGTGGAGGGACATTTACCCTTTTTTAAAAAAAATTTTGCTTCTTAGCCTCTGAACCCCTTTCCTGTGCTTGGAGGAATCCCTGACCGAATGAATTCTGGTGAAAGACAGGTCCTGTTGCTTACTGCAGATGCTGGAGTCAGATACTTACTTTCTGTGCAACTGAGACCTGAGCATCTGACCTGGCCTATTGGAGGCCTGGACTTGAAACCCAGGAAAGAGAAGAATTACTCTGGTGGTAGCCGGTGGCGGCAGCAGTGGCCGTTGTGGTGCCAGTGTGCAGGGCAGCAGGTGCTGGGATTCCTTCACTGCATGCTTTGGGCTGTGCTCTGGCTTTTCAACCGTCCCTGCCGCCTGTTGTCTTCTGAGTCTATCTTTCCAACTCTGGGCAATTCTCAGAAACACTGAATAGACTTTCTCAGCTTAAATCAGTCAAACTGAGTTTTTATTGCTTGCAGTCAGCACAGTCTGGATTCTCAGAGCCTTCTTTGCCCATCTTCCACCCACACCTTGGAGTCTACTTGGTTTGCAGCCAGATATGTAGGGACAAGTCAACTGGTTGACATTATTTACAGTATTGGTTCTTTCTTTCTCAGAAGACTCTCAGGGTGAAAAAGAAAAAGACACATGATGTAATGGATGAGGAAAGGCTTCAGCATATTCAGAACTAGGGTTGAGATTCTGCCCTAGATTTTCACAAGTGATATATTGCTAGCCTTTTCGAGAAATGGATCCTTAAATCTACAAAGTAAATAAAGTAAAGCTTGCTTCATATCAGTTGTTTCAAAGGTTGATTAATAAACTAACGAATTAATTATTAAAGAACACGAAGGGCCTAAGTGATGCCTGACATATAATAGGCACTCAACATTTATTTATCCAGCTAATATTTTCTAATCATTGGTTCCAATTTTCACTCCTCTCTATGTCCATGCACTTTGCCATGTGAATTTGTGGGTCCTTCCACTAGAAGCAGAGTACAGTTTGCCAGCCCTTAACTGTTTGCTCTTCTACATGACTTGCTTTGGTTAATGGGATGTTAGCAGATGTGATGCAAATCAGATGTGATGGAGTTCACAGCTGCTCAGTCATGCCTGTCTTTTTGCGACCCCATGGACTACAGCATGCCAGGCTTCCCTGTCCATAACCAGTTCCTAAAGCTTGCTCAAACTCACATCCATCGAGTCGGTGATGCCATTTAACCATCTCATCCTCTGTTGTCCTCATCTCCTCCTGCCTTCAATTTTTCCCACTATTAGGGTCTTTTCCAATAAATCTGTTCTTTGCATCAGGTGGCCAAACTATTGGAGCTTCAGCTTCAGCATCAGTCCTTCCAATGAATATTCAGGACTGATTTCGTTTAAGACTGACTGGTTTGATCTCCTTGCAGTCCAAGGGACTCTCAAAAGTCTTCTCCAGCACCACAGTTCAAAAGCATTAATTCTTGAGCGCTCAGCTTTCTTTATGGTCCTACTGTCACATCCATACATGACTACTGGAAAAACCATGCTGCTGCTGCCAAGTTGTGTCAGTCGTGTCCGACTCTGTGTGACCCCATAGACGGCAGCCCACAAGGCTCCCCCGTCCCTGGGATTTTCCAGGCAAGAGTACCAGAGTGGGTTGCCATTGCCTTCTCCCATAGCTGATGCAAATAGAAATCTGAGATGTGCTTGTACAGTTGAGCATGTCCCCTTGTGATTCTACTGTCATTATAGGAGAACATGCTCTGGGTTAAGTGCTAGCCATAGAAGGAAGAGATGTTTATGGAGTTGATCCATCTGCAGCTTGGAACTAAGGCCAGCTGATCATCAGATGCATGCATGAAAATGAATGACTTTTAAAAAAAGCCATTCAGTTTGGGGATGATGTGTTATGCAGCACAGTAGTGACAGTTGTTGACTGACACACTTAGTAACAAGAAGTTTAAAGAAGGCAGTCCAGAAATGGCAGAGTCTGGCCTCCAACATTGTATTAGATTGCCAAGCTTTTGCTACTTCTCTGCTTTTCTATCCTTAGTGTATAAAATTTGACTTCATTGTTTCAAAGTATGGTTCTTGTACCTCTGTTTTAGGCAGGAAGAAAGAAGAAAGGTGAAGTGTGAGAGTGAAGGGCAAAAGCTGAAAAGGAACATGCCTATTGAGTCTGTTCCTTCAGTAAACTTTCCCAGAAGTCCTGCCCACTGCATATTTTATATTATATATATTATGTGCATGCATACTTAATCACTCATTCATGTCCTCCTCTTTGTGAACCCATGGACTGTAACCCACCAGGCTCCTCTGTCCATGGGATTCTCCAGGCAAGAATATGGAGTGGGTTGCCATTCCCTTCTCTATATACATTATAGTATCCCACTTATGTTTTATGATCCCAAACACTGTTGTATTGTGACCCTAGCTGCAAAAGATTCTGTTAAAGCTGAATACTTAAAATGCATCACACTGCTTCTTTGAACAGATTTGAGGTTCTGTAGGGAAGAGGAGGGGACTATCTGCCTTGAATTTGTTGAGAAGTTATTAACATAATGTGCCAGGGAGTATGTGCTAAGAGGTGGGGATGCAGCTGGCCCTGGGCTCCTGGCTGAGTGTGAAAGAGAGGTGAGCACAACAGGGATTCACATTCTTCCCTACTGTCCTGTGTGAAGGAGTATCTTGGTTCTGTTCTGTCAAGTGTGAAATGGGTGTGAGGAGATTTCCTTCCCCAGCACCCATCCCGTTCAAAACCCCACATCTCTGGGATAGTGAAGGGTTCATGAGGGTCCAACTTTTTTGAGTTGGGTGGGGATTGCGGGCACAGAGCACAGAGAGAGGCCTCCCTCTCAGTGGATGGTCAATAGGCAGCGTTCTGTTTGTTTCCTATAGCAGGTACTGTCAAGATATCAGAGAGCTCCTAGAAGGTCCACTCAAGTAGAGATCAGCGAGTTTGAGGTTGTACCAACGTGGCTCCCACATGGCTGCCTGCCGTTGGTAATGAATGTTGCCTACCAAGGGGCCAGGCATTTCTAGATGCTGATCCCACCCCAGACACTCTGTTCCTCTAGGTTTGGTGCCTTCTTTCCATTCAGGCCCCACTCCTCTCCTCATGCCTCCCTCTCACTCCTCTCGCTTTACTCTGGGGCATCCTAACCACATTCATCACTTCTTCTAGCCTCTCAAAATCTAGGCTTTTAATTCTATAAAGTCTATTTCTGCTTTTTCTACTGAATCAGTCTTTCCTGGAGACATACGTGGCTCACAATCTAGCTTCAGTGAGAGAAAGCCATGGGATGAAAATAAATACTGAGATAAAAGAGTACATCAATGCAGATGCTGAAATCCTATCATCCGCATAAGCGATCAGGCTATTCCAGTATAGTGTGACAAAAGCTAGGGAGGCCTAACCCAGCTAGAGATGCTTAACTTGGCCCAGGGGAAGGGAGGGAGGGCAGAGACTGAAAGACTCATTCAGTTCTCATTATTCATTGACACCTGTTCAGTGCCAGGCGCTGTCCTTGGTGCTGGTATGAGAGGAGTTAATCGGGTACATGACCGAGGGTACTTTCCTGGCAGAAGGAACAGCCAGTGTGGGGGGCACCGGGAGAGAGCAGGACACTCTGAGAATTATGAGTGGTGTGAAGTGGGCACAGGAACATGGGTAAAGCGGGGGTGTTGGGACTTGGTGTTGGAGCAGTAGGAAGGCACCTGATCTGGTAGGACCTTTGGGGATATACTTGGGAATTTGACCTCTATCCTGAGAGCTGAGGGCTTTGATGAAAAGCAGGTATTACTATCTGAAGGGAGGAAGAGGACTCCGGCTGTGATGTGGGGAGTGGCTCTGAGGGGGCCTGGGGTACACACAGCAGGGTTGGTTAAGGGGCTTTGTCTTTTGGTATTTCAGGGCTCCCACCCCACCTGGAAGCATGGGCATGAAAGAGGAGGGTGGATGAGAGAGGCAGTTAAGGCAGAAGACCTCTGGTGTGTCTCCCCCTCCTTTTCAGAAAAGTCAATAGGGCAGACTCTCTGTTCCTTCTCATATCCGACTGCCGTATTTTCCTTCTTGGGACCCAGGTCCAGTGTTCCTCAAGGTGAGACTTATGCAGGCATGGGGGGATGGGAGTGGGGGCCGAAGTCCGAAGTGAGTTCTGGGCTAGAAGGAGCAGGGACACAAGATTGGGGAGCACCAAGCACCAGGTGGCACCATTCCTCCCACCAGGCCAGTCACCACCTTGCCCCTCCTGCCCTCCACCAGACTTAGTGCCCTGCTGCTCCCTGGGGCTTCCCCAAGCAAGCTTAGGTGTCTCCACTCATGCTCAGGTCCCCTATGTTCAGGCTCTAACCTCCCAGGAGCCCACTGTGGGGAGACCAACTCACAACCTGCCTTCACCCACTGCTCTGAGGCCAGACAGGACCCCCTTTTCCTTGGCTCCCTGGTCCAGGGCCTCCTCAGATCTCTGCCCGTGGCCTCCATCTGGCCTTCAAGGCATCGCTTCATTTTCTTTGGCTGTTGCTTTTTCCTCTTTCCACATACCTGGTTGGCTTCCAGGATCAGCCGAGGCTCAGACTTGGCTACATGGAAATAGAGATAGACACAGTCCCTTTATTATTTAATTTAGTGAAAAATTTTTTTTTAAGGAAAGGAGAATTCTTGGCTAGATTGGTACCTTTTAAGCCAGGATAGCCTACCAAAGACCCTGGGAGCTTGGACGGGAAGTTGCCGGCAAGGATCCCCTTTCCAAGCTTGAAGGGCCTCCCCACCCCTGCCTCAGGTCTTCTCCTCTGGCAGGCTCCAAGCTGCTCGGCTGCCCTCTGCCTCCCACCTCCTGGGCCTCTCTTGCTCCCAACCCCCCAGGGCTGTAGCCCTTGCCAAGGCCTGGCAGTGACACATTCCTTAGCCCCTGCCTGGGGCCCTCCCAGATCCAGCGACCCCTGGATGCCCCCCCAGGCCCACCACACACAATGGGCTGTTCCAGCCGAAATTCCCTTGCACTCTGGAAAGAGGAAATGAGAGCAGGGGTGGGGGCAAGGGATAGCAGAAAAAAATAAAATGAGATGGAACCAAGTCCTGGAAGGAGCGAGAGACGAAGGAAGAAGGAGACGAGGGTTAGCTGGCTTGTTTGGGGGCTCCTAGGGCCATGGCAGTGGGTCTTGTCAGGTCATATCCAGACAAAAATGGGTACCCACACCACCCCTGGGACAATGTCTAAAGGCAAATCTTGCCTTGGTCTGGCCTTGCATGAGTCTTCAGCCCTGCTTCCTCTTGAGTAAGCATTATTGTCCATGAGAGCTGGCCAAAGTACCTGAAGCATCGGAGGCACCCAAGGAAGCTGGGGATGTGTCTGGGCCTCACGGTGCCACAGGAGGAGCTCTGGCACAGTGGCCCTTACCGCAGTGTCCCAGCAAGCTTAGCATCCCTGGCGTCCCCTCACTCTCTGATCCCCGATTCCCAGCTCTCCACTCTCAGGGCCTTTCACACTCCACTGCCCTCTCCCTTCCCCAACAAGAGCATTCCACTCTCTAAATTTCACAGCGCCTTGTCATTTTGCACCTTTATTAACCAATTACATCTTTCCAAAATGCATCATGGTGATTGGATTACTGCTATATTATCTCTACAAAACTGAAGCTGTTGGGGAATGGGCTCTGTTCCCACCACTGGGGCTCCCTGATGTTACCACATCAGTGAACAGAGCACGATGTCCTACTGCTCACCTGAGCGGAGGCAGAGCCACCAGAGAACAACGCAACCCCAGGCTGAGGGGCCCAGGGGACGTCAAACTCTCACCAACCTTAACAGTGGTAGAAACAGTACTGGATCATTGCTTAACAAATTGAGTGAATTTATAAAAGCAGTGTGTTAAATTAACCTATGCTAAGATATAAATGACTAAGAACCTTATTAGTCTCCCCAAACAAACTGCTCCTATTTGTGATGAAAATGCTCAATAAACTAGGGAGAGGGAAATTTTACCAACCTGAGAAGCTTGATAGGGGTGATGGAAATCTTCTAACGCTGGGTTGTGGTGGTGATTGTGCAACTCTATGAATTTACTAAAATCATTGATGATATTGTGTTACAAGTGAATTTTATGGCATGAAAATGTAACTCAGTAAGGCTATAAGAAAACCAGAAAGACGCTGCTCATTAATCTAGGTGTGTCCTCCATGGCAATTCCTTCCAGCACAGTGGAGACCTGTGGGTCAGATGAGGGAAGACTGGTGACACCCTGCTGCCCCCTGGATCTGTCTGCCAGGGCTCAGGTTACTGCAACAGGTAAGAGGTAAGATATGCTTCTCTGTTCCCTAGCCAATGGCACCAGGAAATGCTGCCTGATGCCCTTTTGACTCCCAGTAGATTAGAAGTAGAGGGTACAGGGGTGAGCACACGAGTGTGTGTATCAGTGTATGTCAGTGTGGGTGTAGATGAGTGTGCGAATATGTGTGTTCATGTTTGTGTTCTGCATCCCAGACCTCCAACAGTGACTACCTGCTCTGCAGTTAGAGAGGCTCAGCAGAGGAAATAGCCAATCAGGTGAACTGGCTGGCAGACAGGGATGACTAAGTGTTGACAACAGCCTGAAGCCAGCTTATGAGGAAAGCATAGCCTGAGGTTCCTCTCCTGCGCCATACACTTTGCCATCTCACTCACACACACACGCAGACACAGACACAGACACACACACACACCCACACCCACACACTGTTCTGGATGTTGAGACCACAGTCATCAAGAGGGCCACAGCTGTTTCTGGATCTCCAGACACTAAGAAGCAGATTCCGAATTCTTCTTTTGATCCTACTGCTACCATCACACCCTCTTTAAGGAGACAAAGGAGAGGGAATCACAAGCATATGATCCTCAAATTTTTTAAGTTTGATGCAGGATACATCTTTAATCTAGTGTGTGGTAGAGCTAGAGGAGGACACACCATCTTGGGGGTCTTGGCCAGCATCTCTTGCTCCCTCCTCCATAATATTGGAGCATACATAACAAGGTCCAGATCTTTTGAAAGCATCCATCTCTCCACCCATCCATCCACCCATCCACCCACCCATCCATCCATCCATCCATCTGTCTACACATTCATTTGCTGAGTGAACTTTTTATTAGTTCACTCAGCACCATGCTGGGTCCTGAGAACTCAGTGGTAGAGGATCCCAGGTTACTTCCCTTAAGGAGCTCACGTCTGCTGAGGAAGACAGAGGAACTAGATCTGCACTGTTGAAGATGTTTATTTGTGTTTGCATATGTGTGCAGAGAGAGGGGTGGGTAGTGCCCTGGAGGTCACAGAGCAGGGTCACCTGACTGAGCCTCAGAGAAGGGACGCTGGTCAAGAGAAGATTTCCACAAGAGGAGGTGCCACATGTACCCCAGTGTTCATAAACAGCACAATTTACCCTAGCTAGGACATGGAAGCAACCTAGATGTCCTTGGACAGATGAATGAACAAAGATGTGGTACATATACACAATGGAATAGTACTCAGTCATAAAAAGGAATGAATCTGAGTTAGTTCTAGTAAGGTGGATGAACCTGGAGCCTACCACATAGAGTGAAGTAAGTCAAAATAAGAAAAACAAATATATATTAATGCATATATATGGAATCTAGAAAAATGGTAATGATGAATTTATTTGCATGGAAGGAATATAGACACAGATGTAGAGAATGGACTTGTGGACACAGTAGGGGAGGGAAAGAGTTAAGATAAATGGAGAAAGTAGCATTGACATGTATGTACTGTATCAGTATCAATTCAGTCACTCAGTCGTGTCCGACTCTTTGCGCCCCCATGAACTGCAGCACGCCAGGCCTCCCTGTCCAACACCAATTCCTGGAGTCCACCCAAACCCATGTCCATCGAGTCGGTGATGCCATCCAGCCATCTCATCCTCTGTCTTCCCCTTCTCCTCCTGCCCCCAATCCTTCCCAGCATCAGGGTCTTTTCCAATGAGTCAACTCTTTGCATGAGGTGGCCAAAGTATTGGCGTTTTAGCTTCAACATCAGTCCTTCCAATGAACACCCAGGACTGATCTCCTTTAGGATGGACTGGTTGGATCTCCTTGCAGTCCAAGGGACTCTCAAGATTCTTCTCCAACACCATAGTTCAAAAGTATCAATTCTTCAGTGCTCAGCCTTTTTCACTGTCCAACTCTCACATCCATACATGACTACTGGAAAAACCATAGCCTTGACTAGACAGACCTTTGTTGGTAAAGTAGTGTCTCTGCTTTTCAATATACTATCCAGGTTGGCCATAACTTTCCTTCCAAGGAGTAGGCATCTTTATAGATAGCTGGTGAGAAGTTGCTGCATAACACAACGGGCCCAGCCTGGTGCTCTGTGATGACCTAGAGGGTGGGACGGGAGAGAGGAGGGAGGCTCAAGAGAGAGGCGATATATGCATAATTATGGCTGATTCGTGGTGTTGTACAGCAGAAACTAACACACACTATGAAGGAATTTTACAACCAAATTGTAAAGGAATTTTCCTCCAGTTAAAAAATAGATTAAAACAATAAGATATGCTGCTAGGGGAACAGGACAGACAAGCTTATGTAAACCCAACAGGTAAGATGATCCTTGACTTGTGGTGGGGACTATAGGCAGTTGGGGGATGGATGGTGGCCTCAGCAGGCTCCTTGACGTGCTGGAGAAAGAGACAGTCTTTGGGCTGAAGACTGAGGCAACAAAGGCGCACAAGTGCCCCAGCCCCTGGGAGCCCTCGCCAGACTCCCTGCTATGTCTGTAGAGGCTGGAGCCACTCAGATGTGCTTCTGTTTGTAAGGTTTAGGATGAAAGAAATTCAGGGGAGGAAAATCTGCCTTGGCGCTGTGCCTGTCATGGACTGGTGGTTGGGGAAAGCTGGGCGAGAGGCTCACTAACATTCCATCAAGCTAATGTTCCTGCCTTCTTGGTAGGGGAGCTGCAATACTAAGTCATTTTCTCCAGAACATCAGGGAGTTGGGGTGGGGGTGAAGCGGACAGAAGAGTGCAGGAGAACACAGACCACAGGCCTCCCTGGGGGTCCCAGATGGTGGAGTCACAGTCCCTGTCCTGGGGCATCACCATCTGATGGAGAAGGCATCAGACCTTTTCTGGGTCTCTCAAAAGCAATCAAGAAGGTCTAAGGGCAGGGGAGATCCCACCTCTGAATTGTGAGGCTCAGGCCTCACAGTGGCCCTAAGGACTGGGCTCTGGGCTGCAGGCACACACACAGCTCCACTCTAAGCCACTAAAATGGTCACAGGATGTTTTAAATCCTTCAATTACATCAAATATGTCACCAAAACTTTCATTTTTTGAAAATGCACCTCAAACATGAGTACTATCCAAAGTATCACGGGATGTGAATTGTGGAGATGTTTGAAAGAAGAGCAGAGTGTGAGAAAGTTAGATACATCATGTTCTTTGCAGACGTCTTCAAGAAGGTGGACAGGAGGTGAGCCAAGATCCCTGTGATGGTGAGAGCACGGCCTTACCCAGAACAAGAGAATCTGAATGTCTGCCTTTTCAGTGAAGTGAAAGCACGGTTCAGTTCAGTTCAGTTTAGTTGCTCAGTCGTGTCCGACTCTTTGTGACCCCATGGACTGCAGCATGCCAGGCTTCCCTATCCATCACCAACAACTGACCTTAACTCTGTACAGGGCTGTGAATAGACAGGGCTGTGTTCATTTCACTTCCCAAGACTTTGTCCACATCACTGGTCCAGCTGGAGCTCCATCCCCCCTTTGCTCCCATCCACATGCCAAGGCAGGCTCTGGTCCTGTTTTCTCCAACCCTCTGAGGTTACACATGGCTCTCGTATGACTTGGAAGAGGTGCTAGTTCCTCTCTAAGAGCTTTCAGAGGGCGGATGGCCATTTGTTCTTCATGTCCCTGATGCCCACCTATCACACGCCCAACACCAACACATACAGGGATGCCTAACAAATGCTTCTCTGATAAGACTAGCTAGAGGCTTTTGCATTCCCTTCCTGTATGATTCATATCCCCCTCCAGGTGAGTTCACCTAGGTGAACCTTATCCTCTCAGCCATAGTGGAAATAAAACAGGGCTATGTTGCCTCCTCTTTTGCTTCTTAGAGCCCAGGGCTGAGCTGGAAGGTTCTCTCAGAAACCATCTGTGGCCTCTTAGATTTACTCTGGGGGAAACTAGGTCCCAGGGCAGGGAAGTGTGGTAGAAGGAAGAGTACCTGGGTGTGTAGTGTCAGATCTACACTTAACCCTTCATCAAATATGTGATGTTTTCTAAAGCATCACACACTGTGAACCTTATTTTTCTCATCTGTGAAAGTGGGCATTAATTCTAATCTCAGAGGTGTTGGGAATAAAAACCAGGGAAGAGCATGTGTTTCCCAGCTCCTACTAGTACTTCAGTTTTGCACAAAGGCAAATATTGTTAACACTTTGATGGATTTTATTTCTATCCTTTTGCCAAGACTTTTTTTGTATGATAGTGGCCATGTGGTATATATCAAGTTGGAAATATTGATTTTTTCATTGTCATTGTTTCTTTAAAATCTATCATTGCAAAATTTATTTCCTCTTTATCCCAAGAGTTATTTAGGAGGCTGTATGCAAATTCCTAAGCAGTTGCACTTTTTGTTATTAATATCCAATTTTATTGCAATGTTAGAGAATGTGGTCTGTACAGTACTTTGAGGATTTTATTTGGAAGCATTCTTTGTGGCTAAGAAATATGATCATTTTTTAATGTATTATGAATGTTTTAATGGGAAGTGTATTCTGTCTGTAGGATGTGAGGCTTATAAGCATATTAATCTAACTTTATTAGCTGGGTCATTCAGATGCTCTTGCTTTTGTAATTATTTTATTAGTTTGATGATGACATGGACATATTAAATCTCCCCTTTGGCCCCATTCCTATTAATCTCTCCTTACTTATTTAGCAGATATTGCTCTATCAGGTTCAACAGTGTGTTAATTGTGCATAAAATTTTACGAATATTGAAGCAGATGTAACCTTTAGCGTTTATCAAGTGAAGCTTTGTCCAATCGAATTGCTTTGCTTTATACTCCTGTGGCTTTTGCTTTTTTGCTGTTTCCTCACTTGTTTGGCATCCTTTTATTCACTCTATTAATGATTGTTTTGAAAATATCTGTTTATTTATTTGGTTTCATCAGATCTTGGTTGCAGCACATGAGATATTTATTGCCGCATGTGAGATCTCTGTTATGGCATGTGGGATCTTTAGTTGAAACATCTGAGATTTAGCTACTCTGACCAAGGATTGAACCCAGGACCCCTGCATTGGGAGTGTGGGACATTAACCACTGGGGCACCAGGGAAGTCTCAACTCACTCAGTTACTTCCAAATCTGTGTCACTTTAGTATGGGTGTGTCTTTTGTGACTGGCATAAAATTGAATTTATTGTCATATTTTTGTTATCTTAGGTAGCCATACTTCATTCATGTTGTTTATAATTCCTCTTAGGCCTCTGTTCCACATTGTTTTAGCTTTCATTTGCTATATGTACTATATTCCCTTGCTTCCCCCTACCCCTAGCTGGCTTCAAGTTTTTACTGGAAGAAAAGAAAACAGATGCTATCTGGGTTAGACAGCTCATATCTGGGGCACACTTGGGAGATTTGTCCAGGGTTTTGAGTCCTAAGGTCAGTGTAATAAGGAAGAACATTTCTGATCACATATTAGAGCTGTTTCTTTTACTTTAATCTTCATATTCTATTGCTTTTGCTACAAGAAGGTTGCATATAGCCTGAAATAAACAGATGTCAGTAGCATGTCAGCCTGTCTAGATGTCACTAGATGTCAGGAGCAACCCCCCTTCCTAGGCTGTGGCCACAAAGCACACCTCCATCTTTGGTTATCCCAGCGTTCCTCACACCTAGTTGTTACCGCAGACACCCATTGCATGCCAGCCTCCCTCTTGACCTTCCTCCCTTCCTGCTTCCAAGTAAGGTCTAAGGAGATCTCGTCAACCCTGAACTTTTACGGGACCAGATGGACGCAGACGATTTTACATGCACTGGCCATTTGCTTCAAAGTGGGCAAGTGCTCCGACTCTTTTTACAGCTTCTCTGGGGGCTGAAATTACTGGCCATGGTGAGCATCAGTTGCAATTCTATTAGGTCATTTGAGGGCAATGAACAAGTCTCCCTGTGTTCTGTAGCAGCAACCTCTAACAAACTGACACAGTTTGGGACAGAGTAATTTCTCTTTGTAAAATTCACCTTTAGGGAAAGGTGCACATGAATTCTAGCACCACTGACCTCTTTATAAGAGAAAGCTGTTAAAGTGTGTTAATCTCATTTACTCTTGAGATAAATACATAAATAAATTCTATGATGAGAACTATGGGGCTTTAGCTGTCAGGGCAAGTAAACGCTATGAAATTCTACAGCTCGTGAGAACACCAAGATGCCCTAAATTCTTGTCATTAGTATGATTAATTCAGAAGGAGAAAGAGATGGTGGTGTCATTGGCTGCCCTTAAAGACAGACAGAGCAGTATGGTGGGGGTAGGTGGGCCTAGGGCAGCCCTGGGGAACTGTGGGGAACTCTGGAGTGCCCATACTGGTCAGCAGGCTTCCTAACAAGTCCAGGGGGCCTGAGGAGACTGAGCCCATTAGTTTTCTTCCTATGTTAGGGTACCAGGCCACAACCAGGAGAGGGATGGCTAGTGACAGACTCATTCCCTACTCACTGGCAGGCCCTAGTATCTGTGGGGGTAGATGTAGGAAAAAGCAGGGGATTTCTGAGCAGTGGTAAGAAGTGGAAGTTATCCATTCACTTCTGGAAATTGTCAACAGAAGTCTTTTGCCAAACTTATGGCAAATCCTATGGCAAAATTCCCTTGCCTTGCCGAGGGAAGGGATCCCCTTTTCCCTTGCAGAGAAATCCACCATATTTCTCTAGAAACTAGGCTTGGTCATAAAAAATGAGCCAGGGTCAATGAACTCTGCAAACCAGGCCAGAAAATATCCCAGTAGCAGCTGGCTCTCACTCTAGGCAGAGGCAGAGGCTATGCAGGAAGGGTGGAGGGAGGCAGGACAGCGAAGTCTAAACCATAACACTGGGCAGGTTGTGCATTGCACAAGTGCAGCAGAGTTAAGGGGATATTATTTAATCACAGTCATCAAAGACAGTAGATTTATTGCTAGAGTTTTTAAGAGATGGAAGAAAAGGCTCTTGAGATGACTGCTTCTACCTTGCACAAAGATGTCACGTGGACAGCACCCCGAAGACACCCATTTAATAGCATTTCTTCCTGGTAGTGGGAATTCCAGTGCTTTCAATATCAATGGACTTTTTGTCTTTTGACTTTATGTATTTTTAATGGAGGTATAATTTATATGTGATTAAATCTTAAGTACTAAATTTTAATCTTAATTTTTACTTTTGGATATACCTATGTAAACACTACTTGTATCAATGTAGCACATTAATGGCTTAGCGAATTCTTCCTGGTCAAAGAATTAATGAATCTAGAATAAAATCTGTACATAGAAATGGCCACCTAGGTCCCAGAAGTTCACTCCAGTTTTAGAGAAGGGCAGTCGTTTTTCTCTAAACCATATTAACTGTGATTATTTAGATTCAAGTCTGTATTTAATAGTGCTCACTGTCCTTTCTTGAGTTATTTATTGATTAGATTATATGTTCTGGTGAGTTATATTTTATATATACTTGAAATAAATATAATATATAAATATTATATATGTATATATATTTGCATTCTTCTAGGTAGGGTACATGGATGCAATACTCTGAACACTTTCATATCTGACAATGGCCTCTACACAGAAAGGATAACTTGGCTGGTTTGTGTTTCCAATCACAGACTTTTTCTCTTAAAGGTTCATAAGACCTCACTTCCTTATTTTTTTGCCTTAAACAGAAAAGAAGTATGAGGTTGATTTTTCTTCTTTTGTAAGTAACCTATTTTCTTTTTCATCATGATGTTCTTCATCTTTTAATTTTAGAAACTTCATTGGGAGTATATCCAATGTGTTGATTCCTTTTCAGATCTTTGTTTAACCCAGGAAAGTCTTGTTTCTGTTATTGTTGTAATGGATTTCTTTGGTTCTGATGAAATTGATTTCAGGATTATCAATTAATTTCATGCACATCAGATCCTGTTCTTTCCTTCCACAATGTCCTGTTCTCTTTTTTTGCCTCTCCCTTTTAAAAAGACTTTATTGTCCAGAGTGAAGTAAGCCAGAAGGAAAAACAAAAATGCAGTATACTAACGCATATATATGGAATTTAGAAAGATGGTAACGAGAACCCTGCATGTGGGACAGCAAAAGAAATGCAGACGTATAGAACAGTCTCGTGGACTCTGTGGAAGTGGGCAAGGGTGGGATGATATGGGAGAATGGCATTGAAACATGTTAATTATCATATGTGAAATCAATTGCCAGCCCAGGTTTGATGCTCGGGGCTGGTGCACCGGGATGACCTAGGGGGAAGGAATCAGGAGGGAGGAGGGAGGGGGGTTCTGGAGGGGGAACATATGTATACCCATGGCGGATTCATGTCATTGTATGGCAAAACCAACACAATAAAGTAAAGAGAAAAAAAAATAAAAAGACTTTATTGTTCATAACAGTTTTAGTTTCAAAGGAAAAATGATCAGAAAGTACAGAGAACCGCCTCCCCCAGCTTCCTGCAATACCAATATCCATACCTAAGTGGTAATTTTGTGACAATAGATGAACTTTCTTTGACACCTCAATATCACTCAAAGTCCATAGTTCACATTAGGGTGCATTCTGGGTATTGCACATTCTATGAGTTTTGAAAAATATATGATGACATCTATTTTAGTTTCATCCTACTATACAGTATCAGAGAATAATTTCACTGCCCTAAAAATTCTCTGTGCTCCTAATCAGCCCTCCCTCCAGGATAACCCCAGCAGCCATTATTCTTTTTACTCTCTCCATAGTTTGGCCATTTCTCAAACGTCATATGGTTGGAATCATACCTTCTATTATGTTTTCAGATTGGCTTCTTTCACTTAGTAATACACATTTCAGGTTTATGCATGTCTTTTCATGGCTGGATAGCTTATTTTTAAGCACTGTATAATAAATAGTCTGGATATACCACAGTGTCATCTATTTACCTACTGAAGGACGTCTTGGTTGCTTCCAATTTGTAGCAATTATGAATAAAGCTGCTCTAAGCATTCCTCTGCAAGTTTTTATGTGGACATAATTCTTCAACTTATTTGGGGAAATACCACAAAGCACAGCTGCTGGTTATATGGTAGGAGCATTTTTAGTTTTGTAAGAAACTGTTAAGCTGTCTTCCCAAATGGCTGTTGCACTTTTCATTTTCACCAACAACGAAAGAGAGTTCCTGTCGCCCCACATTCTTGCCAGCCTGTTGGTGCTGCAAGTGTTTTGAATTTTGGCCATTCTATTAGGTATTAGTGCTGTTTCATTCTTTTAATTTGAGCTTTCCTGATGACATATGATATGGAGCATTATCTAATATACTTTTTTGCTATCTGCAGTGGTAAGATGTCTGTTCAGGTCTTTTGTTAATTTTCTTAATTTTGAATTTTAAGAATTCCTTGTGTGTTTTGAATAACAGTTCTTTTTCTTTTGCTTTTTTTCTTTTTATTTATTTATTTTTTTCCACTTTATTTTTTTTATTTTTTATTTTTTGTTATTTTATTTGTTTTCTTTACATTATCATGTTGGTTTTGCCATACACTGACATGACTCCACCATGGGTATACATGTGTTCCCCTTCCAGAACCCCCCTCCCACCTCCCTCCTGATTCCATAACAGTTCTTTATCAGAAGTGTCTTTTGCAAATAGTTTCTCCTAGCCTGTGGTTTGTCTTTTCATTCTCTTAACCGTATCTTTCCCAAGCAGAAGTTTTTGATTTCAGAGAAGTTGAGCTTATCAATTTCTTTCTTTATGGATTGTGACTTTAATGTTGTAGCTAAAAAAAAAATCATTGTCAAATTCTAGTCATCTGGTTTTTCTCTTCTACTGTCTTCTAGGGGTTTTATAGTTTTGCACTTTTACATTAGGTCTATGCTCAGTCTTGAGCTCATTTTTGTGAAGGCTGAAGATCTGTGTCAGATTCATTTTTAGCTTGTGGATATCCAGTTATTCAGCACTATTTGTTGAAAAGACTGTCTTTGTTCCATTGTATTGCCTTCGCTCCTTTATAATATATCAGGTAAGTATACTGATGGAGGTCTATTTCTTAGTTCTCTAACCTGTTCCAGTGAGCTGTATACTCTTTCATCAGTACCACACTGACGTGACTACTATAGCTTTATAGCAAGACTTTTTTTCCTTTAAACAGCTTTATTCATTTATTTAAATTTTGGGTGTCTTAGGTCTTCACTGCAGTGGCTTTTCTCCAGGTGAAGTGTAGGGGCTTCTCACTGTGCTGACTTTTCCTGTTGCAGAACATGGGCTCTAGGGCACACGGGCTTCGGGAGTTGAGATCCCTGGGCTGTAAAGCACAAGCTCAATTGTGGCGTGTGAGCACAGATGCTCTGTGGCAAAGGGGATCTTCCCGGATCAGGGACCAAGCTCTCGGCTGTTGCATTGGCAGGCGGGCTCTTTACCACTGAGCCACCAGGGAAGTCTGTAGTAAGTCTGTAGTAAGTACCTGATAAGGTACTGTCAGTCCAAAAACTTTCTTCTTCTTCAATTTCGTGTTGGCTATTCTGGGTCTTTTTGCCTCTCCAAATCAACTTTTTGCAATTTTTCAATATCCACAATGCACCTTGCTTGGACTTTGATTGGGATATAGATCAAGTTGGGAAGAACTGACCTCTTAACAACGTTGAGTATTCCTAGCCACAAAAATCCATGTTCTCTTTTGACCGTTCTATCTTCATATGCTTCTCCTTGGCATTCTTAGAACATTTCTCAAATATCCTTCACATTATTAATTCTATTTTCTTCTATGTCAAATACTCCTTTCCATTTCTAATGATTTCAGTTCTTTATGGCATTTCTAGTTTCCTTACTCTCTTCCTCATCATCAAACTCCATTTCTCTTTAGATTCTTAGTCTTGCCCTTTTCATCTCAGAGCAATATTTTATTATCTCATCTATTACCTCTTTTTCTGTAAGAGTTCACCTTTTAAAAAATTATTTCAGAACACAAAGTAGCTATTCCCTAACAGTTCATTCAGTTCCTTACTAAATATTTGACCCAAGCATATGTATTATCTGTGTCTTGATTGTGGTGCTTTATTTTGCAGAATCTCTTTGGCCCATGGTGCCTTCTTTAGCTTCCTCCTGAGAACAAAGAAAAATAAAATCTGGTGTTTAGCCAGCTACTGCAACCAATGAGTGGATTGTTCTTCGTTCCTATCACTTCTTTGGGTTGCTGTATGAATCCTTCTGACAGATCTTAAGCTGGAAAGGTGGCTGGCAATAATTTACACAATCAATTCCGAGTGGAAGAGAGGCAGAGCTGTGAGTGGTCCTAGCAGGAACCGTGTGTCTTGGACCCTAGCTCAGGGTCTGGGGAAGCTATTTTCTACTTCTGTTTTCCTGTTAGATCTGGCCTTCACACCAGGTATAAATCACCGCTGGATGCACCCTCCTTTGGTGTGTGCACGCTTTACCAAAGGCAAACTCCACTCCCCTGCAGGCTTTCTGCTGGAGAACGCTGCCACTCAAGACCAGGAGCCCCCCAGTGCTTCCTACCCAGGCCGCTGCTCTGAAATACAGAGGAGAGACAAGCAGTGTTTGCCACCTCTGCTCTCAGACTTCCTTCTCTTACAACCCTCATCCCTCAAATCAGGGTGCGGCGGTAGCGTCTTCAGGCCCTCTTCTCCTCTCTTCTTTATAAGTGAGTGTGCTGCTTCTCAGATGGCCACTGAAGATTGGTTTTGCTGCTATGATTCAGTTTGCATTCACACAATCCGCCCCCTTAACTTTCTGGATGTAAGTGGTGCTCTTCCATATTATCAGTGATCCTGGGCATTTCCTATTTCCACATTTCTAATATTTTGATCATGTCAATGACAATCTTGGGTAAAGTGAGCAGGTGGTGAGCAGAGATGAGACATCTGCACTCATATTATTGTCTTATTTAGACCTCAGTTGGTTGGTCCATCCACTCTTCCATCTAGTTAACTGTCACTAAGTTCAGATCTCTATAAATCTGGACCAAGTCTCATTATCTGGCTATTTCCTTCTGATTCAGCTCACATGGTCTCATCTTCCCTTTCCCACATTGGGAAACTGCCCCCATAGTTTTAGACATGCCTTTATGTGTCTCAAGATTAACAGATGTTATAGTCTTAGATTATTGACCTAAAATTTGACT